>JASPKZ010010682.1:0-77500 GCA_030220185.1 Diploptera punctata | reverse complement strand
GAAGGAATCAATTATCGTACCAATTTATAAGAAAGGAGATAAAACTGATTGCAACAACTATAGGGGCATCTCATTACTTTCAACTTCGTACAAAATTCTAACAAATATATTAGTAAGCAGACTTACTCCCTATATATTGATGACATTCTAGGAGATCATCAATGTGCATTTAGAAGAAACAGGTCTACAACAGATCAGATTTTTAGTATAAGACAGATTTTAGAAAAGAATGGGAATATAATGGTACTGTACATGAACTATATGTAGACTTCAAAAAAGCATATGATTCAATTAAGAGGGAGAAGTTATATAGTATCTGCTGGAGTTCGGAATTCCTAAAAAGTTAGTTAGACTTATACGAATGTGTCTAAATGGCTCAACGAGTAGGGTGCGTGTAGGCAAACAGTTTTCAGACACTTTTGAAATCCAGAATGGGTTGAAGCAAGGAGATGCACTATCTCCTCTACTATTTAATTTTGTACTAGAGCATGCCATTAAATCTTTAGAGAATGAGGAAGGCTTACAACTGAATGGTATTAATAAGCTGTTAGTTTATGCTGATGATGTAGTATTATTGGCCGATAGCGAGGAGATACTAAAGGCCAACACGCACACACATTGAGTAACACTAAGAAATTAGGACTGGAAGTAAATGTCAGTAAAACTAAATATATGGTCACACGTAGAAATACATTATATAATGGAAATGGACAGCTAATGACAAATGAGGGAAATTTTGAGGAATTGGCTGAATTCAAATACCTAGGAACAATAATCACAAATAGGAATGAGATGCAGAAAGAAATTAAACATAGGCTCAATTCTGGAAATGCATGCTATTATGCATTGCAGAGACTTTTGATGTCCCAACTCCTTTCAAAAAAACGTTAAGCTGAAAATATATAAAACTATTATTCTACCAGTTATATTATATGGGTGCGAAACATGGACTCTTACTTTAAGGGAGGAAAGGAGATTACGAGTATTTGAGAATAAAGTTCTTAGGAAAATTTTTGGACCAAAGAGAGATGAACAGCAGGTGAATGGAGAAGACTACATAACAATGAACTACATGGTCTTTATAGGAAGCCAGATATAATAAGAACAGTTAAGTCCCGTAGACTGCGATGGTCAGGACATGTTGCGCGTATGGTGGAATGAAAGACGTGCATGGAAACTTCTTGTAGGAAAAGCCAGAAGGAAAACGCCCAGTTGGTAGACCAAGAATGAGGTGGGAGAACAACATTAACTATGATTTGAGGGAAGTAGATTATACAGGAAATGATTGGAAAGCATTAGCTCAGGATAGGAATGTATGGAGAGCTTATGTCCGTGCGGCCATGAACTTACGGGTTCGATAGTGCCAGTGAGTAAGTAAGTAAGTATTATTTTATTATTATTTTATTATTATTTTTT
Source organism: Diploptera punctata (assembly GCA_030220185.1). Taxonomy (NCBI): domain Eukaryota; kingdom Metazoa; phylum Arthropoda; class Insecta; order Blattodea; family Blaberidae; genus Diploptera; species Diploptera punctata. Next base: position 76,084 of record JASPKZ010010682.1, on the reverse strand, counting down.
TTTATTATTTTTATTATTATTATTATTGTTATTATTTCTATTTGTCATACATTGCTATGTATTACCAATGTCACTAGGTTGTCTTTGTCATTCCTGGTTTCATCTCCGGATTTGGCGGAATTGCAATCCACTTCTTAGGTTGTGGCGACTTGTAGGTGGAGTTACGTTACCCCTATGTTATGATAGTTGATGAATGTCGTATAATGTAAATGGATAGTTAATGACAAATGAAATTTTTGAAAAAAAGCGACTGAGTTCAAGTATTTTGGGAACCATACTTGGAAAAAAGGAATGAGCTGCACAAAGAATTAAACATAGGGTCAATTAGGGAAATGAATGCTATTATGCAATAAAATTATATACTGAATATGTATGTATATATATATATATATATATATATATATATATATATAATACTGATATTATCCTAGTTATTTTATATGGATGCGAAACATGAATTCTAACTTTAAGGGAGGAGAAAATATTACGAGTAATGGTATATGAGAATAAGTTCTTAGGAAGATTTTTGGACATAACGAAAATGATCAGAGGGAGCTGGGAATATAGAAAACTAAGTAACAATTGTGCTGTGTTACGTTTATGACATCGTAGACTGTAATGTAGGACAAATTGGGAATGGCAGAAGGTCATGAAAATTGTTTATAGGAAAAACAGAGAGAAAATGACGAGTAGTTAAGCCAGGAATGAGGTGGGAGAATACATTTGACCACGATTTCAAGGAAGTATATTATACATGAGTTGACTGGATCACATTAGCGCCGGGTAAGAATGTATGGAGAGCTTATATCGGCGCGGATATGAAGTTACGGGTTCGATAAAGGCAATTAGTTTCTTATTCGTATTACGTTTATATTTTATTACTTACGCCATTTTCATCAGCTAATTCCATTCCCTTCATACTTCTCCTGATGCCATCCAACTATTAATCTTGTTGATTTTCTATTCTCCTTCTGGTTTCAGCATTTTTCATTCCCAATACATTTTCGAAATTACATTAATCCTATCTGATATCCCGTTTATTGTCCCAATATCTAAGATCATTATAACCTGCTGTACTGTATCCGAGCTAAGTTCAAAGTTGTATGGTAAACAACTTCCCTTAAGAATTTATTTCAACACAAACAGGGTCTACTGGCGGAACCGAGTGTGTCAGCTTTAGCCATACTAATGTAAATCCACTCGTTTTGGGGTAAATGTCAGTGTGGCCCGTGGTTAGTGTTCCGCCTCATAGTGACATCTGGGATACCAAGGTAGTACTAGGATCTGAAAACTCTGTATATTTTTCTTAGAGGACGTTTTATTCAGGCTTAATTATATTTTAGAGACTGAAAATCTACAAACTGGGGTCCCATAGCTTAAAGTCTCTTCCGGAGGACTTGCTCCTTAGGTTTTCTCATCCTAAAAAATGCCCATCGACCCCATCCGGGTTTGAACCCGCGGTCGTCAGGACCAGAGGCAAGTAGCTTAATAAACACTAGTCCACCTGGTCAATGCTTATTTAATCTGTTTAAATTACTATAGGTCCTCCCATATAACGTATATAAACGTGTGCTAGGTAGGTCTAATATATGTTATTTTTATTTTATCCATTTCGAGTGTTAGAAAGCAAAACACATTTTCTTACAAGTTTAAATGTAAATAGTTACGACGCAATCCACACACAAAGTTTGTTTACATTACTTGTAGACCTAAACTGAAACTTTGCTCGGATTGATTCAGTCCTACTTTATTCTCTTTTGGTCTTTTAAGGGTATACATTTTATGTCTCTAGAACATGGAGCTGGCCTGTTACTAAATTATCCAACATAGAGGACCAGGTAATTTGTCATCGGTTTTTGTCTTCTTTTAGCCTTTAGAGAATCAATACTGAGCTATAAGGCAGCAGCTGTTAGTTTTGGTTCTCTTTGGGCAGAAACAGCAATAATAATGTAATAGTAAGTATAAAATTGAATATCAATAATTATTTATTTTTAGGTTTACAATAAATATACATATGTTTGTAGATCTAACCAAAATTATGCAGTGTTTTTTTATTCATTATTCCCTACGTCTTCAAAGATCAGTTTAATTTTAAAATTAATATTTTAATATTTTAACTAATCTTTGATTTATTCGAGAAAACAAACAGAAAATCGCATTGTCTGAGTCTGTAAATATTAGTAACAAAAAAAAAAAAAGGAAGTATTTTTCATATGCACTTTCAGTTATAACTCTACGAATGCTCGTCAAGATTTGCTGGATATTATGTTTCTAACAATATATTTAAGAGTAGGTTACAGTGATTTGTTACATTTTGTACTTGACATACAGAAAACTTTACATTATAACAAAGCAGAAAGATTTTAACTATGTTCTTATGCACATTTTTAATAAGAAACATATTAAAGCAATAAATAATTGACTTATGAGTAAGAATTGGTAAATTAAAAATAAATAAAAATTAAAATATAAACTTTACCTATACAGGTATTGTTAACGGTTGTCCAGTTGCTATTATCACTCTCGCCTGCACATCCTCATGCTTCCTCCATGACATCACTGACTGTCCTTGTACCTGAGTAATTCAATGGATACATCAAACCAAGGAATACATTTTAAATGTTACATTTAATTATGTTCGCAGTAATTATATATTAAATAGGACGGGTTTACTCTAAAAAATTATTGAAATTGTCATATATGCATACGTGGAATTGCTCACCTGTCGCCGACGTGGCTACTTTCGCATGCGGTTCCGCTAATGCAGCCGCCCCATTCACAGTGATCCAAAATATCAAAGATCCGGTGAAAATAAAAATTTTACTTATGGTTAAAGGGGAAAAAATGTGAAGAATTCTCTAGAAAAGTTGATGATTAAAAAATCTGCCAAAGAATTAAACTGTATGCTAATTATTAGACCTAATTTTATGGCCGTTAAATAAACATAATAAAAACTAAATTTTTATTAAACATTTTGGTCAAATTATTAACAAAATCTCTGATTATTTTAATGCCACTCACTTCGTATAATTGTGTTAAACAGACTTATGCATTAATACTATTGATCAGAGCCCGACGGACTGAGATCCCTAGAAACCGACAGCCACATAACCCATGAGCCCTAGAGCCAGACATCCGCCGGATTTCTGCCTGACTACCGCCTGACTACGCCTGACTACCGCCTGACTTCCACCTGACTACCGCCCGTTTTCATCTGGCCGACTTCATCCGCTCGACTACTTTCGCTCGACTACTTCCGCCGGACTGCTTCCGCCCGACCTCTTCCGCCCGACGTCTTCCGCCCGACGTCTTCCGCCCGACGTCTTCCTCCCAACGTCTTCCTCCCGACGTCTTCTTCCCGAAGTCTTCCGCCCGACATCTTCCTCCCGACGTCTTCCTCCCGACGTCTTCCTCCCGACGTCTTCCTACCGACGATTCTTCCTCCCGACGTCCTTCCTCGCCGATCTTCTTCCTCCCGAAGTGTTCCGCCCGACGTCTTCTCTACCGACGTCTTCCTCCCGACGTCTTTCCTCCGACGTCTTCCGCCCGACGTCTTCACGCCCGACGTCTTCCGCCCGACGTCCTTCCGTCCGACGTCTTACTCACGAAGTCTTCCCCCGCCATGTCCGTCCGACTCTCTTCCTCCCGACGTCTTCCTCCCGACGTCATCCTCCGAAGTCTTCCACCCGACGGCTTCCCTCCCGACGTCTTCCTCCCGACGTCTTCTCGCCCGAAGTCCTTCCGCCCGCTCTTTCGCCCTCCTCTTCCTCCCGACGTCTTCCTCCCGACGTCTTCCTCCCGACTTCATCCGCCCGACGTCTTCCACGAAGTCTTCCACCCGACGTCGTCCTCCGACGTCTCTCCCGCACGTCTTCCTCCCGACGTCTTCCTCCCGACGTCTTCCTCCCGACGTCTTCCTCCTGACGTCTTCCTCGCGACGTTCTTCCTCCCGATAGTTCAGCTCGAAATCTTCCTACCGACGTCTTCCTCCCGACGTCTTCCTCCCGAAAACGTCCGCCGACTCCCGACGTCTTCCGCCCGACGTCTTCTCGCCCGACGTCTTCCTCCCGAAGTCTCCCGCCCGACGTGTTCCGCCCGACCTCTTCCTCCCAAACCTCTCTCTCCCGACGTTCTTCCGCCCGAAGTCTTCCGCCCGACGTCTTCCTCCCGACGTCTTCCACCCGACGTCTTCCTCCCGATGTCTTCCTCCCGATTGTCTTCCTCCCGACGTCTTACACCTTCCCGATGTCTTCCTCCCGAAGTCCTCCGCCCGACGTCTTTCCGCCCGACTTCCGCCCGACTTCGGCACGACTTCGGCCCGATTTCGGCCCGACTTCCGCCCAACTTCCGCCGACTTCGGCCCGACTTCCCACCTGACTCCAGCCCGACTGCCGCCCGACTCCCGCCCGGCTACATCCCCGATCCCGCCCGACACCCGCTCGACTCCCCGACTCCCGCTCCGACCCCCGCTCGACTCCGCAGACTTCCGCCCGAACTTCCGCCCGACATCCGTCTCGACTTCCGCCCGACATCCGCCTGACTTCCGTCCACTTCCGCCCGCCCGACTTCCGCCCGACTTCGGCCAGACTTCCGCCAGACTTCCGCAAATCTTCGGCCAGAATTTCCGCCAGACTTCGGCGGCGACTTTGGCCGGACTTCGGCCTGACTTCGGTCGGACTTCGTCCGGACTTCGGCCAGACTTCTGCCGAACTTCGGCCAGATTTCGGTCAGACTTCCACCAGACATCAGCTAGACTTCCGCCAGACTTCCGCCAGACATCCGCCAGACTTCCACCAGACATCCCACCAGACTTCCTCAAGACTTCCACCAGACTTCCGACTGACTTCCACACTTCCTGACATTATTAAGATTGGAGTTTATTGTACTTTAACTTTATCTTATTATATACTTTTATCTAATTTCTTTAATTATGAATTATATTTTAGAATAGTGTTTTTAACTTTTTCTGTATGCGAGGGGGCTTTAGGTCTTTCGATTTTAGTATCTATAATTCGAAGCTTCCTGACTTCCATACTTCCTGACTTCCAAACTTCCTGACTTCCATATTTCCTGACTTCCATACTTCCTGACTTCCATACTCCTGATTTCCATACTTCCTAACTTCCATACTTCCTGACATCCATAGACTTCCATACTTCCCGAATTCCATACTTCCTGACTTCCATACTTCCTGACTTCCATACTTCCTGACTTCCATACTTCCTGACTTCCTGATTTCCTGACTTCCTGATTTTTCCGACTTCTGACTTCTTGACTTCCAGACTTGCAGACTTCCAGACTTCCAGGCTTTCTGACTTCCAGTCTTTCTGACTTCCAGGCTTTGGAACTTCCAGGATTTCTGAAATCCAGGCTTTCTTGAATTCCAGGCTTTCTGACTTCCAGGCTTTATGACTTACAGATTTTCTGACTTCCAGGCTTTCTGGATTCTAGGCTTTCTGGCTTCCAGGCTTTATAACTTCCAGGCGTTCTGACTTCCAGGCTTTCTGACTTCCAGGCGTTCTGACTTCCAGGCGTTCTGACTTCCAGGCTTTCTAATTTCCAGGCTTTCTGGCTTTTAGGCTTTCTGGCTTCCAGGTTTTCTGGCTTCTAGTTTTCTGGCTTCCAGGCTTTATGGCTTCCAGACGTTCTGGCTTCCTGGCTTTCTGGCTTCCAGACGTTCTGGCTTCTAGACGTTCTGGCTTCCAGGATTTCTGGCTTGCAGGCTTTCAGGTTCCAGTCTTTCTGATTTCCAGTCTTTCTGATTTACAGGTTTTCTGACTTCCAGGCTTTCTGGCTTCCAGGCTTTCTGCATTCTAGGCTTTCTGACTTCCAGGCTTTCTGACTTCCAGCTTTCTGACTTCCAGACATTCTGACTTCCAGACATTCTGACTGCCAGGCTTTCTGACTTCCAAGCTTTCTGACTTCCAGGCTTTCTGACTTCCAGGCTTTCAGACTTCCAGGCTGTCTGACTTCCAGGCTTTCTGAAATTCAGACTTCTAATTTTCTAACTTCCTGGCTTTCTCACTTCCTGGTATTCTGACTTCGAGTCTTTCGAAATTCATCAACGCAACGGAGATAAGTAATTATGAGAACAAAATGATTAATGTAATGGGGTGGATGGATAAAGAGGAATGGAGAAGGAAAATAAAACTTTAAGCACAAGAACATCTTAAAAATCTCTAAATAAATAAACAAATAAGAATTTTTATCTAAATTAATACACCTATCTATGATTATAGATGAATATTTTTTTCGAAGTTTCTCGCAAATACGATTTTTTTGTTAAAATCAGTCATTAACTAATACATTGCGTGTAACATCTAATTAAAAGTCCTCGCATCAAGTATGATCAGCCAGATATTCTTATACACTTAAAATTTTTAATGTTATGCATGTGGATGAATATGATAGCAAACAAAGTGATTTCCAGATTTATTTTTCGCATTATGGATCACTGGTGCAATCGTTTGTCTCTTCGTCCCTCACTGCATCCCTAGAACAAGAATAAATTCTTACTTGTTTTTTTACCATATCAGGTGTTCATGACTCTCCTAAATAAACACCTAACTTTCTGTTTGCAATTTTTGACTAAACAATTTGTGTTAATAAGAAGAAAGCCTACGTAATCTCCAAATATGCAGACAAATAAAGAAAAATGTGCACTTAGCAAAAAAAAAAACAAAAAAAAAATGAGTGGCTTCAAAATCCGATCCTGTTATGACCCACTATGCAAGCTTGAAGAGCTTGATCTATGTTTCACGAGGTAACGCATTGTTAAATGTTATAATACGACGCATTTGGTTTTAATAGTCATAACTAGTTAAAGATCAATAAAGGAGACACATATCTAGATATTTACGAGTGTTCGACGTATACAATATTATTCAAACTACGACATTTGGAATAAATTTCAATTCTCGTGCATAGTGTAAAACTAAACAAGACAACCAGGATTTAGATGACTGGTATCCGACATGCTAGTACCGTAGATCGTTAAACCAATTACGAAAAAATGAAATATATATGGGAGTCAGGATTCAGATCCCTCCACAATGATTTTTTGTTGTTTATTTTTATTTCAGCAAAATTCATTAACATTTAATTCCAGACACGTAATCTACATTTACATTTACATTACATTAGGTAATGATCCTACCGTCGTTAACTATATAACATTATTTAGCCACCGGTGTAAAACCAATTGTGCATGCAGTACCACGTTTTAATAATAGAGCTGTAAATGTACGTAATTAATGTTAATATAGCTTCATATATTTATGTATTTACTTATTACGTATTAGTGAGGGAAGGAACAGTTTCACCCTTCAAGTTAAAAATATAGTTCACATAGGTCAGGTCGACCTTAATAATAGCCCATATATGATGGACAATAATAAAAATAATAATGGCAAAGTAATAATAATACATAGTAATACTTCCAAATAGATACTTCGTTTTTTCCCTTAATAAATGACACATAGAATAAAATAGAAAGCATTGTAACAATTAAAAAAATTATTCTCATCGGGAACCGAACCTGTGACCTCTTGCATACAAAGCAACCAATAAAGAGCTGAGCTAAGCGTTCTTTGCTTGGCTTGCTGTACATCAAATAATGCTCTTCATTGGAGGAAGGGGAAGGTGTTGTAACTCTACTGTGCAATTAGTTTACTCGGGTGAATCGCTCGTTATTAAAATTTGATTTGTTCGAGGTCAAGAGTCCGCTCATTCTTCTTCCTCTTCTTCTTCTTCTTTTTTTGTGCTAAGTGTACATAGACCTGATAAAGTGCATATTTTATAAGCACTGACTTTTTATGTTGCATAATATTTACAGAATTTTGTGATGAGAGGAAATAATGAATTTACATTCTCCATTAATCTTATTTTAGCGCTTTTTTCAAATTCTTAGTCTTACAGATCTTATCTTTAATTTCAAATCGATTTTTTTAAATAACTGAGTTCTTTCAATTCAGAGAGTAAATCGTTATATGCTGTGTAATATATATCACTTTCATTAAACAGTGCCAACTAAATTGGAAACACCATCTTGAAAGAATTAGTTCAAATCGGATCCCCAAAGCTGTTTATAATTATGTACCAAGAGGACGAACATCACTGGGCCGTCCTATGAAACGCTGGAGGGAAAATTTTCTATAGGATCGTAACAGGCCTTGGCTTAATACTTGGAAGGAAGAAGAAGAAGACTTTCGTTATATATCGATAGAAAATTAAAACGAAGAAATAAAAGAATTTGTTTATTTTTACAAGATATTAATGTATAAATATCATATTGTACAAGGTTTATTCTTTTTCTTGTTCACTGAGATTTTAACTGGTAGAAGCACGATCACTAATTTTAATCTATTTGAAAATTATCTGTATATTAGAGTGTTTGTAGGGTTTGTAGGTCTGGAAAGAAACAAAATACATCGCTCAGGACATGACTAAGTTTAACGCGCACTATGGCTGTTACAAGATAATATTGGTAGAAGATGTTACGTATCTGCCACAACGGTACAGAGAACCCTTACCAGATATTTTCCTTAAGATGATGGTTTTATATATATATATATATATATATATATATATATATATATATATATATATATATATATATATATATATAGGTTATGTCATGCTTCAATGCTATCCTATTAAATTAAACTTGAATGGAAATCATTCCGTTGTGGAGTACAACATAATTAACTAACACACACATTAGCCAAGGAAGGTCCCAATTAATTATACAACTACATCAACTTGTTGAAGCTGCAGTCAATAAAAATGTAAACCAAAAAAAAAAAAAAAGTGCCAACACTATAGAAACATCAGCTTGGAAAACAATGTAACTCGCTTCTTGCAACACGCCACATTGCGTTGTACCAAAAATGTCAAGGAAGAAACAGTTGCAGCATTTCAAATCTTAAATGGTCATGGCCTCCTTGGAGAATATCTACACCAACTTAACATCTTGCCATCATATGGTTTTGTTTTGTGTTGTCATAGCGACAGGGTCTTGAATTAGGACCTTATGAAACTAAGTACTGACTTGAAAACCTCCAATTTAATCTGATGGCGAATTATAATAGAAAGTTTACCGTAAAGTGACTCAGCTCCAAATGTCAGGGCGTTAAATTATATAAATTTATAAAGTTACTCAGACATTGAATTGGTATATTGTGCGATAAAAGTTCTAACGATTTATTTTACCAATATTCTCGATTAATGTTAAAGATAAAATCTGTAATATTAAGAACGACATATTTTACTATCTTCTAAGTATTGTTCTCCTATAATGTATACAGTATTCTTAACTGGAGTAAAATTATAACTACATTTATCAGTCATTATTTGAGAGATGTTTCTAAAAGCATTTTAAGGTTTAGAGTTTTGAAATGCTGCAAATTGACGATGTCTCAGCAGATGAGAATGAAGCATTTCACCAAGTTTTCTTCTTGCACTTCGATTGGGATGCTCTCTAAATGGGCGAAGAAAGCTGGTAAGAATTATTTGTTGAGAGTCCTGCTAGTGTTTACCACACTGTCTTGCACGTATAATTATCTTCAATAATGATCCCATAAACACTAGAACATAATAGTACACAGTTATAAGCCAGTTTAAAAAATTGAAATCATTAACAAGTGATCTTGCGCTATATTTCCAGAATTTACGTAACCAACGAATTGGAAGTAAATTAATGCGTTTCATAATCATTTGGTAATTATGTAGTAGGTACCTCTTTTGAACTAGTTAAAACAGGAGATTACAAATACAATTATTTGCGTTATTGTACTGACGATTTTTATGAACGATCAAGTTATAATAAATTGCTATTTCTCGAGAAGAAGTCATCTTAAAAACTATGAGACTAAAATTCAACCCAACTAATAGTGTATGCTACATAAAAAAAGACAAATATCGAGCCAGTGTGACTCATTTTTGTCCCGCGCCGTAACCGAGTGGTTAACATAGGATGCCTTGGTGGAAAACTACGGAACTTGCGCTGGTTCCATTCTTCGTGGAGCAAGGTATTTTCTCATAGAATTTCGATCAGTATGGGACCGGTGGAAACCCAGCATCGTGAGACATTTGGGTAGCTACAATAAGTAGCGACTCAAGGTTGAGAAAACGAGATATAACGGCTGTGGGGCCCGACATAACGACCATATCTCGCCCCTACACTGGCTGGGTGAATGTCTACCTCTGTGATGAATACATTTGCCCCGACCGGGGATCGAACCCAGGCCCGCTGCTTGACAAGGCAGCACGCTACCTCGAGACCACAGGATTAAAAGGGTATAATGAATGTGTTTTAGACATAGGCCTAAATTAAGATGTATAGTTCCTAATACTACAAAAAAAATATTAGAACATAGCGGAATATATATAACTTTACTGTTATTTTCACATAAATTTACTTATTTTTTTATATGTTTAAATTCTTTATGAACAACTCTCAAAATACAGTACTTACAGCTATCTTGCACTTAAACAAATTATCTGTTGCATAGTGCACAAGGTGCATAGGCCTACAACATCATTTTACCTTCTGTGATAAAAAACCATCATAGATAGTTATCCATGACCAATATTTCCGATTATTATTCAATCCCTGGGGAGGTAGGGTTTAAATGTCATCTGGATGTAACCAATCTGTCTACAGACTACGATTCTTATAGATTCGACACTAATCTCGCTCATTTTTTACTTTCTTTTTTTGTTTACCTGTTGCTACCCTCATCCTCCAAGGAAGACTAGATGTTAAAAGTTCGGATTAAATGTCATCGGGACGTCAATAATCAAGTTATCGACTATAAAGACCATAGATTGGACACTAATCTCGGCCCGTTTTTACTTTTTATTTTTCTTCCCATCTCGCTCCTTCTTAGGGACACGTTACGTAAAAAGTTGGGCTTAAATTTAATCGGTTTCGACAGTAGCATCGGTCGCATTACATTGTTTTTACATGTCATATACCTATGGGTGCAACGGGTCTCTAAACCCATCATAGTAGGCCAATACTTTCCAAAATGTAGGTCAAGTCCGTTTAAACATTAAGCATGATTTTTTTAACAAACATCAAACAATCGCATTTCTAATTATCAAATTTGAAATAAGAAATCTGCTTTGTTTATTCTTCCGTCCTTGACTGATCTGTTATATTTTATTATAATGCCATATTTAATATTTCACCATTGAAAGTAAATTAAGGAATATATTTTGATAAAACAATAAATACATATAGAAGTAGGTTACGGTACAAAAAGTGTGCATGCGAATTTCTAGATAATTTTGCTTTCAAAATGAAACTTAGCAGCAGAAATGAAATATTTACGATTTGTGGCAGGGTATACTTTAATTGATAAAAAACGAAGTGAAAATATCCGTAAAGAACTACCCAAATATGCAGTTTGACAGATAAAATGTGAAAGAATAGGAGAAAATGGTATGAACATATCTGCAGAATGGATACCAACAGACTGCGTAGGAAAATTCAAAATAATAATGAATAAGGTTATAATTATTATTTAAAACCGGATATTTATCCCCATATAAAAATAATAAGGGTTTTTGTTTTGTTTATAATTATATTTATTTATATGAAGAATGGACATCAGATTGATTTATAGAATTCAAATTTTTTTATAAGTATATAAAAAAAATAACTGGTCAATATAAACTGTTAATACAGTTAGATGTTTTTATAACTGATGCAGTATGTAAAATACTTCAAATATTCAAATTGATAATTTTTATAAAGAAATAAATGGGATTGGTGGAATTGGATAGAAGTTAACTTGAGAATACTCCTTCCTTTTCTGTTGGACCAATCAGACCATAGAGATTATAACTGAAATAACAAGATGGCTACAATACTTGAAGATGGTCGGTCATGTTCAGCGACTGCTCCTTAAAGAATAAGGAAATAATTGTTTATTTTATTGATGTTGGTTGAAAGAAATAGTGTTAAAAGTATGAAAGATTATATAGTGATATAATAGTCATCCATCTTGGTGAAAAAACAGTTTCTAAGTGAAAATAATGAATAATAATGACTGGATTGACCGTTAGCATTCGTCATCCATTAAATACATAAAATGGTAATCTTCTAGAAGTGAAAAATATCAACCTAAGCCGGAATCTTTTGGAACTTTTAAATTACAAGATTCATCTTGACCAAAGTGAGAGTTTTAAATAAACTAACTTATCGTTCAACTGTTAATAAAGTGTTGTTATTTGTGTAAGAAACTTTTCCTCATTCCCCTGAAGAGAGTTATTAGTGCCGTGGCAGATTTAAAGTGATTTAAGTTATATCACAAATCTTCAACTTCGGATATCTCACCGAGAAACCCAACTTTAAATGTCTCCACAACGAGGGGCACAAAATTAAATACAGCTTCAAATGGCGCATCAACGAGGGCTCGAATGGGAATCGAACCAGGGACCTGTAAACCTGAATCGAACCAAGGACCACGAGAATGAGGAAAGTAATAAAAATCTTCAAAAGTGAGTACAGTTAAAATTTATATGTGAAAAGTGAATTAGTGATAATAACAATTAATGCTTTTAAGAAATAAGAAAATATTAAAATACCCCAACATGGCCAATAACGAAAATACAACTTGTAAAACTGTTAATATTGAAAACGAACAAATTAGTGAAGGCCAAGAAAATTTAATTTTGTGTAACAATGAAAATAATGAAACTAATGATACACCTCCTTGGGTAGCATTATTAATAAGTAAATTAGAGAAGAATAGTGCAGAATTAAAAGAAATTAGGAAAGACAATTCAAATCTCAGTAATAAATTAGAAAAGAAAAGAATAGTGATGAATTAAAAGAAATTAGGAATGACAATTCAAATCTCAGTAATAAATTAGAAAAGAATAGTGATGAATTAAAAGAAATTAGGAATGACAATTCGAATCTCAGCAATAAAATTGATACAAATATTTCCAATCTTAGTAAAGAAATTAAAGAAAATAACTTAAAACTAGATGAAAAATTAGAAAGCATTAGGTTAGAATGCAAACAAAACAATTCTAAACTGGAAAAGAGAATAGTAAATATAGCCAAAGATTGTAAAAATGAGATAGAAAAATGTAATGAAAAGATTGATGAAACTCATAATCAAATAGAAACATCTTTGATTGAGGTAAGGCAAAGTTGCCAAGATAAAATCGAAGAATTAGGAACTAAAGTCGAAGATAGACTAAAAATTTCCGAAGAAAGTGTTATCTTAGGTAATGAAGAACTTCAATCAAAGATAACAAATGAAGTAATTATTATAAAAGAACAAGTTGAAGGATGGATAACTAAGATTGTTGAACTTGAAAACAAATATGTGTCAAAAACTAGTGAAAAGGAGATTGAGGTTATGTCAGGACATTCTAGTAATGTTAATAATGATCCTCCTTCTAGTAGTAGTAGTAAAAATGTATGTAAAATTCCTGCTAATCTTTTAGGGGAAATTAACTTACCTAATTTTGGTGATACTGTAGGCCAAAGCCCTACTGATTTCATTAGGGAAATTGAAGAATACTTCGAAATCAAAGGAATAGAAGACAAGTTCAGAATGTTCTTCATAAGAAAAAGTTTAAAAGACAATGCAGAGTCTTGGTTTAAGATAGCTTGCCATGATTCAATGACTTATCAAACATTTAAAAATGCTTTCTTAGGTTACTACTGGGGACCAGAAAGACAAAACAAACTTAGGTTAGACCTAACTAGTGGAAAATTCTCCAACAATGGTAAACAAGGTTATCTTAATTATTTCTTGGAGAAGGCAAAAATGGCATCATTGTTACAGCCTCCAATAGATGAGAGAACTTTAATTTCTATGTTATCGCATCACTTCCCAGATGAGATTAGATATCATTTGATAGTAGCCAGACCACAAAATGTATCTGAAATGTTAGAGTTGTTAGCTCTACTAGAGAATAAAAGAGAAGTAGATAAATGTAGTAAAAGAAATTTATTTGGGGAAGGGGCAGAGCCCTATAATAAGAAAGGTAATTTTGTAACTAAAAGAAATGATGAATATCATAATGAGAATAGAGAAAGAAATTTCAAACAGGGCAACAATAATAATAGGTTTGTTCAAAATAGAAACAGCCCAAATAAAAATAGGATGACTAATAATTATAGTAACAATAACCAGAATGGATGGTTCAAACGTAATGAAAATAGGAATGACAGACAAATTAATTATATGGATGTTAACAGAGTAGGAGAAAATAGAAATAGGTATTGGACTTCTCCCTGTAGAGGTAAAAGAAGAAGGAATGCCTATGGTAATGAAAATAAAGGGTATTTCCAACGACAACAAAATTGTCAAATTAATGAAACTAGTGATAGGACAGAGCAAAATAGAATAGACTCTGTAACTATTCACAACCAAAGTCAAGATATACCTAGTAATGAAAATGACCACGAAGTAAATCACAGGATACCTCATGCTTTAAACGCATAGAAGGTACATTAAAGACTCCGCAATGTACCTCAATCGTTATGAACTTAGGGGTCCAAAATAGATGCTTTGATAGGTTTCAAAATTTAGAAATTGTACCAGCAAATATGAGAGGAGATAGTAAGTTATGTACCTCAAGACAGCGAGATAGCATAATATTGAATAATCATTTGAATATTTCTAAGAATCAGGATACTATGCCTGTTACTAATAAAGAATTAAATGTCATAGGACGACCACCCAAAATTAAAGTAAATATTTTTAACAATGATGTTACTTGCATAGCGGATAGTGGCTGCTCAAACACAACAATAGATCAGAAATTTTATAATTTCTTAGTCAACAAAGGGAATAAGATAATGACTGTAAGAATATGTGGAGTGTATTGTACTCTTGCGATAGGCAAGAAGAAACTGCCAATTAAGCTACAGTGCCTTCTAGATTTACATATCGGAGGATATTACTTCAGTGCAATATGTTTAATTTCTCCATACTTGTCTTGTGATATGTTAATAGGCTGCGACCTGTTGGAGCAATATAATGCCATAATAAATTTTGAGTGTAAGAATATTTCCTTGTATAATGAAGATAATGTGAGAGTCGTCATCCCATTTGATAATGAATATGAGGAGAATAAGAATCTAAGTAAGAAGGAGAGTGACATTGCTGAAGAACACATTTTTATAGAGAATATTGTTGTTCACGAGGAGAGGGAATTGGTGAATGGCCGTGGATGCCAAATGCAAGATAATATTGCAGTTAATTGTACTTCCGACAAAAGTGTCGAGGGCGAAGAAAGCCTTACTAATGAAAATGGTTGTGCTGACGATTATGTCGCATGTAAATGTTGTGATTTAGAATGTGTCTCTTGCAATACTGAGTATGATGAAATTCCTCTATTATATTGTGTGAGTGACGAACTTGATAAAGACATCTGTGAAATGATAAAGGAAAAAGTCAAAGACACTCATGGCATAAACAATGAACAGAAAGGCATGTTGTATGACATCTTAATGAAAAATAAGAGTTCTTTTTCTTCGAAGCCAGGATTGTGCAACTGTTTTAAATATTCCTTTAAAGTGATGGAACATCCACCTATAAATATTAAAAGTAGACCCATCCCTATTGCTATCAGAGAGCAGGCAGATCAAATGATAGATGACATGTTAATGCAAGGAATAATACAGAAATCTGATTCTCCTTACGCCAACCATATTTGCTGGGTGCTAAAACCTAATGGCAAAATTCGCCTGTGTTTAGACAGTCGTAGGACTAATTCTTTCACTGTCCGGGATAATTATAGGCCCGAGACAATTGAAGCATCTATAGCAAATATGAAAACAGGTAGATTTATTAGTTCTATTGATTTAACTTCTTCATTTTGGCAGATAGAACTAGACCCCAAAGTTCGGCCCTATACAGCTTTTATACATAATGGAAAAGTATATGAATTTACCAGGTGTGCATTCGGTCTAAGAAATAGCGGAAGTGCGCTTCTTAGAGCCCTAGATATTGTACTATCTGATGATGTTAAAAGACATTGTACTATATATGTTGACGATGCAATTATTATTGATAATGTTTTTGAGAATCATATATCTCATATTGATTTAATGTTGTCTCAATTAAAGAATAGTGGAATGACAGTCAGCCTAGAAAAGTCTGTGTTTGTTAGGTCGGAGGTTCAATTCCTAGGATATAGGATCTCTAATAAAGGGATTACTCCTGACCCAGACAAGGTTCAAGGAATCTTAGAAATTCCTTCACCAAAGAACATAAAACAACTTCGTAGATTTTTAGGAATCTTAAATTACTATTCGAAGTTTGTCATCAACTATGCCTCAGCGGTTAGTAAGCTGAGAGGGCTGCTGAAGAAAGATAGTAAATGGAGATGGACAGAGGACCATCAATCTACTTTTGAATATGTTAAGAAGTTATTTGCAAATAGTATTTCACTACAGAGACCAAAAATGGACAGAGAATTCCATTTATACACAGACGCGAGTAAAACTGGCCTCGGTGCTGTTTTAACTCAATTTGACGATGATGGGCAACAGTATGTTGTGTCGACAGCTTCGCGCTCGACTACCATCATTGAAGGAAATTACACTGTTTCAGAGTTGGAGCTTACAGCAATATTTTATGCTCTAAATAAATTTAGAATTTATGTTTATAAAAACAAAGTTATTGTTCATAGTGACCACATTTCACTAAGTTTTATAAGTAAATGTAGATTATCCAATAATAAACTGAGTAGGATGATCATGGAAATAATTTCCTATGATATTGAAATAAAACACATAGAAGGAGAACAGAATGTGTTTGCTGACCTCCTGTCTAGATTGAAAAGTGTTGGGAAAATACCTGAAACTGTACATACTCCTAAACACGAAGTAGTAATGTTTAATGTAAAACTGTATAGAGACAAAGGATTTTCATTGTTGATGAAAAACATTGTTGAGCATCAAAAATCTGATATAGAGTTACAACGATTGAAGTATAGTGCGAGAGATATAAATAATGATGACAAAAATGGAATTGATTGTAATAAGAAAATCGGTATAAAGGATGACATTCTTTACAAATTACATGGGAGAAATGTGAAAAAATGGAAAGTTATAATTCCTAATAATATGGAAGTTCCACTATTTAGAACTTTTCATGTCGGCTTAAATCATGCAGGTTGTGAAAAATTAGCTCTCAACATAAGTGAATTTTTTTATGTTAAACATTTAGATAAAAAGTTGAGAAAGTTTACTTCTTCATGCATAACTTGTCAAAAAGCCAAATGTATGAACGTAAAATATGATATAGTTCCACAAAACATATTAAGGAACAAAGTAAATAGCTTAGTAGTAATGGATACTCATGGAGAAATGCCTACTACTCAATTTGGTTACAAGCATATTCTTGTATTATCTGATGTATTCTCAAAATTTGTAAAAATATATCCATTAAGAAGTGTAAATAGCAGAGCTTGCCTAGGTAAAATTGTGAGAGATTATTTACCTAATTATGGACCTATTGATGCACTACTTAGTGATAATGCTTCAGTGTTCTCAAGTCCTAAGTTTAAAGATAAACTTACTGCGATAGGAATTAAATTGTACCATTGTAGTAAATATCACCCAAAAAGTAATCCCTGTGAGAGAGTTAATAGGGAAATTACTACAAGTTTAAGAATTTTGACCCATCATAAACATTCTGACTGGTTTAAACATATCAGCGTCATAGAGAATGTTATGAATCATTCAATTAATGTCAATACTGGGGAAGCACCCATATTCCTAATGACAGGTAAACAACCTGACAGGTTAATTGCTAATTTACCATTACCTATCATTGATAAAAGTCAAATCCCGGAGACATCCGAGGAAATATGTAAAAGAGTTATTGAAAGGTTAGAATGTCGCGCAGAAAAGCGCAACAATAAGGTTAAAAGACATAAAAGGAAGTGGAATCCCAAAGTTGGAGACAAAGTTCTCATAAGGGATATTTCATTATCCAATGCTTTAAAGAAACAATATCATAGGATGAACCTATTGTATAAAGGTCCCTATGAAATATTTAAAAATTTTAATGATACTACATATGAGCTAAGAGAAATAGACACTAGAAAAGAAATTGGAAAATATTCCAAAGAACTGTTGAAACCATTTCAGACTCCTATTAATTAGTTGTAGCTGGTGACTTCAAATAGTTCAAAGTGTATTTAAAATATTGTATGTAAATTTTGTAAAATTAATACTTCTATTTCATTATGTAACATGTATTTATTATAATTGTGATGTATTACATTGTATTGATTCTAATACAGATGAATCTTGTATAGAAAGAAACTTGATATTTGGGGAAAGTGATTTATTTTAATTTAGCCTCACACTTAGTTGTAGCTAAGATTAAAATAAATCAGGGGCAATTTAAAACCGGATATTTATCCCCATATAAAAATAATAAGGGTTTTTGTTTTGTTTATAATTATATTTATTTATATGAAGAATGGACATCAGATTGATTTATAGAATTCAAATTTTTTTATAAGTATATAAAAAAAAATAACTGGTCAATATAAACTGTTAATACAGTTAGATGTTTTTATAACTGATGCAGTATGTAAAATACTTCAAATATTCAAATTGATAATTTTTATAAAGAAATAAATGGGATTGGTGGAATTGGATAGAAGTTAACTTGAGAATACTCCTTCCTTTTCTGTTGGACCAATCAGACCATAGAGATTATAACTGAAATAACAAGATGGCTACAATACTTGAAGATGGTCGGTCATGTTCAGCGACTGCTCCTTAAAGAATAAGGAAATAATTGTTTATTTTATTGATGTTGGTTGAAAGAAATAGTGTTAAAAGTATGAAAGATTATATAGTGATATAATAGTCATCCATCTTGGTGAAAAACAGTTTCTAAGTGAAAATAATGAATAATAATGACTGGATTGACCGTTAGCATTCGTCATCCATTAAATACATAAAATGGTAATCTTCTAGAAGTGAAAAATATCAACCTAAGCCGGAATCTTTTGGAACTTTTAAATTACAAGATTCATCTTGACCAAAGTGAGAGTTTTAAATAAACTAACTTATCGTTCAACTGTTAATAAAGTGTTGTTATTTGTGTAAGAAACTTTTCCTCATTCCCCTGAAGAGAGTTATTAGTGCCGTGGCAGATTTAAAGTGATTTAAGTTATATCACAAATCTTCAACTTCGGATATCTCACCGAGAAACCCAACTTTAAATGTCTCCACAACGAGGGGCACAAAATTAAATACAGCTTCATATTATAAAGATTATTTATCTTGTAAATACAAACTTTTTGATTGGAAGTCAAATATACCTAATATATTAGATAAATATATATATTATATTATCAACCAAGAGGAGGAAAATGAGATTGGGGACGTTCACGAAAGAGATGAACACAGCAGCTATAATACTTGGAGCCGAAACGAACCAAAATGGTTCAATCCTTGCAAGAAGAAGAAGAAGAAGATGAATAAGAATAAGAGGAAATTGAACCTTAGACATGCCCAACAATAAAACATAAAAATACAGAACATCCATAAATGAATCTGAAAAAAGAACAATTCGCACATAGGCAGGTAACTTAACAATGCATAATTTTGACGACTGAGAAGAAAATAACAAACATTAAGCAGTAGTGTAACTTGATAAGGATAATTATTATTATATAATATTCTCAACTCGTGTCCAACTTAGGGTCGGGATGAGGGGTGAGATGAGATGAAGCCCCTATATTTATAGAAGTTTGTGAACGCCACGTGAGCCGGTGGATCACATCTGACGCTCCGTCACACAGGTCGAATTAACGAAATGTGTGAGATGAGTTTGGAGAAATCCTGAATTGAAATTTGTGGCAGGGAAAAGGGTAGAAACCTACAAAGATATAATTATTAATGAAAATAATTATTTTAAAATATGGATATCCCAAATAATCACATAACCTGGAGTTTATAAATAAAATAATCAATAGATGATAGGAAATTATTGACCTCTAAATTTTAATTCATTGATTCATTTTGAGAATTTTCTTCATTGTTGAAGGTTTTCTCCAACCAATCTTAATAAATAACATGAATTAAAAAAATAAATACATATAAATGACTACGGACTTACACACTATGAGTTTGCAACAAAAATTCATAAACTTACCTTAATTAAAGTTCTCCACCGTTATCTGTCCTCTGTGTCTTCATCTATTACACCAAATCTATTTCTTCTTACCCCCTTTTCTTTTCTTTTTGTTTCTGATAGCACAATGTCCATGTCGTATTCCTCAAGTTCTTTGGGTTGAAATACCTTGTATGTTACAACATCCTATATTCATTTTCTTTAGGCTGCTTGATCTTTTTCCGTAAATCCATTGATTCCGAGGCCTAATGTTAAGAACCCAACTGGATTTATTAGGCTTAAAGGACCTTCGGGACTTGGAAAATCTGGTAGCGGTTTCCTAGCCGAGCGTTAGTATGAGGATGTACAGATATACATGTTTTGAAAATAAACAAATGGAGTCTTATTTTAAACTATTTATATTTTAGTAATAAAATAGTTTAAAATAAGACTCCATTTGTTTATTTCTAAACATGTATAACTGTACATCCTCATACTAACGCTCGGCTAGGAAACCGCTACCAGTTTTTCCAAGTCCCGAAGGTCCTTTAAGCCTAATAAATCCAGTTTGGGTCCATAACATTGGTTAGCAGCGGTGGTGATCACTAAATAATTTTTTATTATTTTTTATGATAGGGAAACGGACCCTTGCAAGCTTTCTGGACCGTTTGGAATACAATAAATATTAAAATTTTGTGATACGTACAGTTTTAGGTTAAAATCAGCAGTGTAAGATTTATGTAGAACGTAGGATATTTATTATTTAATAGAAATTAAATCAAGAAAAAGATATTAATTCTGGATTGGGATTTAGATTAATCAGACCTTGGAAGAGAGAGGGAAGTTGTGGAAAAAAGAACAAAAATGTTTTTCGATGTAGCTATAATAATTGAGCAACCATTTTGTTTTATCTTGTAAAAATCTATGCATGATATATATTAAGAGAGTGTATACTATTTTTTGTCTAGAAGATAGGATAAAAATATAAAACCATTATAGATTGGCAAAAATCATTGCTGAAGCGTGGCCTGAAACGTGGCCTCCTTACGGGATATGTCGACGTATGCGAACCGAACTCGTGGCTTGTGGAAGGGGATGACACGCCATCATACTAACATGAATATTTTTGCCGATGGTGATTGTGACCAATAATAATAGTAATAAAATAATTTCTCTGCAATAATAATTACGAATAAAATAGCATGAACTAATTACCTTCGTGGAAAATTACTTCCATATAGTACTGAAATACAAATGATTTAAATGTCTCGGGTTATTAATTACCTCAGGGCAACTCAAGCGATACCAACATATGAACGAAATGTTGAATTAAATGAGAAAATTTAAAAACGTTATATAGGAATTATTTTTAGATCTTTTCCTGCGAACAGATCGTTTCTGCATGCGTTGGAAAATATATTAAATATGGAGATTAAAATAAATAAACGGACTGTGTCACTCCTATGTTGGCAATACCAAATGTCAAGTCGAAATCATACCGACGTTGTTTAAATTAGTGAAAAATGACAGGTCATATATATATATATATATATATATATATTTATATAGCATATATGAAATAATTTACGGGGTAACTACAGGGTATTGTTAAGAAAATATTTAGAGAAAGGAGACTCGGGTTCGAACCCTGGTGACTAGCTTTACAAGATGGCGGCTGGAGTGAAGGCTAGGTTTTGGAAAGGTCGGAAAAACAGTACAATAAGTTTCACATACGGTGAATACCAGTTGTTTTTTTTTATTAGATTTCTTGTCCGAGAACGGTAAGCCGGAGTGTTCAAAATTAGCTATAATACAAGTATATTCCTAGCAGGAATGTTAAGAGATGTCCGAGGAATATTTAGTTTGAAATATGTCTCCCCGTATGCGAGGCTATCTAACGGGATTTTGATAAAGGTTCTGGAAATTTTCCAACTTGAATGAGGGAGTTACACATTCAAATAATTCGCTCTACCCTATATATATGTTACCGAATCATCAGATCAAATATCCAAAATCATAAAGAGTATCAATTTTTTCTTAAAACAGATTGATCTGGCAACACGTGTAATGTGTTGGCTAGGTTGTCGTCACTAGAAGTCTTGGATTCGAACTCAGGAAAAATGTATTTATTGGAACAGGAACTCGTAAATTATTTTCCATTTTTATACAAGTCAGGAATTTTGGCATTAGTCGGGAGTAAATTGGAAATTTTCCGCAACTCGTATAACTAATTTATCGAAGGAAAATATGGAAGTATGGAACTTAGATTCTTTTACAGATTAAATAACAAAATTATTTAAAATAAAATAAAAGTGGCTCGTGGAACTCAGTTTCCTTTACAAAATAAATAATTAACTTAGATAAAATCTTGGTTTCAACGGAGTTTACTTAAAGTGTAACTTATAATAGACCTAATTATACTTGGATGGGACACCAGTAACGGAAATCAGATTACATCTCGTAACGGTGTATTGAAAATAGATTCTGAAAACTTTCCACAAATGTTACAAGGTATGTCAGCTGATGGTTCGAACTAGGACACATATTTGTCGCATAACGTCCTTATAATTTAGAAACAAAAGAACATAATTGAGGGATGCAGAATTTTAATCTATCTTATCGAATCGGTCGATGAACGATAATAACCATAAGCGGCAAATTTATTAACTAATGGGTTGGATACAGGTAGTTGTTGAATTATAATGATTTAAATGATGTTGATTCATAAGATAGTTAGTACTGCTGAGGGAACCTTGATGCTGACCATTCTTATAATTCTCTGTCCGAGTAAACGACCTTGCCCGCATTAGACTAAGCATTTAATTAAATAATAATAGAACATTATGGTTGGCAAAATAAACATACACTGATAGGGCCGAAGATGTTAAACAACAAAAAAAATACTAGGAATCATAAAAATTCTATACCTTAACGATCGCATAATCTTTTCTATAAGTATGGTGATAATTACGTCTATTTTAAAAATCACTTCAGAAGGAAAAAAAAAAATAATAATAATAATAATATCCACAAAAATAAATGAACAAATACATGGTATTGTCTATTAATCCTAACCCCAAGTGATATGATACTACATAACCAGGGATATTTTTTTTGAGTTTCTGTTGTGAATTATAAGTCTTATGTTTTATCTACCTTACAATTTTTTTTTCAACCGACTTTATACATTAATTAGGACTTTTGAGTAAATATTTGAATACCTATATGGTGAATGGTGACTTGCAGTTTCCCCAGAGAGATTTTTATGCAGTGAAGAGTTTGGATTAAATCAAGAGTGTCTAGTTATTTAGGCATTATCTTTTAATGCGACTACATACTTAAAACAATATAATTTAGATAGGTGGCAGCATTTTTGTAAGATTGTGAACTGTTCCGATAAATTTTATAATATTATTGGATTATTTAATTTCATAGTGAAGTGAGCAATCTAGTCGTAGATCTTTTAGACATTTTATTGTAGCAAGCGAAGTTGATTAATTGAAACGTGGTGATAATGCCGGCGCACTGTAGGAACCTAGACCCCTGGAAATAATTTCTTGTCATTCAAGTGCAGTTTTTGAATATTTGAGTAGTGAAGCAGACTTAGTGGTTTAACTTAATCCGTAAACGCTCGATCGTCATAAAAAAAAAAAAAACATCTTATAATTATATATTCCGGAGGAAGGAAATATTTGAGGAATAAGAAAATGTAGAACAAGTTACAACTCAATTAATGAAACGCCTTAATAATAAAAAATAACCAATAAACAATAATATAATGATAACAATAAATAATAACCTTACTAAAATAAGCTAATAATCTGTGAATTTAAATTAACTAATTTAAAAATAAAACATTGGTAAGTAAATGAACTAACGGGAAATGTAAATTGAACTAACCTAGGAAGCGAGTAGATAATCGTAATCGCTACAATAAATTAAACCCAAAGATTATGAGAACCACAAGTAAATATGGACCAACTACGAGTAATCTTAACAAACTAAATTAAATAGTATGAATAACTAAGTAATTACTAGTAAAGCAGTTTGAAAGGTATAACGGAGCATCAGATTACGAAGACAGGTCATGAGGTCAAGAGGAGATGACCGAGACTCAGTGAATAATCAAGCGGGCAAATCTGAGCTATAAAAGTAAAACATGATAACTAATCGACCTAATAATGAAAATAATGATAAAAAAATTATTAATAATAATAATAATAATATACATAATAATTCAACGGAAATTAATAATACAAATAATAATAATAATAATAATTCATAGAAAATTAATAAACAATAATAATAATAATTCATAGAAAATTAATAAACAATAATAATAATAATCCACAGAATAATAATAATAATAATAATAATAATAATATTAATAATAGTAACAAATATATAAACTAAATGCAATAACATAATGATTAGCATAAGATGTTATATATCGATACTTAAAGTAATAATTAATTATATGAGGAACACTCAGATTTAAGGAACAATTTTTCATACATGATGATGATGATTAATTATATGAGGAACAATCAGATTGAAGGATTGAGGATAAAATATTGAAGGACAAAGGGAAAAAAATCGTAAACACTGAGATACCAGATAGGACTAGCATTAATCCTGGTATCGTATTTTAATAATAATCATAATCATAATAATAATAATAATAATAATAATAACCTTAATAACTATATTAATGAAAAAAAACAATGATACCAAACATCGGTAATAACAATAGAAGTTAACAATCATACTGCATAATAATAATAATTCACGGAAAAATTAATAAACAATAATAATAATAATAATAATAATACCAGTAAGAAATAAAAACTAATTGCAATAACATAATGATAAGCATAAAACGTTATATTTAAAGTAATAATTAATAATAGGAGAAATCATTAGATTAAAGGATGGCTGATATTATTGAAAGGACGAACGAGGTCTTAAATGATCGTAATACTGAGATACCAGATAGGACTAGGAGTAATCCTTATATCGTATTTGAATAATAATAATAATAATAATAATAATGACAATAACTATATTAATAATATTGATAAAAAGATAACAGACATCAGTAATAACAATAAACCTTAACGATCATAATAATAAAAAAAATCAAATTACCAGTATTAATAATGTATAATGATAATAATAAAACACAGTAAACTTACAACTAACAATAATAATAATAATAAACCGCCCGAATGGTAAATAATGATAATAATAATACTAATAACAATATTAACTATATTAATAATAATAATAATAATGATAATAATAATAATAATAATAAAAAGATAACAGACATCAGTAATAAAATAAACCTTAATGATCATACTAGTAAAAATAAAATAAAATTACCAGTAATGATAATGCATAATGATAATAATGAAACACAGTCAATTTAAAAACTACCAATAATAATAATAATAATAATAATAATAATAATAATAATAAATAATAATAATAATAATTCGCGGTAAATTAATAAACCACACTAATAATGATGATTAAATAAGAGCGAACTACCAGAAATAAGACTTGTGTTTATGAATACAATGAAAGATAACGGAAAACCACAATCTCATTTTCAGCAATTAGGACTCATTTAAGTATGAATGGGTTCCGGGATAAGTAGTAGGCTAGTTCGCGAGAAAATAACGTGGAAGCAGTCCAGATAGAGGCACGTAGTATGTTAAGCCTATAGCGGAAGACGACTGATAGGTTCAATTAACCAGCAATTATGCCAACACGGAGGGTAGAAATTATTTTCACATCGCAAGTAATAAGGAGTGACAACAGTTCAGATTAAGAAGGGAGGATGTGCATTATCCAACTTGGTTTAAAAAAAAAGTATTACAAAGAGAACGGAAGAGGGACAGATTGACCTAGGATGGAAAGGGAAGAGGGCGACATAAAACAGAGGTTAAACACCTATGGTGGTGTAGCTAAGTTAAGCGCATAAGCAGTCTAAAATAAATAGAATCCTAGGATACAAGCAGAACAGATAGGAGTAGTTCCGAGTGAAAGAAGAAGTAAGGAGAGAACCCTGGAGTAGGACGTGGGTAAATATCTCAGAGTAAGAAGGGAAAAATCGAACCCCAATAAATGATGATATGTATGAAATGGGAAATCAAGGAAACCCCGGGAGTAAGAAGTAGGGAAAAAAAGGCAGTTTAAATACATGTAGATCAGGAAACAATCAAGGAATAAAGTATACAAACGAAAAATAAAAGTATAAAAAGTTCAACAAATCAGCTATGAGAATTTGCCAATCAAACCAACAGTTAGGTGAGGTAAGAGAGTGTAAAGTACGCCGTATCTGAAGTTATGACAGCAGAAGGGAGAATGAGGACAAGGACTCAGGTTACGTAAAATCACGGTGACTTCTAAAATTGAATCAGTAAGGATTCAGAGGTTAAACTAAGTGGATTGATATATTAGCAGTAAGATCAGATAGTCCGGGAAAATTAAACCAATGAATAATGAAAACCTGAATCCCTGTCCAGACACCAGTAGCTTAAAAATCATATCTCAATAAAGAAAATTAAGACTAGGAAAGGGAGAGTTAAGAAATAGAGGCAGTTATTTCAGAAGTGGAGAAAGGAAAGAATGCTCTCAAACTCAGGACCCTAAGGAAACGATGACAGAAATTCAGGATACGAGTATTAATTGGCGTTTGTACGGACTAATTCGGCTTTGGTCAAGTAGCATTTACACATAAATAAGTGTAGTGTATGTCTTTCCGACTGATGTGAAGACGAGCGCACCCAGTCGAACCTAGGACTCTATTATAGAGAAAGGGACTAGATAAAACCCTTAGAATTAGGCAAAATTTAGGGCTGCTAAATACAGCAAAATATCGACCGATCTAATTATGGAAATTATGTGTATATATACACCTGAAGTACTGTCAAATTGAAAGTTTTAGGGAAGATAAAAGATGATTTAGGAACTGATATTTGTTGATGAAGGCTATGCAAATTGATAGGCATAAGAGCACTCTTTTCGGTTTCCAGTGTAAAATCTAGCAACGCCAAAAGATAAAACAGGGATAACATTTGTATAGGAACGAGGTTGGCAGTTTAAAGTTTAATGCAAAATACAATTTTGCTGGTTGCACCATTGAGATATGACTAACTAAAAGTAAATTTAGAGGAACTGAACGTAGGAAAATTATAAAAGTAAAGATGTACATGGTTGCTCAAGATTCGGGGTTAGTTAAGAGGGATACTATTCTTAGTAAGAAACTAGGATTTGGTTTTGAGACCCCAGAAGGTACTATTGATTCATTTCTAAAAGTCCATATGGAATTTATTAAGAAAAGGTAGTGCAAACCCATGGTTTAAACAAATAAAAAATCAAAAAAAAAAAAGAAAAAAAACACAACAAAACTAAACAAAAATAACGGTAAACAAGAAAAAAACCCTCAGCACAAGAAGAACGACTACGCACACGATCTGACACTACGGGCACGACTGGGCTAACTAGAAACGACGAAGGATGTTGAGTCACCTAGGACATCCCCCACACCACGAAACATAGATCAGCTGATACCAAAAAACAAAAGGAGGAAGACAGGGTCTATGCGGGTACGACTTACTACATCAGGGATAGTCATTCAACATGGGAAATGTCCACCAGTCAATACGGTGCGACATGAGAGACCAAGCAAATACCTTAACCATATCAAACCGAACCTCTGATCGTCCGTGGATCATATAATAATTCCCAACCAGTATTATACAGTAAGAAAATTGGATAAAAACACAGAAATCCCATTAAACCTATCCTCCGGATAATCCATGGCTCCTAAAAGAAATTGCTGGTCTCGAGAACTTCAAAGGACAGACCCAGTATCCGGCATGGCTCTCTCCCGACTGAAGGAAGATACCATCACCGAACGTGGGCCAGGCATCGGATTCAACCAGGGATGCTGTAAGAGATCAACATGAGCGCGGACATGCGCGGCGACAAACAAGAACTAAGTGCTCAAGTTCTCGGTGGACGCGGCTAGTGTAAAAGCCGAGTGTTGTGAAGAAAGTGATAAGCTCTAATTAAAGTTTTAGATTTTTCTTTTTTTCAGAATGACAGTGTGGAAAAGAAACAGCATGGAAGAAAACAGAACTATGGAACAGTTGAAAAGGAAGAAGAGTAGATAAATTGTGTTTTATATATGTTTTCTTGTTTCAGGTTCGGAGTGACAGGCTAATCCATTTTCCAGATGTAATTTGAAACCAGATAAATGTGGTTGTTAAAGTATGAAAACGTCTATGTCCCATATAGAGGAAGGGAACTACGGTTAATTGTAAAGAGAAAATGGATTAACTTGAACACACTAATTTTCATGACTATAAAAAAAAATTGTTCCTGTTAAAATTACTGTTTGTGAATCATATGTTAGAAAAAGTTAAGTAGCTTTAGGAACAGGAGATAGAGCAAATCTGTAGTATCAAATGTAAACAAAATCCAGATCAATTAACAAGCTTGTGCGTAGTCTAAGTACACAATTTCAGCGGCCCCAAAAAGGGCCTTAAAAGACCCTTTCTTGGGATTGAGAAGGGGGAATGTTATGAATACATAGTTCTTTATATAGATTTTTTTATTGTTTTATAGATTATTTTAATTATTATTGCAAAGTCGTTTGAGATAGAGTTTAGACATTCAAGTCTGTTGTCGTTTGAGATGGACTTTAGACATTCAAAGTCTTGTTGAAGCTAACTGTAAACATCCCTACATTTAGTTCATTGGAATGTTAGTATGATACAGTTACGGGTAATTCGAGGTCAAAATTGAATATATAACACTTGAGAAGTGATGGGCTCGTGTCTGTCTGTGTGTGTACTGCTGGAGGGTAAGTCACCGACCATTTTTCTTAATATGTAGTCCATGTCTTTTTGTAAAAGAAATAATTACCTTAACTATTCTGATAGAATTCTAAACAATGTAGACTGTTTTAATACTATATTTTTGGCTAAGGGATATAACATTTTAATCATGTAGATTAGGTTAAATTTAAAAATTCCACAACTCCCTCTTCTCAACCCCCCAAGAAAGTACTGTAGGTTTTAATATAGGCTTAGAATAGATTTAGGGCTAGAGATATTTAGGATTTCTAATTATTTATATTTTAGTAATAAAATAGTTTAAAATAAGACTCCATTTGTTTATTTCTAAACATGTATAACTGTACATCCTCATACTAACGCTCGGCTAGGAAACCGCTACCAGTTTTTCCAAGTCCCGAAGGTCCTTTAAGCCTAATAAATCCAGTTTGGGTCCATAACACCTAAGTTTCTGTTTTTTAGCATTTTATATTTTTAACGATGAGCGAGAAGCTGGTCCGCACATCAACCTCTAACCTGAAGGATCGGGTGATTTTTGATTAAGGTTATCTTACTCTAGCCTTTGATGAACCAACATCAAACTATAAGGCAACAGTACCTGAAACCCTAGGCAGGGGCTCTCACAGGGTACTATCAGCCGAGCGTACTGAACCCTGGTTTTTTAACAAGGTTGGTACTTGTCCCCCTCACCCTTTTACAACCTGGCTTGGGACAGGCTTCTGCGGGAAAGTTTGATATAATATAGAAAATTAAGAATGGATCGGTCGCTGGAGGGAAGGTTTTCTATGGGATCGTAACAGGCCTTGGCCTAATACTTGGAAGGAAGAAGAAGAAGAAGAAGAAAAAGAATGGATCGGGATGAAGCATCATGCCTTGGCGCGGAGCTGCGGAACGTGAGTTAGTTTGATTCACTATGAGGAAAATTTCTTATGCAATTTTACCCAGTATGGTACCGACGCCGAGTCAGCATCATGAGGAATTATGATAACTTAACTCTAAAATACAGCGGCTCCAGATTGAGAAACTAGCTATAAATACTGTAGGATCAGCACATGTTACACATATACTGTCTAGATTATTGAGTTCCTCTGCAAAAATATAATAGTCTTAAGTGGTTAGTCAGTTGCATGTCTCTCCCGCCAACAAGGTTCTTATGTGTTCAAGAACGAAGGAGTTTAATAAAAACAGTATAACACAATATTATGTGAAATTATATAAAATAGAATATTTCTAATTTGAGAGTAAATTTGTTATAATTTCAATTAACATGTCTTATATACATCACGATATATCATAATAACTAGCATTTAAACGATGGTAAATGAGATATTTGAAAATGTATTTAATATCTACTTGATAGAGGAAGCGTTGTCTGCAAATCTCAGCTACACAGATTAAACAGTTTCGAATCCAATCTGAAAAATATTTATGTTTTATTAATATCATTTAAAACTGTAATTTTTTATTTCATATTCAATGACGTTGCTTCGTAACGTTACGGTATTGTGTCATCATTCATGTTATCGCTGTGCAACAAGACGCATTTTGTCCAAATTTTTATGAAATCAATCTTGTTTTAATAAATGCGTTAATTGTGCTTAGGGGAAAATCCTATTATACATCTGTATGATTATTATATATTGTTTTGATGCGGTGGACTAGTGGTTATTCTTCTAGCCTCTAGTACCGAGGGTCGCGGGTTCAAACCTGCCGCAATCGATGGATTTTTTAGGAAGGAAAAATCCAAGGAGCAAGTCCTCCGGGAGGGACTTTAATCTGTTAGTCCCGAGTGTGAAAGTATTTCAGGCTCGTAAAAGATACTTAAGCCTGAATAAAGATACTTCTAAACAAAATTTGATGATGTCAACATCCTAATAATACCTTGGTTGCCTGTTAGATGTCTCATTAGGTCGGTATGTTGACCGCAAGCCATCCATTGTTATTAATTAAACATTTCCTCTTTCTAACTTAAGTTTGGGTGTGATATGCGTTTGTTACATTGTGTTGTACTTCTGCTATCTCCATGATGTACCGGAGTCATAACTAAAGACTCAGCTAGGCAAGTCATCATGTACCTGTTTAATTTTTATTTTTCCGCGATAGTGCGTTTTGTCGTACTTACAGCAATAGCGACCATGATTCAAATTTCAACTTTCTACACTTCGAAGTTGCCAACCTAAATAACTATACTATAATAAAATAACTATACTGTAACATTACATGTTAAAAACCAACGTGTGGGAAGTAAAACCACTAACCTTTATGCATACTACGTGCAATGTATATACAAAAACTATCCAAAATGTAGTTTTAATATACATTATACGAAACAAATCACTGCATTTTAAGTGGACGCAACTTTATATGAAACAATGTAAAACAGTAATTACGTAATTGTCGCCATTTTATGACTAGATTGTTGCCACCGCCTCCTTTAATTTCAACTAATAAACATTGCCCCCACAGTTAACTAATATTACTATAAATGATATAATTATCCTTTATACTTCTTCAGTAATAGATCTTGGACTACATCTAGACGCAAATTTAACCTGCCAAACACAAGTGAAACACATATGTAAAAAGATATTCTCCATCTTACATTATCTTAGACGTTTAAAGAATTTTCTCCCAGTTTCATTAAAACAAATCCTTGGGCAGAAACTTGTGTTACCACACTTCGCTTATTGTGACGTTATATATCCATCCATAGTAATTCTGCCCGAAGGCAGGTCCTTCACTGCAATCATATCATTTTCATGCTATGCTTGCAGCTTTACTAGGGAGTTGTAGGTGTGGTAGCTTCCCGTTGCTTCCCACACCGGTGAAGGATGATGATTATGATAAGGATGATGATGATGTCCATATGATTTCGGGGACCGTTTGGGCCTTAAAGTTTTCCTGACATTTGTCTTACAGGTGACGAAAAACCCCGATAAAAACCTCACCCAGATAAACTGCCCCGATCGGGGATCGAACCGGGGCCCGCTGCGTGACAAGGCAACACGCTACCTCGAGGCCACATCGGTGGACACGTTATATATCCATCCATAGTAATTCTGCCCCAAGGTAGGTCCTTCACTGCAATCATAGCATTTTCATGCTATTCTTGCAGCTTTACTAGGGAATTCTAGGTGTGGTAGCTTCCCGTTGCTTTCCACACCGGTGAAGAATGATGATGATGATAAGGATGATGATGATAGCCATATGATTTCGGGTACCGTTTGGGCCTTAAAGTTTCCCTGACATTTGTCTTACAGGTGAGGAAAAACCCCGATAAAAACCTCACCCAGA
Organism: Diploptera punctata; assembly: GCA_030220185.1. Taxonomy (NCBI): domain Eukaryota; kingdom Metazoa; phylum Arthropoda; class Insecta; order Blattodea; family Blaberidae; genus Diploptera; species Diploptera punctata. Next base: position 43,803 of record JASPKZ010010682.1, on the reverse strand, counting down.
AAAACTGCCCCAACGGGGCATCGAACCCGGGCCCCTGCGTGACAAGGCAGTACGCTACTTCGAAACCACAGCGTTGGACTACGTTATATATCCATAATAATTCTGCCCGAAGGCAGGTCCTTCACTGCAATTATAGCATTTTATGCTACGCTTGTAGCTTTACTAGGGAATTATAGGTGTGGTAGCTTCCCGTTGCTTTCCACACCGGTGAAGGATTATGATGACGATGATAATGATAAGGATGATGATGATGATAGCCATATGATTTCGGGGACCATTTGGGCCTTAAAGTTTTCCTGACATTTGTCTTACAGGTGACGAAAATCCCCGTTGAAAACCTCACCCAGATAAACTGCCCCGATCGGGGATCGAACCCGGGCCCGCTGCGTGACAAGGCAGCACGCTACCTCGAGGGCACATCGGTGGACACGTTATATATATATATATAATGATCTAAATTATGACTTGTCGTAGAAACTGCTGCGTGTTCATATAATGAATGCGTTCGATTCATTTTCAATATCCATCGTTATGACCATATTTAGGAACACTTCAATAATCTCTCTTGGCTCCGTCTTACTGACAGAGTAAATTGCACTCTCTTTCACTACTTTTCAAGCTACTGAATTCCCAACTCCTAGGTACCTGGCGTCTAGATTTGAGAAGATATCTTGTTACCACAATATTGACACTAGGTCACAAGATAACAGTCTGCTAACAATCCCTCTTCATAGCACTTCCTCTTATTCTACCTCTTTCACAGTAGCCTCTGCCCGCTCTTGCAATTCCCTTCCTTAATATATCAGGGGTTGCCGCACTCTTGGTACTTTTAAGTCACACTTATACAGTTACCTGTTGTCATGATGTTACCAATCTGTTTGTAAATTTGTAGCATTGCTTTCATTATGTTAACATAATTTGGGTCTATTTTATTTCCAAGGAAATTAAAAAAACATTTCTGAAAGCATTCCAGGCATACTTCACCTCTCGACTCATAGTATTCTCGAACTGACTGTCCATCACCTGTTTTCGAATTTGTGGGCCAACGAATGCACCGGTTTTAATATTTTCATTGGGCAATGAAGGAAATGTAGCTTAGCATAAAGGTATTTAAATCACTCGCTGTCCTTATTTAGAATTTTTAAACATTCTTACAGTAAACCTAATTTTACATCGAGTGGTGGCAACAATACTTTTGAGGGATCAATCAGAGATTCACTTCTTATATTAAATTATTTATATTAAATTAGTCCTACGTGGCCACTGATCCCTTTCCCAGTGGTCTGACCTAGCTCAACTATCTCATTTACGTAACAAAGAATGGTATTTTGTGAAACCAGGTTGCTGACAAATAAGTAGTCTAATAAATGTTGAAATCAGTTAAGAGGGAGAAGTATCCTGCTGGAGTTCGGAATTCCTAAAAAGTTAGTTAGACTTATACGAATGTGTCTAAATGGCACAAAGGGTAGGGTGCGTGTAGGCAAACAGTTTTCGGACACTTTTGAAATCCAGAATGGGTTGAAGCAAGGAGATGCACTATCTCCTCTACTATTTAATTTTGTACTAGAGCATGCCATTAAATCTTTAGAGAATGAGGAAGGCTTACATCTCAATGGTATTAATAAGCTGTTAGTTTATGCTGATGATGTAGTATTGTTGGCCGATAGCGAGGAGATACTGAAGGACAATACGCACACACTGTTGAGTAACACTAAGAAATTAGGATTGGAAGTAAATATCAATAAAACTAAATATATGGCCACACGTATAAATTCATTATATAATATAACTGGACAGCTAATGACAGATGAGGGAAATTTTGAGGAAGTGGCTGAATTCAAATACCTAGGAACAATAATCACAAATAGGAATGAGATGCACAAAGAAATTAAACATAGGCTCAATTCTGGAAATGCGTGCTATTATGCATTGCAGAGACTCTTGATGTCCCAACTCCTTTCAAAAAACGTTAAACTGAAAATATATAAAACTATTATTCTACCAGTTATATTATATGATGCGAAACATGGACTCTTACTTTAAGGGAGGAAAGGAGATTAAAAGTATTTGAGAATAAAGTACTTAGGAAAATTTTTGGACCAAAGAGAGATGAAGAGACAGGTGAATGGAGAAGACTACATAACAATGAACTACATGGTCTTTATAGGAATCCAGATATAATAAGAACAGTTAAGTCTCGTAGACTGCGATGGGCAGGACATGTTGCACGAATGGGGAATGAAAGACTTGCATGGAAGCTGCTTGTAGGAAAGCCAGAGGGAAGACGTCCAGTTGGTAGACCAAGAATGAGGTGGGAAAATAACATTAACTATGATTTGAGGGAAGTAGATTATACAGGGAATGATTGGAAAGCATTGGCTCAGGATAGGGATGTATGGAGAGCGTATGTCCGTGCGGCCATGAACTTACGGGTTTGATAGTGCCAGTGAGTACGTAAGTAAGTAAGTAAGTAAGTAAGTAAGTAAGTAATAAATGTTGAAATCTCCACAACCAGCCATAGATGATTTTGGTAATGCAGTTTTTTATTGAAGTCGAGAAAGTAAGAGAAAGCTAAGATCCCTATATTGAAAACAGTAAACTCAAACAAAATAAGATGCAACTCGGATAATTAGCGTTCAATTCAAATCCAGGCGTCAATGGGCTGACAAATCTTACACAGTGATTTCTCTCTTATTTATTTATTTTTTATTTTTCGGGGTTTTAGGATCTGTTACGAGCTGTAAGTCTATGATACAGTATCCATGGCTCATTTCTCTTTCCAAGAATTATGTATTTAGGAATTTTATGTCCCTAAAAGTCCATTCACCTAAGCCAGAATTGCAAATGCGAAACTCGAAACCTGAGACTACTATGATAATGACTAGTCAATTAGGACCGACTTGTTGAAGTAAAGAATGCCTTTTCAAGGCGTATTCAAAATATTGTAGAATAAAAAAAGCAATAGAGTTTTTCTTAGGAAATAATCGGCCGTAACAGATACTCGTTTCGAGACGAATTGTAAGTGGGCTACAGTTCTACCAGCCAGGAGAGAATACCAAAAATGTCGTAAAGACAAACTGCTGCCATTTGTAAAAAAAAAAGCACTATATGGTAAACATGTTTGTGAAAAAAGTGACGTATCTCATGGGAACAGTAAAACAATCAACTTTGCGTTGAATATTATAAGAAGAGCAGTATTTCTTGCAACACGTTATTCTCCCTTGTCTACAGAACTTGCAGAAACCGGGTCGTGCTTCTCTGAAATAATAACTGCAGTATTCTATCTCATGTCCCGTAAGGATTCTGTTTTAATTATTTTTTTCAAACAATCGATAGTATTAATGAACTATATATCGACATTAAGAACTCGCATAAAACGTTATAACTAAAAATCTGTTATCAAATTAGTTATGCTGGGAATTGTTTTCCTCTTGACACAAATCAGAAATTACTTAGAAAGTTAGAGCATGTTCCACAAAAACGTTAGACTTTCTTTATAAAGTAAATAATTACATTTCAAGAGTCGGGTCTGAAGAAGTGTTAAAAATAGTAATAAAGTTATTTTCTGTATTATTATTATTATTATTATTATTATTGGTATTGGTATTATTAATATTATTATTATTATTACTTACTTACTCACTGGAACTACAGAACCCGTAGGTTTATGGCCGCGCGGAAATAAGCTCTCCATATGTCCCTATCCTCAGCTAATTCTTTCCAATCATTTCCTGTATAATCTACTTCCCTCAAATCATAGTTAATATTATTCTCCCACTTCATTCTTGGTCTACCAACGGGGAGTTTTCCCTCTGGCTTTCCTTCAAGAACCTTCCATGCACGTCTTTCATTCCCCATATGGACAACTTGTCCTGTCCATTGCAGTCTACGAGACTTAATTGTTCTTATTATATCTTGCTTCCTGTAGACACCATGCAGTTCATTGATATACAGTCTTCTCCATTCACATGTCTGTTCAACTCTGTTTGGTCCAAACAATTGCCTAAGTACTTCATTCTCAAATACTCGTAATCTCCTTACCTCCCTTAAAGTAAGAGTCCATGTTTCGCACCCATATATTATAACTGGTACAACAATAGTTTTATATATTTTCGGTTTAAAATTTTTTGGAAGGAATTGGGACATAAAACTCTCTGCAATGCATAATAGCATGCATTTCCAGAATTGAGCCTATGTTTAATTTCCTTGTGCATCTTATTCCTATTTGTGATTATTGCTCTTAGGTATTTGAATTCTTCAAAATGTCCCTCATTATTATTATTATTATTATTATTATTATTATTGTTATTATTATTATTATTATTATAATTAATTGCAAGAGGAGCCGGGCATCATAGAAATTATAGAAAAGAAAAGGTTACACTGGTATGGCCATGTCAAAGGAATGCCAGAGCAAAGATTGCCTAAAATTGCTATGTAATGGATCCCAATAGAAAGGAGGAAGAGAGGAAGACCGAAGAAAACTTTGATAGAAGGGGTACAAGCGGCTATGAATATCAGAGTATTGGAGGAAGATCAATGAATGGACAGAGAGGAATGACGTTTGGTTTGCGAGAGACGGCGACAGCTGCCATGATACCGGGTGTTAATTATTATTATTGTTATTATTATTATTATTATTATTATTATTATTATTATTATTATTATTGTTATTATTAACATCAATTCAATTAAATTTACGGTCGCACATAGGATTATATTAAGTTAATGATAAACAGTAATAGACAGTTAATGGTAAATGAGGGAAATTTTGAGAAAGTAGTTGAATTCAAATGCATTGGAACAATAATTACAAATAGGAATGAGATGCACAGATAAATTAAACATAGGCTTCATTCTGGAAGTGTATGCTATTATATATTTGAGGGACTCAAGTCGTCCCAACTACTCTCAAAACAATTAAACTGAAAATATATGAAACTGTTATTCTGCTAGTTATATTACATGGATGCGATACGTGGACTCTTATTTTAAGTGAGGAGAAAATATTAGGAGTATCGATATTTGAGTATAAAGTTTTAAGGCAAATTTTTGGTTCAAAGACAGATGAATAGACATGTGAAAGTAGAAAACTTTGTAACAGTGATGATCTTTATAGGAAAGCAGATACAATAAGAAGAGTTAAGTATCATAGATCGCGATGAGCAGGATAAGTGGCACGAGTGGGGAAAGAAAGAGGGACATGGTAGCTTCTTGTAGGGTAACCAGGGGTTAAACTTCAAATGATAGACCAAGAATGAGGCCGGGGGATGATTGGAAAACATTAGCTGAGGTTAGGAAATTATGGAGAACTTAACTCCGCGCGGTCATGAACCCAGGGATCGATAGTCGCAGTAAGTTGTTAAGCTATTATTATTATTATTATTATTATTATTATTATTATTATTATTATTATTATTATTATTATTATTAGTCATACATTGCTATTTATTACCAATGCCACTAGGTTGTCAGGTTGTCTTTGTCATTCCTGGTATCATCTCCGGATTTGGCGGAATTGCAACCTACTTCTTAGGTTGGCCGACTTGTCTGGTGGAGTTACGTTACCCCTATGTTATGACAGTTGATGAATGTCGTATACTGGAAATGGATAGTTAATGACAAATTACATTTTTGAAAAAAGTGACTGAGTTCAAATATTTTGGAAACCATAATTGGAAAAAAAGAATGAGATGCACAAGGTATTAAAACATAGGCTAAATTCCGGAAATGAACGCTATTATGCAATCCAATTATAAACTGAATATATATATATATATATATATATATATATAGCCGCTAGATGGCAGTCGGAAGATCTTTCCGCTACCTCTTGTGTGAATTGAGAATACTACCTGTATAAGAAAATTGTATGTTTGTCTTGGAATTCTTGGGTAGCTCAGTTGGTTAGAGCGCTAAAGGTACAGACTTTAGAGACTCGAGTTCAAATCCCGACTCAAGCATTCTTTTTTCTTTTCATATCATATATATATATATATATATATATATATATATATATATACATACTGATATTATCCTAGTTATATTATATGGATGTGAAACATGAATTCTAACTTTAAGGGAGGAGGAGAAAATGTTACGAGTACTGGTATATGACACTAAAGTTCTTAGGAAGATTTTTGGACATAAGGAAAATGATCAGTGGGAGGGGGAATATAGAAAACTAAGCAACAGTTGAGCTGTGTTACCTTTATGAGGTGCCAGATATGACAATAAAATTAAGCGTCGTAGACTGTGATGGGCAGGATATGTAGGACAAATGGGGAATGGCAGAAGGTCATGGAAATTGTTTATAGGAAAAACAGAGAGAAAATGACGAGTAGTTAAGCCAGGAATGAGATGGAAGAATACATTGGCCACAATTTCAAGGAATTATATTATACAGGATTTGATTGGATAACATTAGCTCAGGTTAAGAATATATGGAGAGCTTATGTCAGCGGGGATATGAAGTTACGGGTTCGATAAAAGCAATTAGTTTCTCATTCGTATTACGTTTATATTTTATTACTTACGCATTTTCATCAGCTAATTCCATTCCCTTCATACTTCTCCTAATGCCATCCGTCTATTATCTTGTGGATTTTGCTATTCTCCTTCTGGTTTCAGCATTTCATTCCAAATTCCTTTTCGGAATTACATTAATCTTGTCTGGTATCCCGTGACTGTCCTAACATACAATATTCATTACCTGCTGTACTGTATCCGAGCTAAGTTCAAGTTGTACTGTAAACAAACTTGCTTAAGAAATTACTTCAACAGGGTCTACTGGCGGAACCGTGGTGTTAATTTTACCCGCCATATGACTGAATTGTGTACGGAAGTGTCATAGATGAATTTTTCTTTGATTATAAATTATAACTAGGGGGAAGAAGCCTGAATAGAAGGCAAGATGATACCAATAATTAGTAACTTCTATTTCTCATTTGTTTATGACAAAAATTATATATGGACCTACCAGACGTTTACACTTTTTCCAAGATGTCGGTAGATATCCTATATTTCCAATGTCAGTAGGTCTACAAGCAGAATATGGTCAATGCATTCTTAAATGTAAATTATCCCCCTACAGGGGAGAAATTCAACCATACTAATATAAATCCACTCGTTTTGGGGTAAATGTCAGAGTGGCCCGTAGTCAGTGTTCCACCTCTAGGATACCAAGGTAGTACTAGGATCTGAAAATTCTGTATATTTTCCTTGGAGGACTTTTATTCAGGTTTAAGTATATTTTAGAGACTGAAAATCTACAAACTGGGATCCCATGGCTTAAAGTCACTTCCGGAGGACTTGCTCCTTAGATTTTCCCATCCTAAAAATGCCCATCGACCCCATCCGGGTTTGAACCCACGGTCCTCAAGACCAGAGGCAAGTAGCATAATACACACTAGTCCACCCGGTCAATGCTTATTTAATCTGTTTAAATTACTATAGGTCCTCCCATATAACGTATATAGACATGTGCTAGGTAGGCCTAAAATATATTATTTGTATTTTATCCATTTCGAGTGTTAGAAAGCAAAACACATTTTCTTACAAGTATAAATGTAAATAGTTACCACGCAATCCACACACAAAGTTTGTTTACATTACTTGTAGACCTAAACTGAAACTTTGGTCGGATTGATTCAGTCCTACTTTATTCTCTTTTGGTCTTTTAAGGGTATACATTTTATGTCTCTAGAACATCGAGCTGGCCTGTTACTAAATTATCCAACATGGAGGACCAGGTAATTTGTCATCGGTTTTTGTCTTCTTTTAGCCTTTAGAGAATCAATACTGAGCTATAAGGCAGCAGCTGTTAGTTTTGGTTCTCTTTGGGCAGAAACAGCAGTAATAATGGAATAGTAAGTATAAAATTGAATATCAATAATTATTTATTTTTAGGTTTACAATATATATATATACATATGTTTGTACATCTAACCAAAATTATGCAGTTTTTTTTATTCATTATTCCCTACGTCTTCAAAGATCAGTTTAATTTTAAAATTAATATTTTAAAATTTTAACTAATCTTTGATTTATTCGAGAAAACAAACAGAAAATCACACTGTCTGAGTCTGTAAATATTAGTAACAAAAAAAAATAAGGAAGTATTTTTCATATGCACTTTCAGTTATAACTCTACGAATGCTCGTCAAGATTTGCAGGATATTATGTTTCTAACTACGTTCTAAAAATGTATTTAAGAGTAGCTTACTGTGATTTGTTCCATTTTGTACTAGACATACAGAAAACTTTACATTATAACAAAGCAGAAAGATTTTAACTGTGTTGTTATGCATATTTTTAATAAGAAATTATATTAAAGCAATAAATAATTGACTTATGAGTAAGAATTGGTAAATTAAAAATAAATAAAAAAATTAACTTTACCTATACAGGTATTATTAACGGTTGTCCAGTTGATATTATCACTCTCGCCTGCACATCCTCATGCTTCCTCCATGACATCACTGACTGACCTTGTACCTGAGTAATTCAATGGATACATCAAACCAAGGAATATATTTTAAATGTTACATTTAATTATGTTCACAGTAATTATATATTAAATAGAACGGGTTTACTCTAAAGATTTATTGAAATTGTCGTATATGCATACGTGGAATTGCTCACCTGTCGCCGACGTGGCTACTTTCGCATACGGTTCCGCTAATGCAGCCGCCCGATTCACAGTGATCCAAAATATCAAAGATCCAGGTGAAAATAAAAATTTTACTTATGGTTAAAGGGGAAAAATGTGAAGAATTCTCTAGAAAAGTTGATGATTAAAAAATCTGCCAAAGAATTAAACTGTATGCTAATTATTAGACCTAATTTTATGGCCGTTAAATAAACATAATAAAAACTAAATTTTTATTAAACATTTTGGTCAAATTATTAACAAAATCTCTGATTATTTTAATGCCACCCACTTCGTATAATTGTGTTAAACAGACTTATGCATTAATACTATTGATCAGAGCCCGACGGACTGAGATCCCTAGAAACCGACAGCCACATAACCCATGAGCCCTAGAGTCAGACATCCGCCGGATTTCTGCCAGACTACGGCCTGACTACGCCTGACTAATGCCTGACTTCCACCTGACTACCGCCCGTTTTCATCTGGCCGACTTCATCCGCTCGACTACTTCCGCTCGACTACTTCCGCCGGACTGCTTCCGCCCGACCTATTCCGCCAGACGTCTTCCGCCTGGCCTCCTCCGCCCGACGTCTTCCTCCCGACGACTTCCTCCCGACGTCTTGCGCCCGATTTCTTCCTCCCGATGTCTTCCTCCCGACGTCTTCCTCGCGACTTATTCCTCCCGAAGTGTTCCGCTCGACGTCTTCCTCCCGACGTCTTCCTCCCGAAGTCTTCCGACCGACGTCTTCCGTCCGAAGTCTTCCTCCCGACCTCTTCCTCCCGAAGTCCTCCTCCCGACGTCTTCCTCCCGAAGTCTTGCACCCGACGTCTTCCTCCCGACGACTTCCTCCCGAAGTTTTCCACCCGACGTCTTCCGCCCGATCTCTTCCCCCCGACGTCTTCCTCCCGACGTCTTCCTCCCGACGTCGTCCTCCCGACGTCTTCCTCGCGACTTCTTCCTCCCAAAGTGTTCCGCCCGCCGTCTTCCTACCGACGTCTTCCTCCCGACGTCTTCCTCGCGACTTCTTCCTCCCGAAGTGTTCAGCCCGACGTCTTCCTACCGACGTCTTCCTCCCGACGTCTTCCTCCCGAAAACTTCCGTTCGACGTCTTTCTCCCGAAATGTTCCGCCCGACGTGTTCCGCCCGACCTCTTCCTCCCAACCTCTTCCTCCCGAAGTCTTCCTCCCGAAGTCTTCCGCCCGACGTCTTCCTCCCGACGTCTTCCGCCCGACGTCTTCCTCCCGATGTCTTCCTTCCGACGTCTTCCTCCGGACGTCTTACTCCCGATGTCTTCCTCCGTAGTCCTCCGCCCGACATCTTCCGCCCGACTTCGGCCCGACTTCGTCACGACTTCGGCCCGACTTCGGCCCGACTTCCGCCCAACTTCCGCCCGACTTCGGCCCGACTCCCACCTGACTCCAGCCTGACTCCCGCCCGACTCCCGCCCGGCTACCTCCCGATTCCCGCCCGACACCCGCACGACTCCCGCCCGACTTATGCCCGACCCCCGCTCGACACCCGCACGACTTCGGCCCGACACTCGCTCGAATTCCGCCCGACTTCCGCCCGACATCCGCCTGACTTCCGTCCTACAACCCCCGACTTCCCCCCGACTTCGGCCAGACTTCCGCCAGACTTCCGCAAAACTTCGGCGAGACTTCCGCCAGATTTCGGCCGGACTTCGGCCAGACTTCGTCCAGACTTCGGCCAGATTTCGGTCAGACTTCCACCAGACATCAGCTAGACTTCCGCCAGACTTCCACCAGACATCCGCCAGACTTCCGCCAGACATCCGCCAGAATTCCACCAGACATCCAGCAGACTTCCTCCAGACTTCCGTCAGACTTCCGACTGACTTCCACACTTCCTGACTTAACACTTCCTGATTTCCACACTTCCTGACTTCCATATTTCCTGACTTCCTGACTTCCATACTTCCTGATTTCCATACTTCCTAACTTCCATACTTCCTGACATCCATAGACTTCCATACTTCCTGACTTCCATACTTCCTGACTTCCATACTTCCTGATTTCCATACTTCCTGTCTTCCATACTTCCTGTCTTCCATACTTCCTGACTACCATACTTCCTGACTTCCATACTTCCTGACTTCCTGATTTCCTGACTTCCTGATTTTCCGACTTCTGACTTCTTGACTTCCAGACTTGCAGACTTGCAGACTTCCAGGCTTTCTGACTTCCAGTCTTTCTGTTTTCCAGGCTTTGTAACTTCCAGGATTTCTGACTTCCAGGCTTTTTGACTTCCATGCTTTCTGACTTACAGACTTTCTGACTTCCAGGCTTTCTGGCTTCTAGGCTTTCTGGCTTCCAGGGTTTCTGGCTTCCAGGCTTTATAACTTCTAGGCTTTCTCACTTCCAGGCGTTCTGACTTCCAGGCGTTCCGACTTCCAGGCGTTCTGACTTCCAGGCTTTCTAGCTTTTAGGCTTTCTAGCTTCCAGGCTTTCTGGCTTCCAGGCTTTATGGCTTCCAGACGTTTTGGCTTCCAGGCTTTCTGGCTTCCAGACGTTTTGGCTTCTAGACGTTCTGGCTTCCAGTATTTCTGGCTTGCAGACTTTGAGGTTCCAGGCTTTCTGATTTCCAGTCTTTCTGATTTACAGGTTTTCTGACTTCCAGGCTTTCTGGCTTCCAGGCTTTCTGCATTCCAGGCTTTCTATTTTCCAGGCTTTCTGACTTCCAGGCTTTCTGACTTCCAGACATTCTGACTTCCAGACATTCTGACTTCCAGGCTTTCTGACTTCCAAGCTTTCTGACTTCCAGGCTTTCTCACTTCCAGGCTTCCAGACTTCCAGACTTTCTGACTTCAAGGCTTTCTGAAATTCAGACTTTCTAACTTCCTGGCTTTCTGACTTCCTGGTATTCTGACTTCGAGTCTTTCGAAATTCATCAACGCAACGGAGATAAGTAATTATGAGAACAAAATGATTGAATGTAATGGTAAAATTGAATGTAATGGGTAAAGAGGAATGGAGAAGGAAAATAAAACTTTAAGCACAAGAACATCTTAAAAATCTCTAAATAAATAAACAAATAAGAATTTTTATCTAAATTAATACACCTATCTATGATTATAGATTAATATTTTTTTCGAAGTTTCTCGCAAATACGATGTTTTTGTTAAAATCAGTTAATAACTAATACATTGCGTGTAACATCTAATTAAAAGGCCTCGCATCAATTATGATCAGCCAGATATTCTTATACACTTAAAATTTTTAATGTTATGCATGTGGATGAATCTGATAGCCAAAAAAGTGATTTCTAGATTTATTTTTCGCATTATGGATCACTGTGCAATCGTTGTATCTTCGTCCCTCACTGCATCCCTAGAACAAGAATAAATTCTTACTTGTTTTTTTACCATATCAGGTGTTCATGAATATCCTACATAACAACATAACTTTCTGTTTTCAATTTTTGACTAAACAATTTGTGTTTAAAATAAGAAGACTTACGTAATATCCAAATATCCAGCAAATAAAGAAAAATGTGCACTTAGCAAAAAAAATGAGTGGCTTCAAAATCCGACCCTGTTATGACCCACTATGCAAGTTTGAAGAGCTTGATCTATGTTTCACGAGGTAACGCATTGTTAAATGTTATAATACGACGCATTTGGTTTTAATGGTCATAACTAGTTAAAGATCAATAAAGGAGACACATATCTAGATATTTACGAGTGTTCGACGTATACAATATTACTCAAATTACGACATTTGGAATCAATTTCAATTCTCGTGCATAGTGTAAAACTAAACAAGACAACCAGGATTTAGATGACTGGTATCCGACATGCTAGTACCGTAGATTGTTAAACCAATTACGAAATAATGAAATATATATAAGAGCAAGGCTTCAGATCCCTCGACAATGATTTTTTGTTGTTTATTTTTATTTCCGCAAAATTCATCAACATTTAATTCCAGACACGTAATCTACATCTACATTTACATTACATTAGGTAATAATTCTGCCGTCGTAAACTCTATAACAGTATATAGCTACCGGTATAAATCCAATTGTGCATGCAGTACCACGTTTTGATAATAAAGCTATAAATGTATGTAATTAATGTTAATATAGCTTCATATATTTATGTATTTACTTATTACGTATTAGTGGGGAAACAGTTTCACCCTAAAACTTAAAAATATAGTTCACATAGGTCAGGTCGACCGTAATAATAGCCCATATATAATGGACAATAATGAAAATAATAATGGCAAAGTAATAATAATATATGTCGGTAGTAATACTTCCAAATATATAGTTTGTTTTCTTCCTTAAGAAAGGGCACATAGAATAAAATAGAAAGCATTGTAACAATCAAAAGAAAATAATCTCAACGGCAACCGAACCTGTGAGCTCTTCCATACAAAGCAAGCAATAAAGAACTGAGCTAAGCGTTCTTTGGCTTGCTGTTCGTAAAATGATGCTCTTCATTGGAGGAAGTGGAACGTGTTGTAACTCTATTGTGCAATTAGTTTACTCGTGCGAATCGCTCACTAAAACTTTATATGTTCGAGGTCAAGAGGCCGCTCATTCTTCTTCTTCTTCTTCTTTTTTTGTGCAAAGTGTACATAGACCTGATAAAGTGCATATTTTATAAGCACCGACTTTTTATGTTGCATAATATTTACAGAATTTTGTGATGAGAGGAAATAATGAATATACATTTTCCATTAATCTTATTTTAGCGTTTTTTCAAATTCTTAGTCTTACAGATCTTATCTTTAAATCCAAATAGATTTTTTTAAATAACTGAGTTCTTTCAATTCAGAGAGTAAATCCTTATATGCTGTGTAATATAAATCACTTTCATTAAACAGTGCCAACTAAATTGGAAACACCATCTTGAAAGAATTAGTTCAAATCGGATCCCCAAAGCTGTTTATAATTATATACCAAGAGGACGATCATCACTGGGCCGTCCTATGAAACGCTGGAGGGAAAATTTTCTATAGGATCGTAACAGGCCTTGGCCGAATACTTGGAAGGAAGAAGAAGAAGACTTTCGTTATATATCGATAGAAAATTAAAATGAAGAAATAAAAGAATTTGTTTATTTTTACAAGATATTAATGTATAAATATCATATTGTACAAGGTTTATTCTTTTTCTTGTTCACTGAGATTTTAACTGCTAGAAGCACAATCACTAATTTTAATCTATTTGAAAATTATCTGTAGATTAGAGTGTTTGTTGGGTTTTGTAGGTCTTGGAAAGAAACAAAATACATCACTCAGGACATGACTAAATTTAACGCGCACTATGGCTGTTACAGGATAATATTGGCAGAAGATGTTACGGAACTGCCACAACGGTACAGAGAACCCTTACCAGACATTTTCCTTAAGTTGATGGTTTTATATATATAGGTTATGTCGTGCTTCAATGCTATCCTATTAAATTAAACTTGAATGTGGAGTACAAAATAATTAACTAACACATACATTAGCCAAGGAAGGCCCCAAATATTTATACGACTACATCAACTTGTTGAAGCTGCAGTCAGTAGAAATCTAAACCAAAAAAGTGCCAACACTATAGAAACATCAACTTGGAAAACAATGTAACACACTTCTTGCAACACGCCACATTGCGTTGTACCAAAAATGTCAAGGAAGAAACCAGGTGCAGCATTTCAAATCTTAAATGGTCATGGCCTCCTTGGAGAATATCTACACCAACTTAACATCTTCCCATCATATGGTTGTGCTTTTTGTTGTCACAGCGACAGTGTCTTGAATTAGGGCCTTATGAACCTATGTAATGATTTGAAAACCTCCAATTTAATCTGATGGCGAATTTTAATGGGAAGTTTACCGTAAAGTGACTCAGCTCCAAATGTCAGGGCGTTAAATTATATAAATTCATAAAGTTACTCTGACACTGAATTGTTATATTGTGCGATAAAAGTTCTAACGATTTATTTTACCAATATTCTCGATTAATGTTAAAGATAAAATCTGTAATATAAAGAACGAGATATTTTACTATCTTCTAAATATTGTTCTCCTATAATGTATACAATATTCTTAAGTGGAATTAAATAGTAACTACATTAATCAGTCATTATGTTAGAGATGTTTCTATAAGCATATTAAGGTTTAGAGTTTTGAAATGCTGCAAATTGATAATGTTTCAGCAGATGAGAATGAAGAATTTCACCAAGTTTTCTTCTTGAACTTCGATGCTGTCTAAATGGGCGAAGAAAGCTGGAAAGAATTATTTGTTGAGAGTCCTGCTAGTGTTTATCACAATGTCTTGCACATATAATTATCTTCTATAGTGATCCAATAAACACTAGAACATAATAGTACTCAGTTATAAGCCAGTTAAAAAAAATTAAAAACATTAACAAGTAATCTACGTTATATTTCCAGAATTTACGTAACCAACGAATTGAAAGTAAATTAATGCGTTTCATAATCATTTGGTCATTATGTAGTAGGCACCTCTTTCGAACTAGTTCAATTCAGTGAATGACAACATAAAATTATTTGCGTTATTCTAGTGACGATTTTTATGAACGATCAAGTTATAATAAATTGCTATTTCTCGAGAAGAAGTCATCTTAAAAACTAACTGACTATAATTCAACCTAACTAACAGCATATGCTACATAAAAAAGACAAATATCAAGCCAGTGCGAGTCACTTTTGTCCCGCGCCGTAACCGAGTGGTTAAGGTAGGATGCCTTGGTGGAAAGCTACGGAACTTGCGCTGGTTCCATTCTTCGTGGGGAAAGACATTTTCTCATAGAATTTCGGCCAGTATGGGACCGGTGCGAAGCCAGCATCGCGAGGCATTTGGGTAGCTACAATAAGTAGCGGCTCAAGGTTGAAAAAACAGATATAACGGCTGTGGGACCCGACATAACGACCACATCTCGCCCCTACACTGGCTGGGTGAATGTCTACCTCTGTGATGAACACATGTGCCCCGACCGGGGATCGAACCCAGGCCCGCTGCGTGACAAGGCAGCACGCTACCTCGAGACCACAGCGGTGGACTAAAAGGGTGTAATGAATGTATTTTAGACATAGGTCCTGAACCTAAATTAAGATATATAGTCCCTAATACTACAAAAATATATATTAGAACATAGCGGAATATATAACTTTACAGTTTTTTCGCATAAATTGAAAAATCTAAACAGAAATGTTGTTCTACAATGAATTCCAGCACATTGTGGCGTGGTATGTAATGAGAGGGCTGATATGCTTTCAAAAAAAAGGTACACTTATCAAACAGAGTAAGATCAATTACCTATCTTACAAATCAGTGCAACTCTACACCAAAATGAAAAAAAAAATCCCATATAGCGGAACAAACCAAAATCCAATGTGAAATCAAGATATGGAAGACATTACTAGAACCAGATACAATACCAAACAGCCCCAGATCAATTGCAGTTGAATCATTTCGTCTTGAAACTGGTCATGATTGCTTGGCAGCACATCTACATAGAATTAAGCCACCAGACTCTCCACACTGCATAGTATGCGAGGACACAAATACAATAATGAACAAGGATCACTTGATGTTCTGCGCTCATCTTCAGGAAATAGTTGGAACACCATTCCAAATTGCTGAATATTATTGGGAAGCCGAAAGCGAATGATGACAAATCAAGAGCTTCAGAACATTTGAATACTACTACTAATACCATATTTAATATTTCACCATTAAAAGTAAATTAAGGAATATATTTAATAAAACGCTAAATATATCTAGAAGTGGGTTACGATACAAAAAGTGTACATGCGAATTTGTAGATAATTTTGCTTTCAAAATGAAACTTAGCTGCAGAAATGAAATATTTACGATTTGTTGCAGGATATACTTTAATGGACAAAAAACAAAGTGAAGATATCCGTAAAGAACTACCCAAATATGCAGTTTGACAGATAAAATATAAGAGTATAGAAGACAATGGTATGAACGTGTCGGCAGAATGGATACCAACAGACTGCCTAGGTAAATTCTGAACTATCAACCAAGAGGAGGAAAAAGAGATCGGGGACACAGCAGCTATAATACTTGGAGACGAAACGAACCAAAATAGTTCAATCCTTGCAAGAAGAAGAAGGAGAAGAAGAAGAAGAAGAAGAAGAAGAAAGAAGAAGAAGAAGAAGAAGAGGAAATTGAACCTTAGACATGCCCAACAATAAAACATAAAAATACAGAACATCCATAAATAAATCTGAAAAATAACAATTTGCACGTAGGCAATGCATTATTTTGACGACTGAGAACAAAATAACAAACATTAAGCAGTAGTGTAACTTGATAAGGATAATTATTATTATATAATATTCTTAACTCGTGTCCAACTTAGGGTCGGGATGAGGGGTGAGATGAGATGAAGCCCCTATATTTATAGAAGTTTGTGAACGCCACGTGTGCCGGTGGATCACATCTGACGCTCCGTCACACAGGGCGAATGAACGAAATGTGTGAGATGAGTTTGGATAAATCCTGAATTGAAATTTCTAGCAGGGGAAACGGTAGGAACCTACAAAGATATAATTATTAATGAAAATAATTATATTATAATATGGATATCCCAAATAATCACATAACCTGGAGTTTATAAATAAAATAATCAATAGGTAGAAGAAAATTATTGACCTGGAAATTATGATTCATTCATTCATTTTGAGAATTTTCCTCATTATTGAGGGTTTTCTCCAACCAATCTTAATAAATAACATGAATTAAAAAAAATAAATACATATAAATAACTACGGACTTACACACTATGAGTTTGCAACAAAAATTCATAAACTTACCTTAATTAAAATTCTCCACCGTTCTCTGTCCTCTGTATCTTCATCTGTTACACCAAATCTATTTCTTCTTCCCCCTTTCCTTTTCTTTTTGTTTCTGATAGCACTACAATGTCCATGTCATATTCCTCAAGTTCTTTGGATAAAATGTCCACTTCAGTTGAAATACCTTGTATATTACAACATCCTATATTCATTTTCCTTAGGCTGCTCGTTCTTTTTCCGTAAATCCATTGATTCCGAGTCCTAAGTTTCTGTTTTTTAGCATTTTATATTTTTAACGATGAGCGAGAAGCTGGTCCGCACATCAACCTCTAACCTGAAGGATCGGGTGATTTTTGATTAAGGTTATCTTCCTCTAGCCTTTAATGAACCAACATAAAACTACAAGGCAGCAGTACCTGTAACCTAGGCAGAGGCTCTCACAGGGTACTATCAGCCGAGCGTACTGAACCCTGGTTTTTTTAACAAGGTTGGTACTTGTCCCCCTCACCCTTTTACAACCTGGCTTGGGACAGGCTTCTCGGGAAATTTTGATATAATATAGAAAATTAAGAATGGATCGGTCGCTGGAGGGAAGGTTTTCTATGGGATCGTAACAGGCCTTGGCCTAATACTTGGAAGAAAGAAGAAGAAGAAGAAGAAAAAGAATGATTCGGGATGAAGCATCATGCCTTGGCGCGGAGCTGCGGAACGTGAGTTTGTTTGATTCACTATGAGGAAAAATTCTCTTATGCAATTTTACCCAGTTTGGGACCGAAGCCGAGTCAGCATCATGAGGCTCTAAAATACAGCGGCTCCAGATTGAGAAACTAGCTATAAATAGTGTAGGATCGGCACATGTTACACGTATATTATCTAGATTATTGACTTCTTCTGCAAAAATATAATAGTACCAGGTGGTTAGACAGTTGCAGGCCTCTCCCGCCAACAAGGTTTTTATGTGTTTAAGAACGAAGGAGTTTAATAAAAACAGTATAACACAATATTATGTGAAATTATATAAAATAGAATATTTCTAATTTGAGTGTAACATATGTTATAATTTCAATTAACATGTCTTATATACATCACGATATATCACAATAACTAGCATTTAAACGATGGCAAATGAGATATTTGAAAATGTATTTAATATTTACCTGATAGAGGAAGCGTTGTCTGCAAATCTCACGTACACAGATTAAACAGTTATGAATCCAATCTGAAAAATGTTAATAATTTATTAATATAATTTAAAACCGTAACTTTCTATTTCATATTCTGGACGTTGCTTTGTAACGTTACGGTTATTGTGTCATTCGTGTTGTCGCTATGCAACAAGACGCATTTTGTCCAAATTGTTATTTAGCCAACCTTGTTTTAATAAATGTGTTAATTGTGTTTAGAGGAAAATCCCATAATAAATTTAAATGGTTATTAGACTATATATAGATTTGATGCGGTGGACTAGTGGTTATGATGCTTGCTTCTGGTTCCGATGGTCTCGGGTTCAAAACCGTCCGGGGTCGATGCATTTTTTTAGGACGGAAAAATCCAAGGAACAAAAGTCCTCCGAGAGGGACTTTAATCAGTGGGTCACGAGTCAGAAGATTTTTCAGCCTCGTAAAAGATCCTTAAGCCTGAATAAAAAGGCCTCTAAGCAAAATTTTCTTACCTCAACATCCTAATAATACATTAATTGCCTGTTAGATGTCTCATTGGGTGGGTGTGTTGACCGCAAGCCATCCCTGACACCTATGAGCATATAAGGTAACTAAAAATTAACTTGAACCAGAATCTCCTTACAAAGGAGAGACTATGGCTGAACAATTGACCATTGTAAATCGATTACACAAAGTTTTCTCCGTTTAAATATTCATAATGGCAAATTTAACTTTCAAAAAGTGGCATTGTTGTAATATTAGATAATAATTTTAAAAAAAGATATGTAATAGGCATACAATTAGAACACTATGTATTTTCTTCTCTCTCTCTCTCCATCATAAGTGCTGTAAACCTGATGAGAACAAATAAAGCTCCTGCAATAAATTTAAAAATGTAGAGAATTGTGAAAAATATTGATACAATGGATATTTCAAACAATAAATAACACAGAGTTTATAAAAAATCAGCAGTAGATAGAAGAGAGTTGTTGGTGCGGAAATGTTCACATAGTGATAATGTTGAAAGTGAAAAATACAGACATTACGCCTTCTTGCAGAGCTACCGAACGTGCCCAGGTTCGGGTCCCTATGTGGAAGAAATTTACTCACTGAATGTCGGCTAGAGTGGAACAGTGTCCACCTACAATTGCGAGGAATTTCGGTTGTAATATATACCGTGTATAATATTTTGGCAATCCGACCCGACGGTTGACCACTTGTCACATATAGCTATAACGTCTAGGTCTCTAAAATTGCAGTGGGCAACGGCCGTTATACCAAGTGCCTTGCATACTTATCGCTCCATGAGTTTAATTTAGTTTAAAGAAAGGAATGACAATTTTAAAGGATAATAAAAAATGTTATCTAAAATAAGGTAAAGTAGAATATTTGTAATAAATAAAGATATAGAAAATAAAGTAAATAAATTCCAGGCTATTTGTGGAACCATAAAAAGAACCTTAGGTCGGAAAACAAGGAAAGATACGAAACTTAAATTATATAAAACAATGGCTGTTCCTTTGTTGTTGTATGGAAGTGAAAATTGGATAATGAAATCACGGGATAAAAGCAAGATACAGACTGCGGAAATGCAGTTTTTACGTAGTGTGAAAGGATGCACAAGAGCGGATAGAATAAGGAATGAAACTATACGAGAAGAATTAAATATATACAAAATTGAAGATAAAATCAGCGAAAATAATAAGAAATGGACAGAACACTTAATGATAATGAACAACGAAAGAATACCAAAAAGAACCTTCCTGTATAATATCAGAGGAACAAGAGATGTTGGCCGACCACGTAGAAGATGGACTCTACTTTTAACTTCGCCGGAACAGGCTGCATAGCCTAAACCTTGTAGTAGAAGAAGAAGAAGAATATTTGTAAATTTTTAGTTAAATTTGTTACGTTATTAAATGAGCCATTTAAACGATGATAAATATGGTATCTTAAAATGAATTTATATTTACCTGATAGAAAACATGCGTTTATGATTGATCTAATATTCTTAGCAGTAGATAAAACAGTTTTGAATTAAATTTGTGAAATATTAATATTTTATTAATTTAAAATATTTTTCAATTTCACGTTTAGTGACGTTGCTACGTAACGTACTCGTAAGTTATTGCATAATTTTTGTTATTGAACAAATTCTTTATGGAAGTTATCTTCTTTGTAAAATATTAGGGCCAAAATGGTCCCCGAACATCATCTGACCATCATTATCATTTTCGCCATGTTTAGTATGAATGTGTGTGTGAATGGCGTGTTTCGTCTTACTGTTGTTGTCTTGAAGGAGGCCTTGACATTGAGCTAATCACTCATTCGAGGAGGCCCACCATGTCCTGTGTGTGTTGAAATCGCTCTCCGGACAAGTGGTGCGACTGTAACGGCCCGTGTGGCGCGTGGTACGTAAAAGTACCGTACCTACAAAATGTGAGGTTAAACCGCGCTAATGGAATATAAATATATATTAACTATACGTAGCAGAAAAGCCCCATATCGAATAAAACAACAAATTACATTTAGTTTTCTCGTGAAATCCCTTGTTTAAAAATTCTCAAACCACAGCTTTATCTCCATAAAAATGTGACACAAGTTAAAATTTTGTTAATTTGACATTGGGTGGAAGTTCTTAGAGAGATGAACAGACAGGTGAAGACTACATAACAGTGAACAACATGATCTTTTCAGGAAGCCAGATTTAATAAGAACAGTTAAGTCTCGTAGTCTGCGACGGGCAGGACATGTGTCAAGAATAGGGAATGAAAGACGTGCGTGGAAGCTTCTTTGTAAGAAAATCAGAGGGAAAACGCCCAGTTGGTAGACCAAGAATGAGGTGGGACAATAACAATAACAATGATTTGAGGGAAGTAGATTATACAGGGAGTGATTTGAAAACGTTAGCTCAGGATAGGGATGTATGGAGAGCTTATATTCGTACGGTCATAAAGCTACATGTTCGATAATACAAGTGAGTTAGTTACTTAGTATGTATTTTTCATGCAAATAGAACCAATATATCAAGTATATTCTTTTTGTCCTTTGTTTCCTTCTTCTTGAACGTCGTAGACAATCTTGGTGGATCAATGGTTACCATGCGTCCATCTAGCTTCCAGGGTCACGAGTTCAAACTCTCCGAGATCTGGGAATTTACTTGCTCATTTCTGCGTACCCAGTGGTCTTCTTTAAATCACTTTTTAAGTTTATTTGCTGCTCTTTCTTTAACAGTTCCCACTTGTACTTCACTAAGTGTTTCTGAAACTTGTTCTATTGTCTCGAGAGCTTCCGGCATTGTCAGTTTAGATTATTGTAAATTTTGTATTGTAGTTGCAATCTTACTGAAATTATTTAGGATATAAGAAAGGTCTTCAAACAAAGCTGGTGAAATTATTTGCTTCACTGCACGTATAGTGAGATTTTTTTTATCGTCAAATATATTAATTATGCTTCCAATTTTGTCGTATAGTGCAGCCTGTACTAGCTACTAAATCAATAGGCAGAGGTTATGTAAAAGTAGATAACTAAAGTTTAATGAGAGTAAAAAAACAGTCAGATATAACATTGAAATAAATTAAAGATAGTTAGCTTAACATTGAAAATAACTTGACAAAATAAAACAATAATCTCATTGATCATCTAGCAAAACAATAATAATAAAACATACGTACACTATTACCTTAACATTAGTCCCGCCAAGGGCTAGGGTACACGTTCCTTGTGGCCCCACCCTGACCTAGGGGACTAATAAACAAAACCAGCTCCTCCGAGCTATATCGACCTGACTCCTTCGGGTGACAACTTATTGATAATTGTAGCCATTTCCCTACCGAGTTACAAATAGCTGTGGAGCAGGGGAATCCCAAGTGTCATTTATTTAAATATTTTAATTCTTGATGGTCCCTTGATAAAAAAATCTTTTTAATGTTGTTTATAAATGTATCAACATCCGGAAAACAGGGTCTAATTTCTTCCGCAACTCGGTGGAGACCATGTGCTAGATATTTTAAGTGTATTAATTATGGGTATGATTGCTGTAGCTGGTTTAACTTGGCAAAGAGAGACATGGATATACAAGGGTAGATCGTTGACCGCTTTAGTTCAGTAACAAAAGAAATAACCCTCCCTGTTGTCAGTTTTTGTTTCCCCCTTGCCCCTATTAACATCTGGTGAAGAAACGCTGACAACACTGGTGCGAGTGAAAGAGGTAAGTACAGTTGCCTCATTCCACAAATTTCTCTTAAGTTAAACCAGAGATATACTACTCATATATGCAGCCCTATCCGTAACAAATAAAAAAATATATATTTTCTTTCATAATACCGGTAGGCCACAGGAGGGACAATGTATCATTAAACAAGTGAGTAATTGTAGAGTGGTTAACTTCCTCCATCTCTTCCGATGTTACTGGGCTATCAGGCATTAGGGTACCTACAATAACATAGCGATTGACCACATACCAACCATATACTGTTTACATTATCGTTTATGGACTGTAGTGGGATCACTTTACACACTTTTACCTACCTCTATAAAATGACACAAGAGGTCAGCCAATTAATATATCAATTGTTTGCCAGCCTCTTGCGGCATGAAGTTCTGTTTATTTGAAAGAACGCAGATGTTAATTTTAAAAACAGAATGAAAGAAAATGTTATCCATAAGAATGAAAAACAGATTATTTGCAATTTTAGAATACATTTGTTTTGATTTTCAATAGGTAATACGCCGTAGCGTAGTGGTTAAGGCACTGAGCTACAAGCCGGAGGGTCGAGGGTTCAAGTCCCGTTGGGGTCAGGATTTTTAAACTGACCCAAACCCTCTGGCGGCACTATGGCCCTGGGGTCGACTCAGCCTCTAACGGAAATGAGTACCAGACGCTTGTTCTGGGGGTAAAGGCGGCCGTCACGCAGGGCTGACAACCCGGCTGACATAAAGTGCCGATTGTCTAGAAAAAAAGTGGGAGCCTTAACCTCCTACTACCCCAAGGGCCCCCTGGCCTGTTGTGGGATCACTTTACTTTACTTTACTTTGATTTTCAATAAGTTAGCTTTCATATGCATATGCAGTGTATCACGTGATATATTAATACACATTTGATGGCACAGGAATAGTACCACGTTAGTTTCTTTATTGTCGAAATAGAGTGTTAGATTCTGAATGGATAGTACTATATTTTAGGAGCCCGAAAGATTAAAAGAATCTGTTTAATCATTGGTTTATTTGCCTTCCAAATTTGGCACATATTTAAAAAAGTATGTACGCTGTATAATTGAGTAGGTTAGAAGCAAAGTCGCAAGTTCTCCAGTATTGAGAAAACAGTTTAAGAGTACAGGTGATCAGTACGAGAATGTTAACGACACGCATTACTTGTCGTGGTTTAAGTAGACACTTTTGCCCAAATTTCTCCCTCTCAAACAATTATTACCGACAACACCCAATACCTCTCCACGCAATTCGACAAGCCGCCAACGATTGCAAACAAAAATGAGATATTATCAGTTCTCTTATGAGACATAATGTACCCTGCAGTGCTGTTTAAAAAAATGGATTTTTGATTTGCTGAAAATACACAAACCCAAGTCTCCAGTATACACAATTGACTTCACTGCTCAAGAAACGGGACATGACGTTGGTCGTCTGCCACAATATTATTATAAGTATAATGCGATCAAATTGATTTGGGCTCAACTGAAAGGAATTGTTGAAAGTTACGAAAACATTGAAGTTGATCGAAGAAGCTTTGTTACAGTTTACCGTAGGAAATTTGCGTGATATTTTAGGCCACACGAGGAAACTTATAAAGAAAATAGGGGGTAAGAAGAAGTTACTGAAGAAGTTTATCATTAATTTGTGAGAACAAAATAACACTTCCATTGATAATTAACATTATTTTCATTAATTAACATTTTAAAATATTGTTTATATGTTATATGCTATTTTCTAGGTTTTTCCACTTCAGAAATGTATAATTTTGATACTATTTTTCCAAAAACAGCTAACTAAAATTATAAAGATGCAATTTGTACAGTGATTGTGAAGAGTATTTACATAGGTGTTAAAAACTGAGGACGTGAAATGTTTAAACGTAAAATCTCTGATAATTCGTCAATTAATTTTCTCCGAACATTTATTTGTTACATCTCCATTTATTAGTTTTATAATTAAATTCTTCCGCAAATGTATTTAATTCTTTCAAATGTATTAGTTCTTTGAGTTCTCTTTGAATTATATTATAGTTGGGAGAATAATATGTTGAGCCGATAATTGTGGGTGTATTATTAACAGGGTACTACAATGGCGACTGTCTCAATGTCATTAAAAGTTAACAATTTTTATGTGAGAGAGTAATATTTTCTTTAATCAATAGGGCCACACCCCAGTAAGTCGAGCTAATTTGTATTCTATATTTTTTTTCTTTTTATTGTGAAATTTTTATAATTCGGCAATTTTTGACTCATTAATTAAATTATATCTAATTAAATTGTCTACATATTAGCAGTTTTAAATCATTTATTTTCCTATCTCTCCCTTTAGCATTAACGTATAATGTATTTAGTGTCCTAGTGATTTTCTGTCTGTAATTAAGAGTCATTAAGAAAGAATATACACTCTCCACAAAAATCACTATTTCAGTAAAATTGTCCGGATTGTGTTAATTTTAAAAGTCGTTTGTTTGAATCCCGCCACTATCCATCCATTATTCAAATCCTTTAATGCAAATAAAATTTCAAAATTATAATTTGTGTTATTTCCAGGATTATGTTTTTCATTTCTATTCATACTATCATCTGATCTATTCCAAATTGTTTTTATAAGTTGGAAGTTATCTTTTACTATGTATGTTATTTATTGGAATTTGTTTTGTCTTTGAAGTTTCGACATACATTGGGAAAGTTTCAATAATTTTTGTCATTTGCAAAATGTTTTCCCCAAACGGTTCCCACAATTAAGTTCTGAGATGCGTCTATGACTTGCGGCACATCATATAGAGGTAAGTTATGATCTAATTTCTGGCAATTATAACATTGGGTAATGCGACTTCTCACCCTATATTCAGTTTTCCTGACACGAATATGGCAGATGTGTTATGGTTTACGAAATTCATAATACTTTTACTCTTGTGTAATCTTTATACCCACAGGTAGCGAATGCAGTTGTCTATATCCCGTCTGATCTATTACAGATGTTTAATTTTTTTTTATTTGACACATGAAATACCTGTGATATTAATTCAATAACTATATCTTCATCTATGGTGTCCGTTGGAACCTTTTCAGAACTATTTGATTTTATTTCATTATACGTTCAATATGTAAGATATTGAATTGCTGTTTATTAAGTTTTCCTTTAATTTATTAACACTTAATTTGGGTGGTGGACTGTGTACACCGCACTAAGCCGAAACTTTATTTTTTTTAATAAGAATATGTTTTTATGTTTTGTATTTTTTAGTACTTTCTTATTATTGTATGTAAGTCATGATTTTATAATTAAGTCGACAACAATACTTACTCTCTTGTTTGTTTCGCAAGAAAATATAATATTTAAGTTGATGGAATAATGGTGCCACCACATTTCCTCACTTGGTTTCAGGGAACAATGCTTCTTACCAACCAGTTTCCGTGGTATTTCAGTGTCTATTATTGATGTAGTTTTTAAAAATTCCTAGGTTCATTAAGTCAGTGCTTGGAAAGTAACGTTAGATAATGAATGTTATTGATGGCTTACTCTGTCATATATTTTAGGAGTCTTGATAATGTGCCTATTGAGAGAACTAACAATTTTCTTCATTACAGAATTTCAGGAGACCATTATTATACGTGTATGTTTGGTTGCAAAATTGTGTATGCTGTATCTGAATGCATTGCAAATTTTTCGTTATTTCTTGACGACCAACTACCTGCTAGTGTCAGAAAATTTAAATGGGGTTATGATTCAGTACTTGTTTTGAAAGTTAAAAAATGCCCTGACACTTGCCAACGGTATGTATTAATATGAGATTTCCTTTGTTAAAATGGGTTTCCCTATAGTTTAATATAGGCTATGGGACATTGTTAATGTTTACATATTTTAACGTCGTACGGCATACTAGATCAATCTTAAAAGCACCAAATGGTGAAAATGTTCTATAGCAGGAGCATAATTGATTCCATGCCGTGAATTTAAATACTCTTGGACGTGTGTTCAGCTTTACTACTTAAAATTTTACACAATTGTTTCTGGGTGTTGTTAGCACCCCACTTCCTCAGTCGATTAACAATTTATCGCCATCCTTCTGATGGCATAAATAATGTAAGTGCTTGGTAAATATCTTCACACCGGATTCTGATATACATATATATGCTGTGTTAAGTTCTTCTTGGCTTATTTTGTGAATCGAATGAAAACAATTTGTTGTACTAATGTTACAGGGGGTGGTTTAGAAGTATATATTGTTTTCGGATTCGTAGGTTGAGAAGTGGATTGAGTATTTGTAATCGCAATTGTATTTCCATTTTACAGATTCATATAATTTGATAGAGTGCCAAATATATTTGTGATATCAAGTGTGGGCGGGACAACGTTTGCAATATTTGCTTTTGCATATTTTTGGGAGGTTAAACCCCTCTTCATCAATTCTATTTATTTTTGTATTTTCACCAACTTTTCTAGAATTAATATCTTTATATATAACAATTTCAACAAGTTCGTTGTCAGAAATATTTAAAGTATCTGTGCCACTTTCCATCTCCTTTGGTACTGGTACATCATTTTGCTTTTTGGCTCGTTTCTGATTATAAACAGGAGATATTTTAGACTGGACGATAGTGTCGTGATTTTAGGTGAATGCTCTCGTCAACTTGTGGCGAGGCAGAGAATTGTGAATTAGAAAGAAAGTTACTACATATTATATATAGTTTTAGTTGTAGCAGAAACAGCAGAGGGTCACTACTTACTTTTAATTGACGCTGGAAGTTCGTCTTTGAATAACTTGATTAAACATTAATCTTCTTTCTTATAAATTCTTGAGCCACAAGTATACTTAAACTTCAATTATTATGATATCTTTGTGAGTTGTTAATCTCTGAAAATCAAAGATAATGTAAATAATAAAATTTAGAAATTAATTAACAAGGATAATGCATGTGCTGTCTGTATTTGATATTGTGGTACTATACTCGACACCGCGAAATACCCAGCAGGCCGATGTATAATGGCCTCACATACGCATGTATCAAGCACAGAGATTGCTTATAATCTAGTCAATATTGTGGTATATCGGCTCTCACACCCTTAGAACTATTTTCCATTTCTTGGTGTTGGTACGGAACCATTATTCCTCAGGATAGGACTATGACGTTAGAATGAGTACCGATCCCATGCAAACCGAAGTTCTATTATGAAATTTCTTCTTCCATGATTAATACTCTTTCGAGTTCAATTTCCGTAACAGTACACGAAGGGTCGTTTATTTAAAACGCTAGATTTCGGTGTGGGAAAGAAGTATAATAGAACACTGAAACGAATATGTCTGTTTGTGTTAGAAAATGTTTTCAATCATTATTTATTATTTTGAACCTATTTCATGAGTGAATAGAGGAAGGTTGAATGAAGAGAGAAGTTATAAAATAAAATAAATTGACAATAACATGATATAAGCCTGAGTAAACTTCGTAGTCTATAAGTAGCCCCTACGTGCCGGACGCGTTCTTAGCGCGAGCGACTGTCAAAAACGGGATACTAAGTTCCAAACCTGTCAGTTCTCGAAGGATAGTGTTGATGGGCGACAGGGAGATTTTGTTTTCCTTTACCGAGTTGCTTTCCATAATCACTCTCCATTCCCCTTCCCTTATCCTTCATATAATTTCTTATTTCGACCATGGTCTATTGGTCCGGTTTTCTTGAAACTCGACGTTTCGTCTACTGCTGCGGTAGTCCTCATCATGAGTTCAACGTGCCCTCTGTGATCTCTTCAACAGTCTGCAGCCGATGAGCAGGTTGAGACCTGATGAGGTCTACCGCAGCAGTACACGAAACGTCGAGTGATAAAACCGGACCACGGCCATTTAGCCCGGAATACGAACCAAATGGGGATCAAGACGCCGCGCCGGCCGTGAAAGCCTAGAGTTCTTGAAAGGGTAAGTTTTGTGCTTCTGGCATCCAGCAATTGTTGATCTATTATTTCATATAAGTGCACATTTTTGTTAATAAATTGATATTATTTTTAGTTATATGTGTTGCTGGAATACAAAACATCAGATTTGTGGATAAATATCTGTTATTAAATGAGCATGTGATTTTTCAAGGTAGGTTAAACATTTGTGGCAAGGACGGTCAAGATGACTGGTATTACCCTCCCCCCTATGTGATCATCATTACACACCATTAAAAAGTAGTTCAGAAGATTATACCAAAATAAATACTGTAACCACGTTAAGCTTCTACACAATTCCGACACAATTACATAAATTGGTTTACGAGTTTGCGGAGGAAAACAGAATCAAATTTAATTTTAACTATGGAAAGAAAACTGATGGGAAAGGTTGACTGTATGGAGTTTTATACTCGTATAAAACTCAAGTTATAAGTTTTAGGAAACCCGAGCCATTAGTATAGATAGGTTTCTGAGTTCTCTCAGAGTTAAGTTTCCCATTTCTTCGAAAACGTTTACTGGCCAATACGCACTTTTAGCTAGTATTATGCAATGTGGATAAACTGGATATCAACGTAAAAAATTCGCACGTCTTCTTACTTTGAAAGGAGCTAGAACGTGTGAGCTATGTTACTAGTTGGAAACTAGGGGAACATGTTAGTTATTTGTGCCGTGAGTGCTTCTTTGCAGTATCATTCCCCCAGTGTAGGTATTCCAACGAAATATATTGTTCTCTCTGTTAAATAAAGATGTACCACCTTCTGCCAGATACGAACATCCGAAGACAGTTTAGGCAAATGAACATCTCTTCATGATCTACTTCGAGCATTTCACTGTCTATGCTAAATCTTAGAAAAATAATCCTGTCCTTATGTTCCATATTCCCAGCACTCACTGGTTTCTACCGGGTAATGAGTTGTAATATTTAATTCTTTTGTTAACTTTTACCTTAAATTAGACTTGGTAGATTTTGTTGATCTATCTATCTATATAACATTGTATAATCGTGAAGTCTGAGGACAAAATAATACACATTAAGCAGTAGTCTAACTTGATAGAGATAATAATAATAATAATAATAATATTATTATTATTATTATTATTATTATTATTATTATTATTATTATTATTATTATTATTATTATTATTATTATTATATAATACAGTAAAAGCTCCTTATTCACGGTTCCGTTATTCTCGTTTTCATTATTCTCGGGTTAAAAAATTGCGACACAGTTCTTGTATTCGCGGCTAAAAATGTCGTTATTCACGGATCCAGTCGGTATTTCGGAATGATCAGTATCATTTATTAACGCATCGACTTTTTTTTTTTACTGCAGGCACATGTCAGGGGGCGACTTTTACGAAAAACGATTCAAACCAAATGGACAAAAAAACATCAAAGTAAAACAACATTTATTACCACTAAGCCCAAAGTTCGTTGTTAAAAGCCGCCGATGCCGTATTTCACGTGCCGCTATGTCCGGTGAAAAATGCCGTCCTTGCCAAGATCAGTGTTTTTTGTTTTCAACTTATCATTCATTGCAATAATTTTGATTGAATAACACGTGTGTATTCCCAATTTATAATGTCGAGTAAAAGGAAAGAAAAATTAGTTTCCCAAGCGGACAAAAGTAATGTTGCCGCTTTAAGTAAAAATAGAAATGATTGACCGCTTACGCGTTGCCCAGTACTTTGCATCCATATCACGCTGTTTCAGTGTTAATGAATCAACTGCACGATTCATTAAGAAATCCGAAGACGAAATAGGGAATTCTATCGCTGAAACACAGCTGAATACCATTCTGAATTGAAAGACCTTCTGAAAGTAGCAAACAGAAAAAAAACTACGTTATTTATAACCCTTGCCTAAGCCTGACAATAATAATTAATAGAAATCGTCCAAAATCTGTCATTAAATTGATTTTATTTTCATAATTTTAATTTTATTTTGGAACCTAGGAACGTATCCCCTATATACCTATACAAATAAAAATTCCACAATCACGGTTTCACTATTCGCGGCATAATTACGAAACGTATCTCCCGTGAATAAGGAGCTATTACAATACCCTCAATTCGTGTCCAACTTAGGATCGGGATGAGGGATGAAGACCCTATATTTATAGAAGTCAGTCAAAGACAAGGGAGCCGACCGATCATTCCTGATGTTCCGTCACAGGGCGAATGTACGAAATATATGAGATGAGTATGTAGAATTACATTGTACCAATATACAAGAAGGGTGATAGAAGAGATGCAAAAAACTACAGAGAACTAACCCTCTTACTAATAATCCATATATAACTTTTATACAAGGTTTATGCACATCTCAGTTGAAAATCCTTACTAATAAACACTGTATTAGCTGTTCATTGTATAAGAGGTGTACAGCTTTACATGGGAATCGTTGTACATGCCTCCAAGCTTGTTTAAGGATTGTATAACTAGACAAAATGTCGGACTTCAAGATCAACTGATTGTTTTCTTATGATATTGATGAAAGTTTCCTTAAATTTAACCCAAAATGCAACACTTTAACGACTGTTTGATGGATGCACTGGGCATAAATAATATTAATAAAGCTGTGGGAAGGAAAATAATGGCATCATAAAATGCCTTTCGTTACACTCATTCTGGATTAGGCCTAATAATATGTTTTTTTAATTGAACATTGATTCACAAAATAATGTGTTCTACAATAATTGCTGTAGACAAGATTTAACCTGAATGTAGTTTAAATGCTTCACAATATTATCTTAAGAAAACTTTCTTGCATCTTTAATACGTAACACACACACACCGATATAAAAATGAACTTAATTATAGAGGTACTATTATTGCAGCAAGCTATTTTTCAACTTGATAGTCTCGTGGTTAGAGCTTCTGATTACGGTCCGTGAGGTTGTAGGTTCGATTCCCGGTGAAACTATAACGATTTTTTTTTTCGCTTAAAGCGTTATTCTGTTGTCAGTGACATTTCCTACTATTTTGAACGTTTTCTAACGCATCTTAAAACACTGCACATAATTCATAAGTAATGGGAAAAACTTTTATTAGTTTCCAAGAATTGTTCGAAATTCTTGACGTTAGATGGCAGCACATTATCTGTAAAACCAATTCTACGATATATTTAACATAGCGTAAAGGAAAATGTATATAAATTAAAACACACTTATTTTTTCCGTACCTCTCCAATTAGGGATCTCTATTAATTCTTATCCATATTCATTTCTTACACAATTAATCACTAGTTGATGTTGTTTTATTTCTGTTATAAACTGCGCGTAATATTGTTCTGACGTCATTATGATGACGAATATGTGACGTATTGTGTATAACGGTTGTTTTGTTGTATAGCTCCGGCACAACGTTTATTAGTAAGGAAATTATACGTGATCTACATAAGGCTTATAAATTGTATAATTAAACAACTGATGAAAGTCTGTATAAGAGATTTTTATTAGTAAGACTGCAAGTATAAATAACACATTATATAGAATATTTACGATGTTATTAAAAACAAAGTTAGAAAAAGATATTAAAGACAAAATAGGAGAAGATCAAAATGGATTCAGAACGGGAAGGTCATGTGTTGACAATATATTTGCAATCCAACAGTTAATTGAAAAACGGACTGCAGTTGGAGAAGAAACTCATTTGACAATGATAGATTTAGAGAAAGCTTATGACTCAATTCCGAGGAACAAATTATGGGAAGTATTAGAGAAATACAATATTGATAGACACCTAATAGAAATTATTAAACAAATTTATAAAGATAACTCCGCTTATGTTAAAATTGGAAATATAATATATAATCCTATAAAAAACACAAAGGGATTGAAACAAGGGTGCAGTCTATCACCAATTTTATTTAATATTTATGTAGAATTTATATTAACGAAATGGAAACAAAGCTACAAAGGTATGGGTATCCCAATAGGTAACACTTTTTCTGACATTACAATTTGCTGATGATCAACTGGTTTTAGCGCAATACAAATTTGATATGGAATTCATGATGAAAAGGTTGAAAAACACATATGGATCATGAGGTCTCACAGTAAATTTACAAAAAAACAGAATATCCGGCAGTAAATAGCAATGAAAGAGAAAATGTAATATTGGAGGAAGGAATCCAAATAAAGCAAGTGAAACAAACTAAATATTTGGGAATAATTATGGATAACAT
This sequence comes from Diploptera punctata, assembly GCA_030220185.1. Classification (NCBI taxonomy): domain Eukaryota; kingdom Metazoa; phylum Arthropoda; class Insecta; order Blattodea; family Blaberidae; genus Diploptera; species Diploptera punctata. Next base: position 10,855 of record JASPKZ010010682.1, on the reverse strand, counting down.
TGAAGGTATAGGCAAAGAGAATATAAAACATAGAATTGAATTGAGTAGCAAAATAATATCATCGTTAAATTCCATATGGTGGGATAAGCATATTTGGAAAGACACAAAAAAATATATTGGTAAAACATTGGTGGAATCTGTTGCAATGTATGGAAGTGAGGTATGGACAACAATAAGTACTACAAGAATAGACTAATAACTCTAGAAATGGAATATTTACACAGAAGTGCCAGAAAGTCAAAATTAGAACATGTCACAAATAAGGAAATTTGAAATATAATGGAGGCAGAATAAAGCATAATTGAAAGAATTGAGGAGAAGGAATTAAAGTGGTTAGGCCATGTTTTAAGAATGGAAGGTGAGCGATGGCCAAAGCAACTATATCAATGGCGTCCGACCAGAAGGAGGAAGAGAGGGAGACCGAAGTTAACATGGAAGGAAAACATGATGACATTAATGCAAACCAGAGGCCTAAGCATTGAAGATGTCCAAGATCGTAGGCTTTGGAGGTTTGGCACGGGAAGACGGCAGCAGCTGTAAAAACCCGAAGATAGATAGATAGATGGAGAAATCCTGAATTGAAATTTGTGGCAGAGTAAATCGGTAGAATCCGATAAAGAATTTCTTACTAATATATCTATATATTAATATGTGAAGGAAATTAACATGCAAAACTTTGCACCCCTTTTTAAGCAGATTGCGAACACGGAGGCATAATTAAAGTTCATATAGAGAAGTGCTGAAAAATAAAATGTTTGTATAATATGTGTTACAAATATATTAAATTAAACAAAATAATTAATTTTATAAGGAATTTGTATATTGCTCATTCGTCTTCTCATTCATTAGTTTATTTGTGTACTCATTCATTTGTTTAAGTTCATACTGAAAGTGTATTGTTGTAAAGAAGAAAATTGTGCAGCAGCAATGTATATTGTCTTACTCTTGCGTATTTATTATTAGTGGTTTATTATTAGTGATTTAAAAAAGTGAGTACATTCTATTAATTATATTAAACTCTATTTTTTTATATTTAGATATTCGCACCTTATGTCTCGACATAGAACATTGACGGGTTGGAGTGAGAGACAAAGAAGAAGGGATATAATATATTCCCGTACACATAATAATAGGCCAAATGCAAATTTAAATAGTACACAAATGTCAAATGAGTTATTGTTTATCAAATATGGCTTAAGCCAAGCTGTACCACATAGTTCCTATCTTTCGTATTTTTAGAATAAATCGAAAATGAATGCACAATGACGTATTTGTGACATACTGAAAATTTTAATGAATTGTGGTCGAATTTCGACCGCTAGGCGACCTCTAGTATAATTATTAATACGTGAAGGAAAAACTATGCACCCCTTTTTAAGCATATAGCGCGCACGGAGGAGTGTGATGTCTGGCATAATTAAAGTTCATATAGAGAAGGAGTTCGGAAAAATTTAATAAATATATAATATGTGTTACAAATAAATTAAATTCGACAAAATAAAATAATCGTCTCTAAAGAATTTAAGTGTAATACTCATTAATTTGTCTACTCATTCATTTGTTTAAGTTTATACTGAAAGTGAATTGTGTACTTTGTACATACATTGTATATTTTGTCCAATAGGTATTTATATCTTAATATGTACAAATTTCGTGCCACGTTGTTTGTCCGCGATGGAATCCTAAACTACTGAATCGATTTTAATAAAATTTTGCACATTGTGTGAAGTTTGATCCAACTTGAGACTTAGGTTAGCTTCTAACTAAATTTATAGTCGCATTATTTTTTATTGCAAATTATTTGTTTATTATTTAACAAAGTGTTATAATTATCTGTGAGTTCCATACGATTCTAACAGATGGCGGTGTAAGGTAATTTGGTAAGGCAATTAGTTTATTATTTATCAAAGAGAGATCCAGATGGTTGTGCTTTTTGTTGCAACAGCGAATTTCAATTGAATTACAAATATTGATTATTTCATAATTTAAGTGCGTTCAGTGTTTATTTTATTTTCAATATTATTAATTTTGTGTGTAAGTATTAGTTTTAAGTAATCTGGCTGAAAGACAGCAACTTAATTTAAATTTTTAACGTATACCTTGGCCACAGCAACGCGTGGCCGGGACTGCTAGTATAATATATTCAGTTTATATTATATTATATTACATTGTATTGTATTGTATTGTATTGTATTGTATTGTATTGTATTGTATTGTATTGTATTGTATTGTATTGTATTGTATTGTATTGTATTGTATTGTATTGTATTGTATTGTATTGTATTGTATTGTATTGTATTGTATTGTATTGTATTGTATTGTATTGTATTGTATTGTATTGTATTGTATTGTATTGTATTGTATTGTATTATATTGTATTATATTATATTATATTATATTATATTTATATTATATTATATTATATTATATTATAGTATATTATATATCGTATATTATATTATATTATATTATATTATATTATATTATATTATATATTATATTATATTATATTATATTATATTATATTATATTATAATTATATTATATTATATCTATATTATATTATTATTATATTATATTATTTCTATTATATTATATTATATTATATTATATATATTATATTATATTATATTATATTATTATTATATTATATTATATTATATTATATTATTATATTTGTTTCATGGTATATTATGCCGATGCACACAACATACCTTGATTGGTGCACTCAACTGCAGAGACGCAGTTGGTAGTTTCTAATCAAGTTAGATTTCGGCCGTCCAAGCACTTAAACGGACCTGAAGCTAGTGGACTGTATAAATAACTAAGATTTTTTCGGATAACACTGATGTTATTAATAGTACTTACAATTTATTACATGTGGTGAATATGAGCTGGTAGACGAACTTCTTATGCACACGATGTAGATCGGGACCATAAGGACCATGGAAACGTGGTATATTTAAAGAGTACTTACAAAAGTTTGCGTTGCAGCACGTGGCGTGATTTGAAGTTATACAAACTTCCTTAATATAGTGGTCGCTATACTATTTCACTAAGCAAACCAACTATATACTTAAGGCCTCCGTGTGGACCTCAGATGTGATCATAAACGATCCTATCTTACGAGAAGATATCGAGCCTCTACCCGGAGATTATACAAACATGACTACTCTTGTTCACGTTTATTCTAAGACTCACTATACAACATGGCAACCGGAGGTTCGTCATACCGCTTTACAAAAACTTTACAAAACAAAATATACCTATTGCCAACTTGACATGTACAAATAGTCAACATATTCCCCACCTTGAGTACTCTCAACACTACAATTACATAGAACATATACAAATAAGAAAAACAAAATAATACTTAATATGCTACAAAATTGAAACACAGCACATATACAATCAATCTAGGTTCCTAAATGCTATTGATCATTTGGTAGAGGACATACCTTAATTAATGGCCTTTTAAAAGTGCCAGTTCTTGTTCGTATGGTAACGACTCTTATAATGCCATCCTTACCAGGATACACACCTTCAACTATACCCATTTTCCACACAAGTGGTGGAAGATTGTCTTCCTTCAAAAGTACAAGCTCACTTATTTTAGGTTGCCAATCACCTTCAACTGTCCATTTCCTTTTAATTTGAAGTGACTGGAGATAATCCTTGGACCATGAATACCAAAAGTCCTTGTACAGTTCCTGAATTAAGTTCCATCGGGAGCGACAGACAATAAGACGGTGGGTCTTATCAGATATAGGCAGATTAGTCATTTGTCTACCTATCAAAAATTACTTGGTGTCAAGAAACATAAATCTTGAGGATCGTCAGTCATTTTACACAAGGGTCTTGAGTTTAAGGCTGCTTCAATTTGATACAACAGCGTACTCAACTCTTCAAAATTCAAAACCTGTTTACCTATTGTACGCTTCAACAAAGTTTTAACAGATTTGACTGAGCTTTCTCATAGTCCACCAAAATGAGGACTAGATGGTGGAATGAAATTCCATTCTACCTTTAATCCAGCTGAATGTTCTTTTATGTCAGCCTCATTTTCCTTAAAAAACTTATAAAGTTCATTCTTTGCCCCCACATAGTTCATCCCATTGTCACTTATAATTTAATTAGGGAAACCTCTCCTTGAAGTGAATCTATTGAAGGCTGCAAAGAAATCTTGAGTTGTTAAACTTTTGACCAACTCCACATGAATTGCCTTGGTAGTTAGACAAACAAAAAGAACAATGTAAGCCTTAAATTTAATTTTGCTTCTAGGGTTGTCTCCTTTAATCAATAAAGGACCTGCATAGTCTTTTCCCACCCTTAGGAAAGGTAAGCAAGGTTCCACCCTGTTCGATGGTAACTGACCCATAAGTTGCAACCTTAACTTGGGGTTACAACGAAAACATTTGAAGCACTTATGTAGTATTCCCCGCACTACACTTCTTCCCCTAGGGATCCAAAATCTACTTCTAATAGAAAAGAGAACAGCTTGCACACCAGAGTGCAAAAGTTTTTCATGCTCATGTTGTATGAACAATTTTGTTACAATATGATTTGAGGGTAAAATGATTTGATGTTTTTCATCAAAACTCAATGAGGAATGTTCAAGTCTTCCCCCTACTCTAATTAGACCATTAGGATCTAAGAATGGACTAAGAGACTTGAGTTTGCTTGATGAAGCAACTGTACTTTGAGATTTTAAATCTCTAATTTCCCTCGAGAATTCTTCAGCTTGAATTAAACCTACAAGTTTCAATTCACTATTAGATAATTCTTGAACAGTAAGATGACAAACCTGTTTAAGGTTATTTATGAATCTTAATACGTAGGAGTAGACTATATTTAGCTTTGAGAAAGAAGAAAAATTCCCTAAATCAAAACCTTCAACCTTAGCTAACATAACAGTATTAACTGGTTTAGCTTCCATAATAGCATCTTCAGAAGGATCAGAAGAGATGAAATCCTTGTACTTACAACTTGGTTCTCGCAACCAGCTAGGCCCTTGCCACCAGATACGAAGGTCAGCTACTTCCTCAGGCAATACCCCACGAGAGACATAATCAGCAGGGTTGTGATGAGGGTCAACGTGCCTCCAATATGATACATCAGAGAGAGATTGAATTTCTGATACTCGGTTAGCTACAAATGTCTTCCAGATGTTAGCAGACTTTTGTAACCAATATAACACAATGGTGCTATCACACCAGCAGTATACCTGAAATGGCATAGTCAGTTTTAATGATTCCAAAACCTTACTCATTAGTCTAGACTACAATAAAGCCGCACAAAGCTCAAGCCTAGCAATAGACTGCGTTTTCAAAGGAGCTACTCTTGACTTAGCAGTTAATAGCCCTACGTAAACTTCATTTTCCATGGAAATGGATTTCACATAAACACAAGCTCCATAAGCGCCTTCACAAGCATCTGAAAAGCCATGAATTTCAACCCTTTTAGCATTCTGAAAGGGTAATACCTTTCTTGGCACCTTTATTTCGTTAAGAACATGAAGATTTCTATGAAGATTAGTCCAATTTTCATAACAGTTAGAGAAGAATCCAATGGATCATCCCAATTCATATTTAATTGCCATAACTGTTTTAACAACATTTTACATTTGATTACCACACATGCAAGTAGTCCCAATGGATCAAATATAGAAGCTACACAAGACAATATACTTCTTTTTGTGACAACTCCTACGTTTGCCTTGAGATTGATTTTTATTTTGAAAACATCACTATCAGGATGCCAAACAATACCCAATGTTTTTACAGAATCTTCTTTGGTTAATTCCAAAAGAGAAGAACGTTCTAAGTCCTCTGGCGGAACATTAGACAAAGCATTTATTTCAGTGGATGACCACTTCCGCAAATGAAAATGTGCACCATCCAATGTACTACTTAATTGCTCTTGGAGTTTCTGAGCCCCTTCAATGGAACTTTCCCCCGTCAGCAAGTCGTCAACATAGAAACATGAACGAATTACTTCAGCCATTTGAGGCTGAGTTTGTTGACATTCGTTTGCAAGTTCTTCAAGGCATCTTGTCGCAAGATAAGAGGATGGAGTACAACCATATGTTACAGTCGTCAACCTATACTCCTTCATTTCATCATCAGGAGAATCTCTCCAGACAATTCTTTGAAGATCCCTGACTGCAGGGTGAACTTACACACACCTATACATTTTTGCAATGTCAGCTGACAATGCAACAAAGTAGGTTCTAAACCTAAGAACAATAGATAACAAGTCAGGTTGTAAGACTGGACCTGTCATTAACATTGAGTTCAAAGGGACCCCATTAGAGGAAGGACAACGAGCGTCGAATACTACTCGAAGCTTAGTAGTGGTGCTGTCTTCCTTTATTACATAGTGATGAGGTAGGTAATATTTTAATGATTGATCATTTTCATTTTCTATATGGACAAACTCCATATGACCTAGACTAATATACTCTTTCATAAAAGATACATAGTCACTTTTATGTTTAGGGTTTTTATTTAATTTCCCTTCCATGTGCTTCAATCTTTTGATAGCATTGTTCCTTGACAAGGCCACCACAGGAGCTTCTTCTTTAATAGGAAGCTTTACCATAAATTTTCTAGTTACACTTCTGGAAACGTTCTCAGAAAAGTGCAATTCACATGCCTTATCTTCAGGAGTTAGCACTGAACTATTCAACTCCTCCAAAGTCCAAAATTCTTGTAGTTTGGAATGCAAAGAATCTAGTTTTGCTAAATTGACATTACGAGGTTTCTTTATCTTACTCTCGAGGCAAGAATCACGAAATTTCCCTGAAAGAATATAACCAAAGCGGCTATCAATCAACGTCGGAAATCCTTTCCTAGATAACACATTTGTTAGTACAACATCATAATACACATCTGCGCCTAGCAGTATTGAAACCTCAGAAGGTTCATTAAACCTTTCATCGTTAAGACAAATATGATCTGGAATTCTCCAGTCAGATATTTCAATTTTCTGAGCTGGCAGTTGTGTGGTTATGGATTTTACCACAGCACAATTGGCATTTAATACGAAGTCAGATACCCTAGATAAAAGTTGTAAATCACATATTGAATTTACTGGAGAAGCATTAATATTCCCTATACCTATTACGGGAAGACTACAAGCTTTAGTTTTAATACCTAGCCTTTTAACTAAGTCAGCAGAAACAAATGAGAGCTGACTCGCAGAATCTAAAAGAACACGAACTGGATCACTTCCCCACCATTCGTCCTCACTCCAACACAAGCAGTACTCAACACGTACATTGCTACCTAGGCCGCTTAATACTTTCATTGCGGCAGTAGAATTGATTGAGAGCTTCAGCTATAGTAATTTATTTCTCCCTTGAATTTTCATTATAATTTGAATCTGCGTTACTAGGGCCATCAATATTACTGTTATGATAGTGTAATAATTGATGAGTCCTCTTATTATATTTACTGCAAGGCTTCTGTTTACAATCACTACTTCTATGTCCTTTTGCCAGACATAAAAAAACACATGTTGTTCCTTTGAACAAATTCCCTTCTTTCCTTAAATGATGAACCCTTAAAATTTTCTACAATTATCAATTACATGATTATGTAACATTACAATAAAGACATTTATTAGAATTATTGTTGCTGGCAGCAAGCAACGACTTCAGTTTAGGTTTGCTATGACTGTCAGCTGTTGAAAATTTCTTACAATCTGATAATTCTAATGTTTGACATTTCCTTTCAAGGATTCTATCAAATCATCCAATTTTGGTATCTCATCAGCTGAGAATTTACCTTCCCCTTCACTGCGATGGTTTGATTTTATCTTATTCAAGACAATTTCTTGTATAAGTAATTCTCCCAAGGGCACATTTGATTCTAAATTTTCAATAGCTGCTACATTTCCCTTAACAGCGTTGACCAATTTCCTATAATCGACAAATGAACCAGAATTACAACTCTTTAAGTCTAACAGCTGCTTAAACGTGCTGACTTAAAAGTAATCTATTATTAGAGTAGCGTGATTCAATCAACGACCACTGCTACTTCGTAGTTCTGAGGACATATTTGCAGGTTGTCTAAATAAGCCCCTTGGTTCTCCCTCAAGAGAAGAAATTAAAGTAATGTAGCTTTTGCACATTGTCTAAACTCTCATTATTTGCAACAAGACTCATAAAAGTACTTCGGAAACTTAAATACTTAGCAAGTTCACCCTTAAATTTAGGTAAGTTTATAGCCGGTAATTTTAAACTATTACTCCTATTTGATGTTTCAGATACATGAGACCCTGTAGGAGATCTTGGTCTTTCAAAAATATCCATCAGTTCCCTAAATTTTATTGAAATTTTATCAATTCTTTCTTCAAAATTATCATGCTCCTCTGCATGAGCGTCAGAAATTTTCACAAACTATTTAACGCTCTAAATAGTTCTTAACTTCTGTGAACTGAATCCCTACATCAGTTAATCTATCTTGTTTGATTGATAATTCAGCTATAGATAAATTTTCCTTTTGCAAATATTTTTCTAGCTGTGTAAGTGAAAACGCTTAAGCATGCTTGCGCTTAGCAACTGCTTTGATTCGCTATCGAGAGCCATGTTACTGGATTTGAAATTACTTACATAAACTCGATAATCGTAACACTTACAAGTATAATAAAATAAAATAATATTTAACCCTCATAAACCAAAATATGTGTCCGACACAAAATAGTTTTCAGAAAACACAAACAATATATATATATATATATATATATATATATATATATATATAACAATTGTATTTAACGTGCCTTTAGATTTCCACATCTCTTAACATGTAAAATACTAATGGCAATTGTTTCCCATAAATAATCAATAATGATTTATTTTTACTGGAAAAGTAAATTATCTTGACTGAAAAGGTGACTACACTTTTATATTCAGCAATCATTTACTTTAACCAAACACAAACCCCTGAAGGTTTTAATTATTTTTTCTTGAATAAAAGACCATACAAAATAATTAATTTGACTAATAATTGCATTAGTGTTAATGTACTAATTGTACATCTGAAATGTCCAAGACGGTTGGTATGGAACCCACGATCACATGTAAAATAATGTTCAAAACACCAGATTTATGTGGCACAACTGCAGCAATTAGGTCACTCTGTGGTAAAACCTGCCTTGTTAAAGGCTGGTAGAAGAATCACGTTGATTTCTCTCCGCCCCATCTTGCAAATTCGAGATCACCATTATTTTTACTTGAGGAGTAAGAAATGAGTACTAAATGATGTATTTTTATACAACTTCTCAATGCTTTACGAACACTAATGAAGACTTCTGGTCTCTCAATTTAATTCCCAAAGTTCCTAAATATAGTAGTTTAAGAGATTGCTTGTCTATACTATTTCACTATGGCTGCTAATATCACGTGAACGCCTTCAGTACCTATGCACTAACCACACACGTTGCTCAAATTCGTAAATATTCAGTTGTTTCCAGATCTTCGTAAATAATACCCACAGTCATGTTTATCTCGACTATAATAGTTCCGGCTCCGGAGAGGAACAAATGTTTTCATGGTATATTATGGCCGATGCACCACATAATACATGATTGGTGCACTCACTTGCAGAGACCCAGTTGGTAGTTTTTCTATATCAAGTTATATTTCGGCCCGTCCAAGCACGTTACCGGACTGAACTAGTGGACTGTATAAATTAAACTTAAGATTGTTTTTTTCGGATGATAACACTGAGTATTAATAGTTACTTACAATTTAAGTACATGTGGTGACCATATGAGCTGGTAGACAGAACTTCTTCTGCAACCACGATGTAGTCGGGCCATACCAGGACACCCATGAAACGTCTGGGATCATTTAAAGACTACTTACAAGAGGGTTGCGTTGTCGCACGTGCCGTGATTTGACAGTTATACAAACTTCCTAATTAAGTGGTGGCCCTAGCATACTATTTAACTAAGGCAACAAACTATATACTTAAGGCCCACGTGTGGACATCAGATGTGATCATAACGATCCACTTACAGGGAGATACGAGCCCCGCGACCCGGAGATTATATAAACATGAACGACTGTTTGTTTCTACGTTTTCTAAAGACTCCAACTATTACAAACATGGCAAATCGGAGGTTCGTCATACCGCTTTTACAAAACTTTACAAAACAAAATATACCTATTGATTTCACACCTTTGACAGGTACAAATAGTCAACAATATTATATTATATTATATGTATATTAATATTATATTATTTATATTTATATTATATTATATTATATTATATTATCTTATATTATATTTATTTATTATTTTATATTATATTTATTATATGTATATTATATTTATTATAATTATATAATATTATATTATACTTATATTATATTGTATTATTTATATTATATATATTATATTATATTATATTATATGTATTATATTCTATTATCATTATCTTATATTCTATTCGATTAATATTATCTTATATTATCATCATCATCATCATAGTACATTCCACGATTTTAGGCCATTTGTTGACCTGTTCGGCCCTCAAGAGAAACAACCATCCAGAATCTTTTGAGTGGACGTCCTGGTCTTCTTCTTCCCTGCAGGGTTGATATCTTACTTAGTTTTGGGTATTCTGTGATCTTCCATTCGATGAACATGTTGATCCATCTTGACTTATAATCAGAAATTTTTGTTTTCTAAAGATTCCATGTGTAATTCTTCCTAAAAGATTCTGTCTTGTCTTCATTTTTTTTGTGATCTAGTAGTGTTATCCTGCAGTCCCTCTCCGAAGAATCTCATGTTCAGCAGATCTAAAGTCTCTGTATATCCTTTCTGTTTCAACGTCCCATACTT
>JASPKZ010010681.1:0-319186 GCA_030220185.1 Diploptera punctata | reverse complement strand
CTCTCCGCCTCTCTCTGTCTCTTCTCTCTCTCTCTCTCCGCTCTCTGCCTCGTCTCTCGCTCGCTCTGTCTCTGTCTGTCTCTCTCTCTCTCTCTCTCTCTCTCTCTCTGTATGTGGCTTGTGTATATATATATATGGCCTTGATCTCGTCTCATTCCTCGACTCGACCATGAATAGGAGACGAGTTCACGATATTATAACATCAATGAACGTTTGTAAATTACCTTTGAAAACAACGCTAAAAACTGATGCCAAAACACTATCTAGGTATTTGCATCAGCTAAACTTCCAACCAACGTTTGCCTAATGATACATTAGTGAAAGAAACGTCAATAATATCACTTTGCAAGAGGGGATATTTTTATAAATCTCGAGAATGTATATTCTCCGAATGCTGAATGAGAAGGGGATAGAAAGGAAATTAAATTCCCTCTCTCCCGCACGTTTTGTTAATTTCAGTTCAGATATTTTAAACGAATGTTCTTATTAGATTCGTCAGTGCGTGAGGGAGGGAATAGCGTTCGGAATTAAGAAAATTACAGTTTCCATATACGCCTAAGTGTTACAATTCAAAAACTTTAGAAAAGAGAGCGGGGAGGAAATGCTAATTCAATTTAAAAATGTTCTGAATTATATGTTTCAATATACAACATTTGTAGGCCTACACATTTTGCAGTAAAACTAATCGTTACTTGTGTTACTTTACTACAATAGATAATCTGATAATTTCACCATCGGCACGCTGTTCCCATGGCTACTGCTCTGAATTCAAGCATATTATTACAAGCGAGTGGTATTTATTGAACATTCGTTGTTTCTCTTGGGATTATTATCGGGAAAAAATACTGACCAGCTACGACATGACTTACATATCTGGACATCGTTATTTTGTTTTTTGAAGCAGCAAATTATATTCAAAATTTTTAGAAGTTGCTAATAACATTTATAATAAACATTTCAATTTATTGACCCAAGAGGGTTCAGTTTATGTGAAACGTATTTTCATTACATTCACGTTTCCATTTTCAATCAATAAGTACTCTCTATTTCTCTTCACCCCTTTTTGATTTACCATTTTATTTGGAGTGAAATGCTCTAATTTCGTAATTTATTAATACATTTATACGGTCCGAAAACGATACAGACAAATACGATAACTGGGGTTTGAAGATAAATTTATAAAAATATATTATATATGGGGTGTGGAGCAGAAACCGAATATTTAATATTAGAAGATCAAAAGGGGTATATTAGAGGATATAATGAATTTGAGTATCTGGGAGTAAAAGTAGATAAAGAGAATAAACAAGAAAGTGATATTAAGAACAGAATAAATAAAGTTATAGCAATAACAGTAATGGTAAATGGAGTCTTATGAAACAGACATATAACCAGAAAAAATAACTTACAAATACATAATTCAATAGTGAGAAGTACTGTCACATATGGAGCAGAAGTTTGGAAATTCAACAAAAAATTTAGTAGATGGAATTGGATTTCATAAGGAGAGCAGCAAGATGTTCAAAATCATAAAAATAAGAAATACTGTCATACGAGAAAAAATGAATATTAGATATTCTATAATAGATTATATAAGATATAAGCAATTAAATTATTGTGTGCTTGTACGACGAATGCAAGAAGAAAGGTTACATAGAAAAACATTGGAATGGTGTCCACCTGGGAGAAGAAGGAAAGGAAGACCTCGAAATTCGTGGATGTAAGAAATAAGAACTGGAATGAGAACAAGATGACTGGAGGGCATAGACAGGATGGATAGAGACGAGTGGAGAAGAAAAATAAAACTTTAGGCGCAGAAAGATGTGTAAACATTAAAAATCTGAATATAAATAAATATATACAGTCTGAACATATCCAATATCGTAGGTTGTAGTTCACTCGTTCGCGGCGCCAAGTGTCTCATCTCCCGCCATTCTCTTAGCTGTGGCTATTACTCAGCGTGTCAAGTGTTTTCATAGGATACGATTCGTTTATTCATGTACTCTGTATGTGTGTGCAGCGTTTTGTGTTGTTTCAATACCATTTTATTTATGTGAATGTGTGTACATATATGATACATAGACCTAGGCCTGCATAAAATACAGAAAGTCTTTTAGCAAAAACATGACGAAATTTTGGGAAGAAATTCCAAATTGTCCCCTGCCTAATGCCAATGCAGTAAGAAGCTTAGTCAAAAAATTCGAAGAGGCAGGTACAGTAGCTGATCGTAAAAGATAAAAAAGAAAACATGTTCTTGTAGAATAAAGTTAATAGAAATAGAACAGCGACTACAGTACACCCCGTAAAAATTGTTTTGGCGCAGGAAATATGAATAAGTTACAGATTGGCTTGTTAAGTAAAGCCATTCAGAATTCGGGTAGTTCGTAGAGTAAAAGAACAAGCTTGCAACCAGATGTTGTGAGCCATGTAAGTACAAATTTCTATACTATAACTGTGTTATTTATTTGCTTGACGCTTGTGCGTCTTCATTTTTTTTTTTTTTTTTTTCCAATCCTGACTTTATGGCGGATGTTCTAAAAAACTAATTTTATGTATAATTTATTCTTCATTTTATGAATTATTTTATTATAAAAAGAAGAAATTGAAAACAAAATAAATAAATATAATTATATGTCTGGCGCCATAAAACGAAGTCTCAAAGGGACAAGAAAGGAAACGCATTAAAATTTTTATGAAACAATGGCGATTCCAACACTACTATATGGATCGGAACACCGGGTCTTAACCAAAAACCAGGAACGAAGAATAGAAACGTCAGAAATGAGGTTTCTGAGGAGTGTGGCTGGCTATAGAATAACAGATCGAAAACGAAATAAAAATATACGAAGTGAACTAAATATGTTCAAACTATTAGATATACTTGCACAATACAGAGATGAATGGATGGACCACATCAATAGAATGGATAACAATAAAATTCCAAAACAGATTCTTCATTAAAACCACTAGGACGAAGAAATGTTGGAAGTCCCAGTAAAAGATGGACAAATCAATTTTAGCATGAGATCGGAACAGAGCTTAAGGTCTAATCCTTGACGCTGATGATGATGATTTTACACATTTTATATTAGCTTGACCTGTATCTGTCTATCTATGTAACGGAATCTTTCAACGCGATTTTCACCCACTTAAAATCATTGGATCGACTTGAAACTTCGTATACTTGTAAAGGATCCGTGACAATACAATAATCTTATTTTTGTTCTAAAATCCTGGCCAGAATCATCAGAAAATAAAAAAAAAAGGTCTTCTTACCTATGTAACGGATACTTTGAACACTATTTTCACCCACTTAGAAACATTGGATCTACTTGAAACTTTGCATACTTGTAAAGGATCCGTGACAATACAATAATTTCATATTTATTTTCTAAAATTCTGGCCAGAATCATCATAAAATCAAAAATGAGAACTGGTATAATAAGTTGCGGACTTTTCGAATTTTTAGTCAATCGTTGTAAGAGCTCAGTTGGAGAGCGGTGAATTGTAGGGTATATAATTTCAGTAATCCATAGGTCGCTGGTTCAAATCCGCCTGCGATGATTTTTTAGAAGAGTATTACTTTTAGCACATACCGCAATAATATCGAATTTAAAGATATTTACATTTTTATCTTATTCTGTAAAATATTAAAACTAAAAAATAAGAGATAAAAAATGAATAATAGTTTTAAAATACTAAAACAACATGCTTTATTAGAAAATCGAACTAAAAAAATGGAAAATAATTTAAATTTCCAACACGCTTGGGATAAAATTAAAGTGGTCAACAAAGAAATCATCTCCAACACATAGATAGAATAAAACTAGAGTTATCAGCAAAAAGAAAACAATTTTACCATCAAAAGCGTGGGATACTTTTTATGATTTTTACATTTTCTTCTTAGAGACTTTACTTTTACCAATATCTGTTTATTATCAAATATATTAATTGATATAGAGCACCCCACGCTTTTGATCGTAAAATTATTTTCTTTTTTTCGATAACTCTAGTTTTATTCTATATGTGTTGGAGATGATATTTTTTGTTGACCACTTTAATTTTATCCAAAGCGTGAAGGAAATTAAAATTATTTTTTTATTTTTTTAGTTCGGTTTTCTACTAAAGCGTGTTGTTTTAGTTTTTTAAAACTATTATTTATTTATAAAATAGTACTTAACATACTGTAAATATGTAGGCTATATGTTCCAGTTGGGAAGTCTCTAATTCCACGAACACGCTTGTACGAACTACTACAACCAAGGAAAAGCTGCAGTCAGTAATTTTAATTTCTGTATGCAAATGCGACGAGCTCTTTATGCATTTATAAGCGGGCTACGAAGTCTCCATGATTGAAGATTATGATAAAACATGGCGTGTACCATACAGGGTGATTACAAATGATTGGACGATTTCATGATTTTATGGTAGCTGTAGTATTCGACATATTTTCACGAACTTTTACAGATACATAGAGCAACTTCCCAGGTTTTTTTTGAGATGTTACAGGTGCTCCATATGCTCCCCCTTGGTGATTCTGCAGATATCAAGTCTGTAATCAAGTTCGTCCCATACTCGACGTAACATGTCCCTATTAATTTGTTCAAAGGCATTGATTATGCGAGCTCGCAGTTCTGGTAAGTCTACTGGTAAAGGAGGCACAAACACTGAATCTTTCACATACCCCCAAACAAAAAAATCGCACGGCGTCAAATCGGGGGAGCGTGGAGGCCATGACAACAATTTCTGATCATTCTCTCCACTGCGACCGATCCATCGGTTTGGCAATCTCATGTTTAAAAATTCACGAACATCGTGATGGAAGTGTGGTGGAGCACCATCCTGCTGGTAGATGAAGGTCTCACTGTCGGTCGTCAGCTGCGGCATGAGCCAATTTTCCAGCATGTCCAGGTACACGTGTCCTGTAACGTTCTGCTCGCAGAAGAAAAAAGGGCCATAAAACTTTGAACTGAGAAACCGCACAGAACACACTAACTTTTGGGGAGTCGCGAATGTGCTGCACAATAACGCGGGGGATTTTCTGTGCCCCAGATTCGCACATTGTGTTTGTTCACTTTGCCATTCACAAAGAATGTTGCTTCGTCACTGAAGACAAGTTTCTCACAAAAACCATCCTCATCCATAAACTGCTGCATTTGTGTACAAAATTCAAACCGACTCACTTTGTCAATGGGCGTAAGGGCTTGTAGAAATTGCAAGTGGTAAGGTTTATGCTTCAATCTTTTCCGCAAGATCTTCCAAACGGTCGGTTGTGGAATGTTCAGCTCTCTGCTCGCTTTTCGTGTTGATTTCTGTGGGCTACGTGTGAAACTCATCCGCACACTCTCAACCTTTTCTTCACTCACTGAAGGACGACCCGTTGATTTCCTTTTACAGAGGCATCCTGTAGCTTTAAATTGCGCATACCATCGCCGAATGGAGTTGGCACTCGGTGCATCTTTCTCGAACTTCGTTCTGAAGTGTCGTTGCACAGTTATCACAGATTGAGTTGAATGAAATTCAAGCACAGCATATGCTTTCTCCTCGCCTGTCGCCATCTTTGATAACTGCTGCGCTCTCTCGGTTTAAAGCTGAAACACGGCTGCGAGAGAAAACAAAAAAAAACCTTATGAGTTTTTATACATAACTTTAAAGTTCTGTGAAGATATGTCAAATAAGATCGCTACAATAAAATCATGAAATCGCTCCAATCATTTGTAATCACCGTGTACTTGTATATTAACTGCATAGTTGTAATCCTTTAATGCGTTTGTTTTGTAGTAATTGATACTGTGAGAGTTCTTGTAATTGAAAATTATATTTTTTGCTTCTCTTTCGTATGTTGTTAACGACTTCGATTCTAGATCGTTAAATGTAACGTTATTATACGTATTAACTTATTCCATATTACAATATTTGTTTGCATTCATAATCCATTAGCCTAGTGTGCAAGGATATTAATCCAGTTAATCTGAAATTACTAAGTAACATCCTACGAAAATTATATATTTTGACAGCTTTAGATGTACAGATAATAAATCTGCACTCTGCGATTTCACATAATAATAATAATAATAATAATAATAATAATAATAATAATAATAATAATAATAAAATATCCTCAACTCGTGTCTAACTCAAGGTGAGGACGAGGGATGAGATGAGAAGAAGCCACTTATATAGAGGTCTGTGAATGACAAGGGTGACGGCCGACCACGCCTGACGCATCAACACAAGGGAAGATGAACAAAATGGATGAGATGAGTATGGAGAAATTGTGGAATGATATTCTGGTAGAGAAAAACGAGAGAAATCCCGAGGAAAACCTGCCCAAGCTCAGTCTCGTCCACCAATAAACCCACTTGGAGTGACCGAGACTCGATCTCGGCATCCCAGTGGTGAGAGAAGAGCGTCTAACCGCTTTCGCCACGGTGTCGCCTTAATAATAATAATAATGATGATAATAATAATAATAATAATAATAATAATAATCATCATCATCAATTGAGTTAGTGTTTACTTGATGAAAATCCATATTTATTAATTAAATAAAAATAAAACGTAGTTTTATTTTTATTTAGTTAATAATAATAATAATAATAATAATAATAATAATAATAATAATAATAATGGTAATAGTAATAATTGTAGTAATGGACACCTCATAAGAATGGAAGAAGAGAGAATACATAAGAAGATCCTTAATTGGAAAGCTAATGGAAGACGTGGAAGAGGCGGACATAGAGAACGTTGGTTAGATAAAATGAAGTGGAGTATGGAAGCATGGAAGCTAGAGATATTTAGAGAGGAACTCTAGCCACAAATCACTTTGGGTTGAAGGAGAAACACTGTATTGTGGAATATTCCTAATAAAAGTATAATAATAATAATAATAATAATAATAATAATAATAATAATAATAATAATAATAATAATAATAATTGTATTGATTGTAATGGTAATGATATTTATTTGTGCAGAACCAATGTCCGCACTTCTTGATGGTTGTATTTTTGCAGCGGGCCCGGGTTCGATCCCCGGTCAGATCATAGCGATTTTTCCTTAAAGGGAATTATTCTTGTTATTGTCCATGTTCTGGAATTTAGGTTAAAGACTATCCTGGCACTTCGTTATCATTTATCACCCATCATATCATCCGGGTAACGTAACTCTGCCTTTTAGAAGCCCCTACCTAAGAAATGGGTTGCAATTTTGCAAAAGCCTGGGGAAAAAGCCAGAATTGTCATAAAAGACAAACTAGTAGATTTGTAGAAAAAAAAACAAATTATAATCTTAAGTCGTGGAAACTGGCATCGTTTTGTGAACATTTCAATGTAGAGTTCAAAAATATTTTATTTGTCTCTAAATTTATAAGACTGTCTTCATCTTCTTCTGCTTCTTCACTTCCTGGATTAGGCATTAGTTGCCTGTTCCGTCTTCACTAATAGATCTAAGACCATCTCTTCCGAGGACGTCCGACATCTCTTCTTCCTCTCGGAAAATAATGCAACATTTTACTTGGTAATCTAATTTCTTCCAATCTTTGTTCATGTTCTTTCCACTGAATCTTGTTGTTAAATATATTTCCTTTTATGGAGTAAATCTTTAGTTCTTCACGGATATCCTCGTTTCTTTTCTGGTCCATTCTAGTCCATCCTTTTACTCTTCTTAAGAATTTCATCTCTGCTGCTTGGATTTTACTTTCTTGTTTTATAAGACTGTAACATTACTAATATGAGATATAGCTTTAAATAAATTTATACGAAGAATTAGGAATGGAAGATGTGCATGGAAATAATAGAACAAATATCAAATTTCCAATATTTAGGATGTGATATAACTTATAGAGAAAATAAAGATATAGATAATAAAGTAAATAAATTTCAGGCTATTTTTGGAACCATAAAAAGAACCTTAGGTCGGAAAACAAGGAAAGATACGAAGCTTAAATTATATAAAACAATGGCTGTTCCTTTGTTGTTGTATGGAAGTGAAAATTGGATAATGAAATCAGGAATAAAAGCAGGATACAGACTGCGGAAATGCTATTTTTACGTAATGTGAAAGGATCCACAAGAGCGGATAGAATAAGGAATGAAAATATACGAGAAGAATTAAATATATATAAAATTGAAGACAAAATCAGCGAAAATAATAAGAAATGGACAGAACACTTAATGAGAATGAACAATGAAAGAATACCAAAAAGAACCTTCCTGTATAATCCCAGAGGAACAAGAGATGTTGGCCGACCACGTAGAAGATGGACTCCACTTTTAACTTCGCCGGAACAGGCTGCATAGCCTAAACCTTGTAGTAGAAGAAGGAGAAGAGTTCTTGTATGAAAACCAGAGGGAGAAACGCCCAGTTGGTAGACCAAGAAGAGATGGGAGAATAACATTACTTATGATTTCAGAGAAGTAGATTATACAGGGAATGATTGGAAAATATTAGTTCGGGATAGGTATGTATGGAGAGCTTATGTCTACACGGTCATGGACCTATGGGTTCGATAGTGCCAGTGAGTTGGTTATTAGACCACTTTTATCATCTGAAAATTGATAACTAACTTACTCACTGGCACTATCGAACCCATAGGTTCATGGCCGCGCGGACATAAGCTCTCCATACATCCCTATCCTGAGCTAATGCTATCCAATCATTTCCTGTATAATCTACTTCCCTCAAATCATAGTTAATGTTATTCACCCACCTCATTCTTGGTCTACCAACTGCGCGTTTTCCCTCTGGCTTTCCTACAACAAGCTTCCATGCATGTGTTTTATTTCCCATACGTGCAACATGTCCTGCCCATCGCACTCTAAGAGACTTAACTTTTCTTATTATATCTGGCTTCCTGTAAAGACCATATAGTTCATTGTTAAGTAGTCTTCTCTATTCACCTGTCCGTTCATCTCTCTTTGGTCCAAAAAATGTCCTAAGTACTTTATTTTCAAATACTCGTAATCTCCTTTCCTCCCTATACCTCACTGATAGTATTCTTTTAAAAATTAATACATTTAATTATTTATGAAAATAATATTAAGATTAACAAATATATTCTATTGTTTTGTTTTAAATATTGTATAATCGTAAAATCTATATCTCATTATTTTTCTTTGTTGTTTATGTGCATTAGACAGGGACAATTTAATATGTCTTGCTTGTATACATTTTATTATTAGTTTTAGTCTTAATTTTAACTAACATTAACTGGTTGCATTATAGGTCGTAACATAATAGATATTATCTTTTTGATCAAATTTTAATTTAGTATTTAATATTAGAGTTAATTGAGATTGTTATATTCTGATGTAACATATTTTTTTGCCCTGGGGAATGGAAGAGAAGGCCACATGGCCTAAACACTACCAGGCTAAATAAATCTAATCTATTAAAGTACGAGTCCATGTTTCGTATCCATATAATATAACTGGTAGAATAATATTGTATTAAATTGATTGAAAGTTTAGTTTAAGACTAGAAAATTGTTAGTGATAATATAGTGTGTTAGAATTAGAGAGGATAACATGATGTTGTTGTGTGTTGAACAGCAACCTATGACAGACTTTACCGTATCATAGTGTAATTACAATAGCAGCGATGACAGGTGTTGGGCTACTCATGCATGCTCAACCCCGGGGGGTACAATTCGGCAAGAACGTTTGTGCTTGCAAATGTAAACGTCGATTGAATCCTGAATAAGCTCGATTAAACAAGTAATTTCGCTACGTTCACCTACAGCTGATGCCCATGCAGTTGCCTCCGTGTTTAACGTTACGCAATTTTATGGTATTGGGTTTTTTCCATGGAAATAAATTTCATTGAGTCGAATATTCATTTTATTTCGGATATGTAATCTCACTCATTAATTATATTATTTTTGGTCTGGACATCTTACCTCAATATTAATGTTGATTTGTTCTTGGACATGTTTCAAAACAATTCTGTTTTATCGTCAGCTTTCCCAGACTGGTTTTATTTATGTAGCATTATGTTGCACCACCTGGATGTCGATGTCAGCTCCATCCTGTGGTTGGCCAAAGAACCTCCAAACAAGGTCACCCTCCATCGGAATATCAAAATTCATAACTCTGTTTCTGTTCTTCTGAATATATTTTTTTTCCCAAATAGTCAGCTCTTTTGTATTTTCTAACTGTTTTAATAATTTAGTGTCTGAATTTATATTATGTTTTTCAGACCAAACATGAGCAGCAACTGCAGATTTTTCAATTTCTCCATTTTTAATATTTCTTATGTGTTCTTTGGTTCTAATTTTTAGGCTTCTTTTTGTTTTCCCTATATATATCTTATGTATTAGTGGATAAACGCTGGCACAGTAGCATCATTGATATTAGATCAGTTAGAGGGACAGACTGCAATTCAGATCATCATCTGGTCAGGGTGAAAATCAGACAACGGCTATCGCTTATGAGAGGAACAAACGCTAAAGATGATTCTGTAAAATATGAATTAAAAAACTTGAAAAAAGATGAAATGCGGCAAGAATACCAAATCAAAATTGCTAATAGATTTGAAGTACTGGAATCTTCAGATGACAATGTTGCAAACGAAGAAGAAACTGATATAAATAAAGAATGGGAGGCTATAAGAGATACTATTAAATTGTCAGCATCAGAAAGCATTGGTTGTTTAAAAAAGAGGCAAAACAAGAAATGGTTTGATGAGGAATGTGCCGACATCGTAAAGAAAAGAAAGCTAGCAAAAATGAAATGGTTACACGAGCAACAATGAGGTAAATTTAGAGCAATTGGGTAGTGTTAGACGGGAAACCACCAAGTTACTAAAGAGTAAGAAGAGGGAATATTTGAGAGAGAAGATTAATGATCTTGAAATTAATGCAAAAAATAGGAACATTAGAGAATTATATCAGGGAATTAGTATAGAGAAGAAAGGGTTTCAGGCTAGAACAAACATAATTCGGAATGAAAATGGGGATATGATTGCAGATTCCAAGAGTATATTAAATAGATGGAAAAGTTATTTTAATCAGCTATTAAATGTACATACAGAACAGACAGACATTGAGGAGGATAAGTTACAGACAGCAGAAATGCTAGTCGCAGAGCCAAGTGCTTTAGAGGTTGAAATGGCAATTGAAAAATTGAAGATGTATAAAGCATCAGGTTCAGATGAGATCCCAGCAGAACTGATAAAATCAGGGGGAGAAAAATTGATGGACAAGATACGCTCGTTGCTTACTATGATTTGGGAAAAAGAAGCTCTTCCAGATGAATGGAAGGAATCAATTATCGTACCAATTTATAAGAAAGGAGATAAAACTGATTGCAACAACTATAGGGGCATCTCATTACTTTCAACTTCGTACAAAATTCTAACAAATATATTAGTAAGCAGACTTACTCCCTATATTGATGACATTCTAGGAGATCATCAATGTGCATTTAGAAGAAACAGGTCTACAACAGATCAGATTTTTAGTATAAGACAGATTTTAGAAAAGAAATGGGAATATAATGGTACTGTACATCAACTATATGTAGACTTCAAAAAAGCATATGATTCAATTAAGAGGGAGAAGTTATATAGTATCTTGCTGGAGTTCGGAATTCCTAAAAAGTTAGTTAGACTTATACGAATGTGTCTAAATGGCTCAACGAGTAGGGTGCGTGTAGGCAAACAGTTTTCAGACACTTTTGAAATCCAGAATGGGTTGAAGCAAGGAGATGCACTATCTCCTCTACTATTTAATTTTGTACTAGAGCATGCCATTAAATCTTTAGAGAATGAGGAAGGCTTACAACTGAATGGTATTAATAAGCTGTTAGTTTATGCTGATGATGTAGTACTACTGGCCGATAGCGAGGAGATACTAAAGGCCAACACGCACACACTATTGAGTAACACTAAGAAATTAGGACTGGAAGTAAATATCAGTAAAACTAAATATATGGTCACACGTAGAAATACATTATATAATGGAAATGGACAGCTAATGACAAATGAGGGAAATTTTGAGGAATTGGCTGAATTCAAATACCTAGGAACAATAATCACAAATAGGAATGAGATGCACAAAGAAATTAAACATAGGCTCAATTCTGGAAATGCATGCTATTATGCATTGCAGAGACTTTTGATGTCCCAACTCCTTTCAAAAAACGTTAAGCTGAAAATATATAAAACTATTATTCTACCAGTTATATTATATGGGTGCGAAACATGGACTCTTACTTTAAGGGAGGAAAGGAGATTACGAGTATTTGAGAATAAAGTTCTTAGGAAAATTTTTGGACCAAAGAGAGATGAACAGATAGGTGAATGGAGAAGACTACATAACAATGAACTACATGGTCTTTATAGGAAGCCAGATATAATAAGAACAGTTAAGTCCCGTAGACTGCGATGGGCAGGACATGTTGCGCGTATGGGGAATGAAAGACGTGCATGGAAACTTCTTGTAGGAAAGCCAGAAGGAAAACGCCCAGTTGGTAGACCAAGAATGAGGTGGGAGAACAACATTAACTATGATTTGAGGGAAGTAGATTATACAGGGAATGATTGGAAAGCATTAGCTCAGGATAGGGATGTATGGAGAGCTTATGTCCGTGCGGCCATGAACCTACGGGTTCGATAGTGCCAGTGAGTAAGTAAGTAAGTATATATATCTTTTCACAACCCATGCATTCAATTTGATATATTCCTGACTTTTTATTTTTATCAGTTTTTTCATTTTTGTTGGTTTTTATTAGTTTATTTAAACTGTAGTTATTTTTTGGTGCTAATTTAATATTAAACTTCTCAAATATATTTTGAAATTTATTATGTACCCAGGGGTGATATGTGAATTTCTTATATTTTTTCAGAAAAAAAAAACAGAAGTAATCTTGAAAAAGAAGAACCACCATGGCGGGTTTAAAACTCGAGTTTTCCTCCCTAGGCCTTCAATCAGTTCCAGAGCTCAGCCTGCCCCATTTTATTTCGTATATCACTTAAAATTCCTTGATCCAATTTTACACCATTAAATTCATCATCATCAACAACAAGGATTAAGTCCAATGGCCTGTTCCAGTCTAATTATAGGTCAAATTGGTCCTTCCATCTCTTCAATGGTCTTCCTAACATTCTTCTCCCTTTTGGTTTATAATTATACATTCTTCTTGGTACGCGCTGTTCATTCATTCGTAATACGTGCTGAAGATAAGCATTTTGATATTATTTTATTCTTTCACAGAGATTAAATATATTAAGTTCTGGTCTTATATCTTCGTTTTTCTTTTTAACGGTCCTTTGGTATCCTGCTAGTGCTCTCAACATCTTCATTTCAGCATCATTGACTTTATTTTTTATATATCATTAACTTTATTTTTGATAGATCACGAAGGTACCAGAAAAATAATATAGGTCTGTAGTTTATTGAAATTTATCAAGAATTTGGAGGCATTCAATCCAGATAAATTCAAATGCAAAAATCATGCGTCTGCAATACCAACAAACGATTCGTAAATTGCATATTTCAGTCAGGAAAGCAGATTATAAAGGAACGAAATAATAAGGCCCCACACCACTAATTATTTAGTGATATTTAGCTTTTTTTCCCTTCTCTGTCATGTGTGTGAGAATTTTTAGAAATAACTTGCACCGTTCATTATTTTTACAAATAGAAAATTTATATTATTTAAAATATCTCCTGTAATAAATTATCAAGGGAGCATTAAATTAGATTAACGTAGACAGCTGTATTGAAGTATATATCGTGATTAATACTACTTTGAATTTTAGATCGATGAGTCTAAATAATGAAACATTATAATTCCATTCATTGGCTAATAAAAAAAAACTTGAGTTCCATACGAGATTTTAGAATAAACTTGCCTACATAAATCAGTCTCATAAATTCATCGATATATCTGATTTACAATTATAACCACAGCTCTACGTACATTGCAACAATAAGTCATAGAAAATTGATTTTTTAATTGAAACTCTCACAAGAGAAAACATGTGTTTGACAATCCATTACATTTAAGTATTAACTATGTTCTATATATATATATATATATATATATATATATATTTCAGACATCAGGAAATGTAACTCGAATTGTAAATTTATAATTTGTTTTATACGTAAAATTGGAACTTAATCCACAAGTGGATAGTTTGAAATATATATATATATATATATATATATATATATATATATATATTGGTAAAAGAATTGCGGAAGAGGCTAGTGAAGTGCTTTGTGTGGAGTGTAGCATTGTATGGTGAAGAGACTTGACATTACGAAGGAATGAGGAAAAGTGACTGGAAGCTTTTGAGATGTGGATATGGAGAAGAATTAAATGTGTAAAATGGACAGACAAAGTAAGAAATAAAGATGTGCTAGACAGAGTGGATGAAAGAAGAACAATGCTGGAACTCATAAAGAAGAGGAAAAGAAATTGTATTGGCCACTGGCTAAGAAGAAACCTGCTGAAGGATGCCCTAGAAGGAATGGTCAACGGAAAGAAAGTAAGAGGCCGAAAAAGACATCAGATGATAGACAATATTAAAATAAATGGTTTGTATGCAGATAAAAAAGGAAAGCTGAGTTAAGGAAAGAGTGGATAATGCTGAGTTTGCAGTGAAAGACTGCTCTTGAGCAGAACACTATGAATGAATTAATATACACACTTTTTTTTCAAATTCCCAGGTTGTCCTTTCGACATTCCTGGTATTCTCCTCTGGCATGGCGTACTTGTAACGCTGACCCGATGATATGTGAATTGATGGTGGCGGTAACGATGCGCCAGGAGAGACCTTAAACTAAACTTAAGCTAATTAGGCGAATATGATATTGATGATATGGATGTTCGGGGACCTTTTGGGCCTTAACGTTTCCTGACATTTATTTTACAGGTGAGGAAACCCCCCCCCAAAAAAAAACTCACCGAGGAAACTTGTCCCGACCGGGGATCAAACCTGGGCGCGCTGCGTGACAAGTAGCACGCCACCTCGAGACCACAACGGTGGACTAGTTTGAAATATAAATTCAGGGGAATAACAGTTAATTTCTTCTTTCTTGCAATATGAGAACTTTTATTTAGTAGCTGCACCATGCTTTATTAACATTTTAAAATCACAAATATAAATAAAAAATACTTATATTAAAAATAAAGGGAACTGGGTTCATGTCGCATTCTACAATTACTTATAATTTCGATACAAACTCATCGTTTTATATTAATAACTAAAAATTAGAAGAAATAAGTAGAGGATGGAATAGATTTCTCATCATCATCCGGTATCATGGCAGCTGCCGCCGTCTTCTGAAAATCAAAATCCATTCCTCTATGTGCATCCATTGATCTTCCTCCAATCCTCTGATATTCATAGCTGCTTGTACCCCTTCTATCCAAGTTTTCTTCGGTCTTCCTCTCTTCCTCCTTTCCATCGGGATCCATTCCATAACAATTTTAGGCAATCTTTCCTCTGGCATTCTTTTGGCATGGCCAATACCACTGAAATCTTTTCTTGTCTTTAATGCCTATGATGTCCGGCTCCTCTTGTACGCCCATAATTTCCCTTATTTCATTATTTCGTATTCTATCCATTCTAGATTTTCCATTTGTGTACTTATAACTATTTTCATTTCCCTGATAGGAATTTGCCAGACTTTCTGCACCATATGTTAAAATGCTCTGAATTATGGTTTGATATATTTGTAATTTTCTATTTTTTATAATATTTTTGCTCCACCAAACAGAATTTAAAGCATTTACTGCTTGGTTTGTTTGTGCGATTCTATTTTTAATTTCCACTGTGTTATCGCCTGAATGGTCTAATTTTGTTCCTAAATAAGTGCATTCAATACTAGGTTTTGGTTCTCCATTGTTGAAATTTATATTTTCCATTTATTCTCCTATACACAGATATTTTGTTTTCTCAATATTTATATTTTTCATATTCTTCTTCTAGTTGTTTGCCATATATTCTATATCATCGTGGTCTTGTGCTATTAATACCTGGTCGTCTGCAAAATTGAGCGAATACACATGTGTATTTTGGATTGATATGTCCATTTTTGACATTTTGTTCCCTCCAGTCTCTTGGTACTCTTTCAAGATAAATTTTGAATAGAGTTGGAGATAAACTGCAACCCTGCCATAAACCTTTTGTAATAGATTTCTACCGAGAAAATATCATAAGTTTCTCAAAGATGTTGCAGAAGGTTTTGATTTAAGGAACCTGTAGTCTATGGTGATTTTTACAGAGTAAACTGTTTTTTGATGTGGTAGATATGTAGAATGTCCTTTGGACAATGATAAGATGGGTTCTGATAGACTGCAATTGAAAATTAATCAACCTACCAGGACTTACTTCAGGTCATAATTAGATGATTGATTTTTAATTTATCATAAGTAACGCCACGAGTGATTTACAAATTTATCTAGAGAATTTGGAAATTAAGAGTGGTATTTATTAGGGCTATTTAACGAATAAAATTAAGCTGTTTACTCACAAATCATTATTTAACTATACTTATTTTAAAATATTTATATATTTAATGTAAACGGCTATGTTTGAAAACAAATGAGAAACGTTTGTTATGTTTCAGTTGTTCATCACTGCAACCAGATCATATTATTTAGTGCCAAAGAATCGTAATATTGTAAGAATGCACCCTAGTGGAGAAAAATGAAACGTATCGAACTGTTTATACCTAACAAGTTAATTAATATCTGATGTCCTATGATCTAAATATATCAATTATATTTTTCTGGAACAGCTTTTACAAGGAGCGATTCAAACCAAATACACAAATCAATATCTAAGAAAACAAGCCTTATTGTCACTAGGCCTAAAATTCGTTGTTAAAAGCCACCGCCGCCGTAATTCACGTGCCACTCTCTCCGTTGATAAATGCCGCCCTCACCACGATCGGTGTTTTATTGTTTCAACTTGTCATTCGATGCAATAATTTTGATTGAATGACACATGTCTCTTCTGCTGTGTTGCTATTTTATAATGTCGAGTAAAAGGAAACAAAATTAGTTCCGAAACTGAAAAAAGTAGTGTTGCCGCTTAAAGTAAAAAATATATGTTTGACAATTTACGGTTGGCGAGTCGTTTAGGCCTACATCTATATCACGATATTTCAATGGTAATGAATGAACTATACTATTCATCAAGAAATCCGAAGACAAATAAGGAATTCTATCGATGAATTCACTGCTAAATAGCCTATTAATTTGAATTGAAAGACTTTAAAAAATCGGCAAACATGAAAACATTTAAGCCCTCGCTTAAGCCTGACAGTAATAATTAATATAAAATGTTCAAATCTCTCATTAATTGATTTTATTTTGATAATTTTTATTTTATTTTCGAATCTTGGATCGTATCCCATATAGAATAGATAGAATAGATTTACTTAGCCTGTTGGAGTTAAGTCCGTGTGGCCTCTCTTCCACTCACCAGGACAAACATATGTTACATATAAATACAAAAAATACAATAATAGGACATATTAAACAATTAATTATCTGTCAAATTGAATAATAATGAAAATAATGTCTAATAATAAATTAATATTAAATGCAATTAAAATTAAAATTAATGATAGAATGTATACAGAAATGGATAACAGCTCGATTCTATTATAGCTTACATAAAAAGAAAAGAAAGAAAAAATACAAAGAAAATAATATACTATAATGAATTAATATATCGCTTATTATACAAGGCATTAGGTAAATATATTAACAAATCTTAAAAATATGTTTATTAAATAATGAAAAACAAATAATTAATTTTTAAAAAGTGAGTTGTTTCTGTTAATAATCTTATTTTCAATTTGTTTCTGAAAACACCCATACAAATTACCATTCCATAATCGCGGTTTCTGTATTCGCGGCATATTTGCGGAACATATCCCCCCGCGAATAAAGGCTTTTTACTGTAGGCCTACTTACATTAGGTTTAAATGATCTTAGCTTTTTAGCGTTTATACAACAAAATGCCTGCATAAACATAACTTGCGGTCAGTTTTAATCCACGACCTCAGATGAAGAGTTTTATAAGACCGGGCGTTAAAGTCTGTCGAATAAAGTTTCAGTTTATTCTGCAATTTAATGAGTGAGTAATTAATATTTAATTTTAGGAAGTTATATTGTGACGTTATTTTAATTATATTATTTTTAGTCTGGACATCTTACCTCAATATTAATGTTGATTTGTTCTTGGACATGTTTCAAAACAATTCTGTTTTATCGTCAGCTTTCCCAGACTGGTTTTATTTATGTTGCATTATGTTGCACCACCTGGATGTCGATGTCAGCTCCATCCTGTGGTTGGCCAAAGAACCTTCAAACAAGGTCACCCTCCAACCCACTTCAAGGTGTATCTTATAAATTGCTCGCAGTCCCAAGGATCAAGTCTCGGGTTACTATAAATCTAATAAAAAAAGTAAAGAAACGAGCTGATAAAGCAACACAAATATCAGGATGTATGAAATATTTAATTTGGTGCAACGAACATATGTCAATAGAAAGCAAAACCCGCATATACAAAACGATAGTTCGACCAGTTATCGTATATGGAGCAGACACTATGGCTGATGCAACAAAACATAAACAAATAATCACATGTGAAATGAAGATCTTAAGAACTAATCAGGGAAAAAATATTATTTAATAAAATACAGAACACAGAAATTAGGGACAAATGTCATATTCAAGACATAACCAAATTTATTACAGATAGACGAAAATATTGGAAGCGTCATATAGAAAGAATGGAAGACAACCGACTTGCAAAAAGAGCTAAAGCAGATAGACCAGTGGACGGGAGAAGAACAAGAGGAAGACCAGCCAAGAGATGGTAGACAATGAATGAACATCCAATACATCTTCCTTCGAGGAGTGATTTTGGAAATAGAGTGAAAATCCTACAAATTATGTTTAAGAAGAAGAAGTAAAGAGGATAGACCAGTGGACGGGAGAAGAACAAAAGGAAGACCAGCCAAGAGATGGATAGACAGTGAATGAATATCCAATACATCTTCCTTCGAGGAGTGATTTTGGAAATATACAGTGTGAAAATCCTACAAATTATTTAGTACACGATTGATCTTCTTGGTGATACAATATTAAAATATATATACAGTCAATATGCCCATTTCACCAATAAATATTTAAAATGGTCAACTAGTTTCTACAGCCAAGCTGTCATTCTCAAGACCAGATATTGACTGAGTCAATATCTGGTCTTGAGAATGACAGCTTGGCTGTAGAAACTAGTTGACCATTTTAAATATTTATTGGTGAAATGGGCATATTGACTGTATATATATTTTACTACAAATTATGTTTAAGAAGAAGACATTAAATATTATTTCATGGATACGATGGTCACTACATGGAGTTATATTTATAGATAACTAATTTACTAACCCTAGTAGGCAAATGAAGAGCTGCAAGATATTTAGTTATGTAGCTTAAATAGTAATTATTTATTTCTAATCTCGGATTAGATAGTAGGGAGAATGCATTTTTTCCTTCTCTCTTCACGAAACTTGACTTCCTTCAAAATTTACAGGCAAATTTCTTGGAAGTAAAATTAGGCACATTATAAGTCTGGCTACTATTTTTTTTCACTGGTGTTAAAATGTTAGGATCTATCTTTATGGATCTTCTTTACCTGTTGACTGTGTAACGTTTTATTTAAAATTTGTTAACAAATTTTAGTTTTCTCTTTTTTTTTCCTTATCCATCACTTGAACAATATAAATTTATTTTTAATCTCTCTAAACAGCATTAGTAAAGTAACATAATCTCGTAAACAGGATATTCATACGTCTAAAAGTACTCATTTGAAACTTAAATATTTCAAAATTAAATATTTTATGTTTTCATACTGCAGTATAGACCAATTTTATCAATACCATAGTGGTCAATTTTGGTGGAGTCGTAATTGCCGTGGTCGCGTCTGATTCTGGAGTTTGCGAGTTCATAATCGGCTAGACAGTGGATATTTTAGGGAGTAGAAGTCATGGGTGTGGTTTCCTTCGAAGGAAAGTAAAACTACGGTCCTGTGTCGTATGTACAAAACGTCAAGCCTGAAAGTTTATGAGTCAAATTTGTCAACCCCTTCACGTCCAATTTTGAATTGCAACTGCATTGACCTTAGTTGTTAGAGCGTCGTTAAATACAATACTGCTATCATCTTTTAGGGCACAAAGAGAAACTGTATAAATAATTAACCAAAACGTAAAATCAGTTTACAAGCACGAAACATAAAACTTCTGAGTTTGATTCTAAATGTGACTAGAAAAAAGAGAGATAGGTAAATGAAAATAAAATAAAAGAAAGAGAAATGCATGAGCAGAACTGACTGAAACAACTATAAAGAGCAGGGAATGAAAGATGCCCGAAACAAACATGATTCGTAAGCAAAATTAAAATAGAAATGTTGGCCTCACTATACTGGTGTCGGCCTTAGTTTATGTTGTAATGTAAACAGAAGCACGTGGTTAAATATGATTTCATTGGCCACATGAACCTGATGACATCGTTATCCAGCGGTGTAGATGTAAACATAGTTCCCTGATAAAATCAATCTACATTTTTTATATAACTACTATGTATTAACAAAGTTATCACAATAATAATAATAATGATAATAATAATAATAATAATAATAATAATAATAATAATGTAATAAAACACAATCTAACATAGGAAAAAGATGACAATGGTGAACAGTAAGTATACATTTATATAAATTTAAATATAACAGCATTTCGCGCAGGTCGGTTGGAGATGGAAATTCAGTTGTAAACTTCAACATGGCCGCTAGTGTTGAATACGATAAACATCAGATGGCACGTAAAATAGTACCATCGCTCCACCAATAACAGATGCCTGCGGAAGGATACATTTGTTTACAGTACAACATAAACTAAGGCCGAAAACGGTATAGAAATCTGGATTTATAAATGGAGTAGCTTATGTAACTCCGTACACAATGGATCTTATATTTTACTTTGTCTATCGTCCATTAACGTTACGGGCGATATTTTCAAAGTATAGACATTTGTGGATTATACTATTCGTGGTCTGTTGTTGAGCTTTGAGGTTGATGAGTAAAGAAAGTTACGAACACATGCGTTTATCATCTTAACGGAAAATAAACTTGTTGGCTATTAAATAAATGTATTCAGGTGTTACACTAAATCATAAAAATATCTGGAGGTGAATATATTAATGATAATGAACGATAATTTGATGCTTATTTGTGGTTACGTCATGTGAGAAACTTGTGGGAAGTTGTTAAGAGTAATTGGAAATGTTCGCCTAATATACAAACCATTTACATATTGTAATTTAATTTCTATTTACATCCTATTGTATAAGTTTCAATTCTTCTGAATTTACTGAAAATATTAACTTCACTTTTTAATTACAATTTGCGATATATATTTTTTAGTAATCAATTGAATTGTTTACTTGATGAAAATCCATAACTTATTTAATTAAATAAAAATAAAACTTAAAGTTTTAGTGATTTTCATATTTATTAAAATATAAATTAGTTACAGTTGTTTCGGTACTTTGTATCTTCTTCAGACATGATAAAAAATGTATTAATTTTGTTATTATAGTACATAACAACTGTAATGTATTAGTGGATAAACGCTGGCACAGTAGAATCATTGATGTTAGATCAGTTAGAGGGACAGACTGCAATCTGGTCAGAGTGAAAATCAGACAACGGCTATCGCTTATGAGAGGAACGAACGCTAAAGATGATTCTGTAAAATATGAATTAAAAAACTTGAAAAATGATGAAATGCGGCAAGAATACCAAATCAAAATTGCTAATAGATTTGAAGTACTGGAATCTTCATATGAGAATGTGGCAAATGAAGAAGAAACTGATATAAATAAAGAATGGGAGGCTATAAGAGATACTATTAAATTGTCAGCATCAGAAAGCATTGGTTGTTTAAAAAAGAGGCAAAACAAGAAATGGTTTGATGAGGAATGTGTCGACATTGTAAAGAAAAGAAAGCTAGCAAAAATGAAATGGTTACACGAGCCAAATGAGGTAAATTTAGAGCAATTGGGTAGTGTTAGACGGGAAACCACCAAGTTACTAAAGAGTAAAAAGAGGGAATATTTGAGAGAGAAGATTAATGATCTTGAAATGAATGCAAAAAAAAAAAGGAACATTAGAGAATTATATCAGGGATATGATTGCAGATTCTAGGAGTATATTAAATAGACGGAAAGGTTACTTTAATCAGCTATTAAATGTACATACAGAACAGGACATTGAGGAGGATAAGTTACAGACAGCAGAAATGCTAGTCGCAGAGCCAAGTGCATTAGAGGTTGAAATGGCGATTGAAAAATTGAAGATGTATAAAGCATCAGGTTCAGATTAGATCCCAGCAGAACTGATAAAATCAGGGTGAGAAAAATTGATGGACAAGATACGCTGGTTGCTTAGTATGATTTGGGAAAAAGAAGCTCTTCCAGATGAATGGAAGGAATCAATTATCACACCAATTTATAAGAAAGGAGATAAAACTGATTGCAACAACTACAGGGGCATCTCATTACTTTCAACTTCGTACAAAATTCTAACAAATATATTAGTAAGCAGACTTACTCCCTATATTGATGACATTCTAGGAGATCATCAATGTGCATTTAGAAGAAACAGGTCTACAACGGATCAGATTTTCAGTATAAGACAGATTTTGGAGAAGAAATGGGAATATAATGGTACTGTACATCAACTATATGTAGACTTTAAAAAAGCATATGATTCAATTAAGAGGGAGAAGTTATATAGTATACTGCTGGAGTTCGGAATTCCTAAAAAGTTAGTTAGACTTATACGAATGTGTCTAAATTGCTCAAAGAGTAGGGTGCGTGTAGGCAAACAGTTTTCAAGCACTTTTGAAATCCAGAATGGGTTGCAGCAAGGAGATACACTATCTCCTCTACTATTTAATTTTGTACTAGAGCATGCCATTAAATCTTTAGAGAATGAGGAAGGCTTACAACTGAATGGTATTAATAAGCTGTTAGTTTATGCTGATGATGTAGTACTACTGGCCGATAGCGAGGATATACTAAAGGCCAACACGCATACACTATTGAGTAACACTAAGAAATTAGGACTGGAAGTAAATATCAGTAAAACTAAATATATGGTCACACGTAGAAATTCAGTATATAATGGAAATGGACAGCTAATGACAAATGAGTGAAATTTTGAGGAAGTGGCTGAATTCAAATACCTAGGAACAATAATCACAAATAGGAATGAGATGCACAAAGAAATTAAACATAGGCTCAATTCTGGAAATGCATGCTATTATGCTTTGCAGAGACTTTTGATGTCCCAACTCCTTTCAAAAAACGTTAAGCTGAAAATATATAAAACTATTATTCTACCAGTTATATTATATGGGTGCGAAACATGGACTCTTACTTTAAGGGAGGAAAGGAGATTACGAGTATTTGAGAATAAAGTTCTTAGGAAAATTTTTGGACCAAAGAGAGATGAACAGACAGGTGAATGGAGAAGACTTCATAACAATGAACTACATGGTCTTTATAGGAAGCCAGATATAATAACAGTTAAGTCTCGTAGACTGCGATGGGCAGGACATGTTGCGCGTATGGGGAATGAAAGACGTGAATGGAAGCTTCTTGTAGGAAAGCCAGAGGGAAAACGCCCAGTTGGTAGACCAAGAATGAGGTGGGAGAACAACATTAACTATGATTTGAGGGAAGTAGATTATACAGGGAATGATTGGAACGCATTAGCTCAGGATAGGGATGTATGGAGAGCTTGTGTCCGCGCGGCCATGAACCTTCGGGTTCGATAGTGCCAGTGAGTAAGTAAGTAAGTAACAACTGTAACTATGCAACAATTTTTTTTTACAATCTCTATTATAAATTTAAAAGAGGTGATTCATTCAAATCTAGTTGTATATTTAACAGCTTAAAACCACTGTTCAATTTATTTATCTCTACAACTTTTAAGAGGTCCAACTTCTTTCCTTTGTCAAAAACATGTAACATTTTAAAATTTGTATCAAAACAATGATCATATGGGAGTAGTTGGTTAGCATCTTTTGAATTATCTAAATTTCTGTTATATGCTCTCATATGTTCCTTTACACGAGAAATAAAAGTCTGCCAGTTTGTCCTATATAGACATTGTCTCATGTGCCACTTTTCAATTTATATACACCTGATAATTTTTCCTTTTTTATTTTGGGTTTGTTGCTTTTTATTATTTTTGTAAAGTTGTATTAGTTTTAAATGCCACATTAATGTTAAACATTTTAAAGTAATTAGATATTTTACAAAAAGCAATTAAC
This sequence comes from Diploptera punctata, assembly GCA_030220185.1. Lineage (NCBI taxonomy): Eukaryota > Metazoa > Arthropoda > Insecta > Blattodea > Blaberidae > Diploptera > Diploptera punctata. Next base: position 294,813 of record JASPKZ010010681.1, on the reverse strand, counting down.
ACAGTTCTTCCTTTACCCAAGAAAAACATGAATAAATATGTTATAATGTCATACATAGGCCCACCTTCTAATAAAATACCTGTGATTCGTCACTGAAAATATGAGTTTCTTATATCAAATTACTCGGTTAATAACCCTAAAATTCTAAGAAATTTTGTTGAAAGAGTTGTTTTCCATCTAGTAGAAAAATTCTTTAATTTAACTATAATGTAATTACTCTCTATTATTTTATTTATTACCATGTTTCGCAACTGTACTTGAAGGTACAGTTGCATTGAAATGGTCGCAATATGGGTCATTGGAGTATCACGCACTTTCGTATCCACAATAATTTTACAAATTTAGGAGGAAAAGTAATCAAGAGAAAATGTATGGTTAAATATTATAAGTATTTCTTAGTAGTTACTTCAAAGCGAGACTTACTAAAGATAAATTATTTCAGGCTATAATTTTTTTACGATAGTTACGATATCCATCCATAGTAATTCTGCCCGAGGGCAGGTCCTTCACTGCAATCATAGCATTTTCATGCTATGCTTGCATCTTTACTAGGGAATTGTAGGTGTGGTAGCTTCCCGTTGCTTTGCACACCGGTGAAGGATGATGATGATAATGATAAGGATGATGATGGCCATATGATTTCGGGTACCGTTTGGGTCTTAACATTTTCCTGACATTTGTCTTACAGGTGAGGAAAAACCCCGATGAAAACCTCACCCAGAAAAACTGCCCCGACAAAGGATCGAACCCGGGCACGCTGCGTGACAAGGCAGCACGCTACCTCGAGACCACAGCGGTGGACAGTTACGATATAGCTTACAATACATTTTGTCAATTGATAGTACTGATTTTTACTGATTGATTCAACATTATTTGTTTCTTTGTTATGAGTAATATTACAAATTGATGACTACTTACCTTCGTCAGTGTGCATTTACACAATTATTAATATTTTATGACCATTTATTTCGTACATAATATTTTTATTCGGATTTTATCATAAAATAGTCCTAATTACTTCAAAATTATATGCGTCCTACTTCATTCTGACTATATTTTAGTTCTGTCTGGTTAATATGTTTGGTTCTATTAATATCTATTTCTTGAAAATAAAGAAATTCGACCATAATATAAAATATAATTAGGGATCATGAAAAAATTTGAATTGATTTAGTAATCATCATCATCATAGTACATTCACGAATTTAGGCCATTTGTTGACCTGTTTCGGCCTCAAGAGAAACACCATCCTGAAGTCTTTTGAGTGGACGTCCTGGTCTTCTTCTTCCTGCAGGTTGATATCTTAACATTTATTTGGGTATTCTGTGATCTTCCATTCGATGAACATGTTGCATCCATCTTGACTTATAATCAGAAATTTTGTTTTCTAAAGATTCCATGTGTAATTCTTCTAAGATGTCTTCATTTTTTTTTTTGTGATCTAGTAGTGTATATCCTGCAGTCCTCCGAAGATATCTCATTTCAGCAGATCTAAGTCTCTGTATATCCTTCTGTTTCAACGTCCATACTTCGCTACCATACAAAAGAGTTGGAAGAGCCAGTGTTTTATACTCTTTCAGTCTTGAATGCTTTTGGACTAACTGTGGCTTGAAGATAGAATTTATTAACCCTAAAACTCTTAAAAATTTAGATATTTTTGCATTTACATCCTTTTCTTCTTCATATGAGATATTGTACCCTAGATATGTAAAATTATTCACCTGCTCCAAAATTTTATTGTCCAGTACAATTTTACTTCTGACAGGATCTACACCTTGAAATGCCATAATTTTTGTTTTTTCTGTAGATATATTTAATCCATATTCTTCTGTAATTTTGTTAAGTTCATACAGACCTTTCTGTAGATTATCTTCGGAATTTGCTATTATTATTTGGTCATCTGCAAACAGTTTTAGTAATTAGTTTTGAAAATATCCCAAATCATCCATGAAAACTCGCTCTCATTCTTTGACATATAGACAAATAACTACCAAATTATATAAACCTACATACCATTTTTCTTTATTAAGAAGCGTTTGGAGTAAAAATCATTAGGAAGGCCTAGAGAAGGCGGGAGGATAATATTTGAGTAGATCTTAGGAAACTGGATGTCGGAGGTAAGATCTGGATTCTGTTTGCTGAAGATAGGCACCAGTGGAGGGGTTAATTAATCCGGCATTGGACCTACTGATTGCATGAGCAATATAGTTAGTTTAGTTTTGTTAGTCAATTTAGTTTATTTAATACTTGAGGGAAAAAGCCCAGTCGGTAGACCAAGAATGAGGTGGGAGAACAACATTAACTACGATTCGAGGGAAGTAGATTATACAGGGAATGATTGGAACACATTAACTCAGGATAGGGATGTATGGAGAGCTTATGTCCATGCGGCCATGAACCTCGTGTTCGATAGTGCCAGTGAGTTATTTAGTTAGTTACCGGTACACTTCAGATTACACTGAGCAACAAAAAATAAACTTTTTTTTTTGTCTCAGAAAGAAAAATACGTGACTGTGATAGTATTTTTTCTCCTGAATACAAATATGATATCGGTTTTTCTCCATCCGAGTGACAGGCATTTATAATTTAAAATACTTCAATATTTTCTACATTCGTAACCATACAATATTCGAACCTTTGGACTCACCTAGAATGTAAGGAATGCCGATTTTCTGCTAAATTTCACCTGTGGAGCATCCCTCTTGATGGTCCAACAATAATCGGCCAGCATATTAGTATTCCATTTGCCTTGATATATCTTTTCCATAGCTGAAATCTCCTGATGAAAGTGATCCCCCTGCTCATCGCTCATTGCGCCGAGAAAAGACGAAACAACGTTTATTAAATGATAATTATTTAAATCCATTAATTGAAATTGAAGTAAAAAAACTGTGGGCGATGTAAAAATTCTGAATACATATTTGAAAACACGATAAAAAAACTGCATTAAGTACAACTATTGGTACTCATGAGACAAAAATCATGTTGACCAGTGTTATTTACAATAAGTTCACAAGTTGTCATCGCCCATTACGTCTTCACTTTGTCAACGGCCATTCTGCCTTCACATACAAAAAGAGGATGGCAAGCTGAGAACCTAATTGTATGAAGTAAGGAAGCTTATTACACTGGTCAAGAAATATCTTTAACTACAGTGATGAAGTATCGTTAGGAGATCTAGATTTTACTGTGTACAGCTTAATTTGAAGTGAAGTGTATTCCCTTCCTAAATAACAAACTTCCCTCCCTTGATCGCTAATGTTCTGAAATTATGTGTCGTTGGGCAACGCAACCGAAATCACTTAACAGTTAATTGGAAAGAAGTTAAAATCTTGTTTAGGAATTCCGGACACGTAGCTGGTAATTGATTCATTGATTGGTTCGGTAGCACACAAACATTTGGTTTTCTAGAGTGACAGCCAAGATCTATTACCGAACCCTTAACAACTACACTCCTGAATAGCTTATAACTTAACACAGAATACTTTTGGGTCTAAATTTTTTAATATGGACCACAAGATGCTATCAATACACAGTCATGTTATAATTTGTTCCGCATTTGGTATTCTTTCTTTCCAGGATTTGATAACTAAATACTTAAATCCTTCAAATTCTACAGAAGACAAATACATTATTTTCATGATATTAATATAAAAGATGCCCACATCATTTGGTTTACAGAAGTCCAAATATTTTGAGAACAGGTGGGTATACAACAACAACCACCGAACTTCCAACAGAACGGACTTCTATAAACAGGGAACACTAAGATAGAATATTTTATTCTTAATTATATATGCTTAAAGATGTAAAATCTCAATAAAACTAAATATATGGTCACACATAAAAATACATTATGTAATGGAAATGGACAGCTAATGACAAATGAAGGAAATTTTGAGGAAGTGGCTGAATTCAAATACCTAGGAACAATAATCACAAGTAGGAATGAGATGCACAAGGAAATTAAACATAGGCTCAATTCTGCAAATGCCTGCTATTATGCATTGCAGAGACTCTTGATGTCCCAACTCCTTTCAAAAAACGTTAAACTGAAAATATATAAAACTATTATTCTACCAGTTATATTATATGGATGCGAAACATGGACTCTTACTTTAAGGCATGAAAGGAGATTACGAGTATTTGAGAATAAAGTTCTTAGGAAAATGTTTGGACCAAAGAGAGATGAGCGGACAGGTGAATGGAGAAGACTGAAAAACAATGAATTGCATGGTCTTTATAGGAAGCCAGGTATAATGAGAACAGTTAAGTCTCGTAGACTGCGATGGGCAGGACATGTTGCACGTATGGGGAATGAAAGACTTGCATGGAAGCTTCTTGTAGGAAAGCCAGAAGGAAAACGCCCAGTTGGTAGACCAAGAATGAGGTGGGAGAATAACATGAACTATGATTTTAGGGAAGTAGATTATACAGGGGATGATTGGAAAACATTGGCTCAGGAGAGGGATATATGGAGAGCTTATGTCCGTGCGGCCATGAACCTACGGGTTCGATAGTGCCAGTGAGTTAATTGAGTTAGTTACTTAAAGATGTAAAATCATGTACATTTTTTTATTTAATTCTCCTCTACATTAATTGTGTGTATCTGTAGTGAGTTATAAATCTTTCTCCTAAATTTGTTTTGCTTTGTATTATTATCTGATGTATTTAATTAATTTATTCAGTTTCGTATTAGTCTATTAGGCCTATATTATTTTTTAATTTACCATACACATTTGCATTAATTCTTCGTGTGTCAGAGAGTGTTTTATATTTTTAAAATTTCTCCTACATTCGTTTTGTTTTCATATTATTTTCTAATGCTGTTAATAACATTTTTATTTTGGTATTAATGTATTCTATAGGGGCCTATTGTTTTGTTTATTTTATTCTCTGTTTTTTTGTTTTTGTTTTTTTTTTGTTTTTGTGTGTCATAATTTATTTTACATCTTGAAATTGGTTCCTAAATTTAAATCATATATATATATATATATATATATATATATATATATATATATATATATATAAATAGATAGATAATGGAATATATATTGCCTTTTTTCAGAATAAAGATAATACATATGCATTTACATTGCGCACGGGCCTGCTTGGCCGTGTGTGCATTATTTTTCCATGAATAAAAAACCTACAAATACACCTGTATCAAAACACAATAACATGCTACATATAAGTAAAATCTATGTCTGCACTACATCACAATAATACATGTCTACATTGATCCATATTCCGTACATTAATATTAAAAAAATGCCAGAAAACAAATTAGAAAAAAAACACACACATACACCCACACACCCCCACATACATACACACCGCACGCTCTTACCCCCCTCCCCCCGTCCCTGCAGGCATTAAATGCACTATCAGACTATTCAACTTATCGGACCTACTTATTATATAACATAATGAAAGATCGAAAACAAAGACCATATTGAGATTCTTCTTATTGATAATACATATATCATTAATCTACGATTTTGTTATATCTCAATTTTCTTACTGTACCCAAAAATTTGCATGTTTTTGATTCACTCTCGATCCGTCCTAAAAGATCCCAACACGCCACTCTCCCTCGATCCGACCTGAGAAATCTCTCCGGCAGCATCTGTTATCTAAGTTGTTCTGTCTCTCTACAGAATGCTATAATATGCTGCCAGTTTTCATGGTCATCGCATATTGGGCATAGTTTAATGCCTTAATCATTTGTTAAATTATATGTCCAAAGCTGTGGTCTCGAGATAGCGTGCTGCCTTGTCACGCAACGGGCCCGGGTTCTATCCCCGGTCGGGGCAGTTTTTCTGGGTCAGGTTTCTATAGAGGTTTTTCCTCACCTGTAAGACAAATGTCAAGCAAATTTTAAGACCCAAACGGTCCCCGTAATCATATGGCCATCATCATCATCGCCATCGTTATCATTATCATAATCATCCTTCATCATCCACTGGCGTGGAAAGCTACCACACCTACAATTCCCTGCTAAAGCTGCAATAATAGCATGAAAATGCTATGATTGCCGTGATGGACCTGCCTTCGGGCAGAATTACTATGGTTGAAATAATGTAGATAAATCATAATTGCTATTATATATATAATATAACCCTGGTGAAGAGGGGAGAGTACCTTACGGTCTTAACTCCATCAGGTGAAATAAATACATAAAATAAATGAATAAAAATATGAGCCTGAGCCACTTCGCTGTTGTTACAGTAATGAATAAAGACGGTATGGACTAAATAAATAAAATGAACCAATGATAATTGCTGAAAGAAAAAAACAGAAAGAGGGAAGAACCCTGAAATGTCTGTTATGTATTATTCCTACGGATACAGAACTTTTACGTAATCTGGTTCGTAAATAAGTACAATGGCACTGCCTCAAAAATGGAGAGCATGTGCGTCAGGAACTGTTTTATGTAATATGCATGGCTCAGCTGCAATATTAATCAATGCATGAGCTCCATTGAGCTACTCCCGCCTTCATTAACATGGATGCCCTGTTTCATTAATTAGATGTGATTATCGATGTTGGCTCTGTGTATTATTCACAGTTAATTTCTTAATTAATGTACTTACCGTGGCCTTTAGTAGAGAGAGTTCATGCGCTCCCTTGTTACGACTAAATGCAGCCAACTGAATATAAAAGTCAATATTTCAATGACAATTCCCTTCATTTTCCCTTAAAATGTATTAATGTTGTGTTCATTTTAAAACTTACAAGTAAGTCCGTGTTCTATACCGGGGAAGAAATCATAAATATTTTCTTGGTATAATGCATCGTTTCCCAACCTGTGGTTCGCGAACGCCAGGGAGTTCGCAAAATATTTCAAGGGGTTCGCCAAAACATTTTCTGTAATGGCGGGTTTGAAGGTTAGGCCTATTATCGTTCCTTCATTTCTGCGGCATTGTAATAATAATAATAATAATAATAATAATATAATAATATTAATAATAATAATACCGGTAATAATAATAACTATTATTATTATTATTATTATTATTATAATTAAGATGTTCAAAATTAGAAAAAATAAGAAATACTGTCATGCTAGAAAAAATGAATATTTGGTATTCAATAATAGATTATATAAGATATGTGCAATTAAATTGGTATGGCCTATAATATTATTACGCGATTGCGAGGAGACACTTAGGGCCAAAACGTACACTCCATTGAGTAACACTGAGATATTGGGCCTGGAAGTAAAAATCAATTAGATTAAATATATGGTCACATAGTCTATACAAATATATATTGGAAACGGGCAGTAAATGAAAAATTAGGGGAATTTTGAAGAAGTGGCGGAATTAAATTACCTAGGGACGATAATTAAAAAACCGATATGAGGTGTAAAAAGAAATTACATAGGCTCGATTGTAGAAATGCATGCTGTTATGCATTGCAGTTAGTCTTGTCGTCCCAACTTTTCTAAAAAATCATTGAACTTAAACATATATCAAACTATTATTCTCCCATTTTTATTACATGGATGGGAAACATGGACTCTTACTTTATAAACTAGTGCACTATACCAACAAAATATTTATAAGGGAGGAGAAAATATTAGGCCCCTACGAGTATTTGAGTATAAAGTTCTTAGGAACATTTTTGGACCAAAGAGAGATGAAGACACAGGTTAATAGAGAAGACTACATAACAGGACATTTATAGGAAACCAGATAAAATAAGGACGGTTAATTTTAATAGAGTTCGATGGGTAGGACATGTGGCACGGTTTATGAATGAAAGAGGGGCATGGAAACTTCGTGTAGGAAAACCAGCGCCCTATTGGTAGGCCAGGAAAAAGGAGGGGAAATAACATTAAAACGATTTAACGGAAGTTGTAGTAGTATTAAGACTTTATTTGACGAGACTAATCGATATAGACAGACAGTATATAGAAGCAGAGTGTAACCAGAAAATATCGCTCACCCTGCAGACGGAACTGAAACTTTCGTGGGAAAGGGAGAAATATATTGACTCTTTGGATGGGGATGATAGAAGTGCTATTGCATGGTTTCATTTGGGGGGATGGATGGCCCATAATTTAACAAATGATGAAGGCATTAAACTATGCCCACTATGCGATGACCATGAAAACTGGCAGCATATTATAGCATTCTGTAGAGAGACAGAACAACTTAGATTACATATGCTGCCCGGAGAGATTTCTCAAGTCGGATCGAGGGAGAGTGGCGTGTTGGGATCTTTTAGGACGGATCGAGAGTGAATCAAAAACATGCAAATTTTTGGGTACAGTAAGAAAATTGAGATATAACAAAATTGTAGATTAAGGATATATGTATTAACAATAAGAAGAATCTCAATATGGTCTTTGTTTTCGATCTTTTATCATGTTATATATTAAGTAGGTCGGATAAGTTGAATAGTCTGATAGTGCATTTAATGTCTGCAGGGACGGGGGGAGGGGGTATGAGCGTGCGGTGTGTATATGTGTGGGGGTGTGTGGGTGTATGTGTGTGTGTGTGTGTTTTTTTTTCTAATTTGATTTCTAGCATTTTTTTAATATTAATGTACGGAATGTGGATGAATGTAGATATGTATTATTGTGATTTAGTGTAGACATAGATTTTACTTATATGTAGCCTGATATTGTTTTTGATACAGGTGTATTTGTAGGTATTTGTTTATATTATTAGTTTTATTTTTTTATTCATGGAAAAATAATGCACGTACGGCCAAGCAGGCCCGTGCGCAATGTAAATGCATATGTATTTTTTATTCTGAAAAAAAGGCAATAAATTCCATTATCTATCTATTTGACTGTAAGATATGTTACATACAACGCTATTTACAAATGTGGGTCGCACGGGCAGTAAGCCGTACGAGCTGTTGACAGTCCGTTACAATAAAATAATGTTTGGTAATAATATAACTTAAAACAAAGAAAGAAAACATTAATATTACAATTAGATAATAATACATTTATCAACGAACCTTCGAAATGTATTATTATCTAATTGTAATATTAATGTTTTCTTTCTTTGTTTTAAGTTATATTATTATCATGGCTTTTAGAGGAATAAATCCAGTGAGATCCAAAATTATTTTAGAAAATCAAAGTATAGAACAGGTGTCTAGTTTCAAATATTTGGGCTGTGATGTTGGCTACAATGTGGAAAGAGATATTGACTCCAAAATAAATACATTTCAGACGGTGTGTGGAACAATACAGAGAACATTCAAAAATAAAATTAGAAAAGAAACCAAGATAAAAATTTATAATGTTATGGCGGTTCCCACAATATTGTATGGATGTGAAACTTGGGCGCCAGTGAAAAGACAGAATGATAGAATACAGACGGCAGAGATGCGGTTCCTAAGACAAGTAAAAGGATGTACAAGACTTGACAGAATAAGAAATGAGGATATAAGAGAAGAATTCAAAGTACAGCCTTTATTGGATAAAGTCACGAATTACAGACAGAAATGGATTGATCACATGGATGGAATGAGTAAGGAGAGATATCCATTGTTAGCAAGAAATTATCAAGCAAGAGGAAGACGTGATGTTGGAAGACCTAGAAGACGTTGGGCTGATGCATTATGAAGTCGGAACGGGCAATTGCCTAATCCCTGGAGTGATGATGATGATGATAATAATACAATGGCATTATTCATTAATTTGGTTGTGCAGAATTATTAAGAATTAATGATAATACAATTTGTTACAATCGACATCTTCTATACTTTCTTCAAACATTTGGTGTAGCAACATACCTACAATACACAACACAGATATTACGGACAAATGCCATTTTCAAGATATAACCAAATTTATTATAGATAGACGAAAATATTGGAAGGGTCATATAGAAAGAATGGAAGAAAACCGGCTTTCAAAAAGAGCTAAAGAAGATAGACCAATGGACGGGAGAAGAACAAGAGGAAGACCAGCCAAGAGATGGATAGACAGTGAATGCACATCCCATACGTCTTCCTCCGAGGAGTGATTTTGGAAATAAACAGAATGAAAATCCTACAAATTAAGTTTGAGAAGAAGAAGAAGACAATTTGCTAACATATTTATTTATTCATGAATGAGTGTTGTTCTTATTTTCCGCGTTTTGTCCAGAAATTTACCCACGTTTTTTCCAATTTTTTGGACTTACCATTAACTCGTAGCATGTCAATCTTTCACGATTTGATTTTAGAAATATTTCGGTAATAACTGACGCCTCCAATATTCTAAATCGTTACATTTTCCTAATATATGTATCTCGTCTTCAAAGTTCCCGCACATTGGACATATTCGCATATCGTGATCGTTGCTAATTTCTAATATTATAGAGGAGGTTATTGGAAAACATTAGCTGAGGATAGGATGTATGGAGAGCTTATATACGCGCGACAATAATCCTATAAAATGTTGTTTGTACATGACATTTACATTGCTACATTTATTGTATCTTAACTATTTATAATTAGTATAGTGTATATCTATATTTGTCAAATATTTATTTGTATTTGTGCTGGTTGAGTGGAAGAGAAGGCCTGATGGCCTTAACTCTGCCAGAATAAATAAAGTATTATTATTATTATTATTATTATTATTATTATTAATATCCTATCATTCTTTTAATGCAAGAGAGTTAATTAGTTATATTAAAGCCATGTCTGTGTCTCGCAGGAAACCTGATTACACACACATACACAATTTTCAAACCATAGAAATTTTAGTACGCCTTCCTTTTAAATATACTGTAAATTTTGAAAAGCTATGTAAATGGTAATATCCTGCGATATAATGCCCCTTTGATAGTAGCGTGACATATCAGCCATTTGTGAATATCTTAAAAAGTATGAATGAAGAAATATATGAGGGGGATAGGCATCTGTATGAAATGATAGCCAGTTCTTTTATCACTTACAAAACGATGGGATCTAATGAAAGGAAATGGAGCCACTGCTGTATTCATGACCGCAGGTAATCGCTGGCTGTCTCGCAGGAACAAGCTGTCATGCCATGTTTTCAAAGCTGCCTCCATACTGACATGGCATGAATAGCATACCTTCCTCACGCCTACTCCTGGTATTATAATCGTAACCGGAGACCAATACATCTCCGCCTCACATCAGAAATACTACAAAAAAAATCTCTAGTCTAAACATCTCGAGACCCGCGTGAAGTACGCAAAGAAACAATGACTTTATCCAGAATTCACAAATGACATAGTAATAAATCTTGGTTCGCGTTTGTAGTACATGCTATAAATGTCAACACGTTGTTTGCGATATCTGCATCAAGTGTAGATAGAAGTAATAAAACAATGACAGGAATTGCCATCAGAACTCCTATAAGAAAAGTTTATTTATTTTCTCTCGTGATGGAAGAATTTGTTTCTGAGATATATTTTCGGTTTTAATAATAGAGGGTGTTCGGGTAATGTGGACCGTGTTAATATCTTCTTTAATTGGTGCTGCCCTCGAACAGAAAATATTTTAACTTATTCTCCTAATTAAGTTTGACGTGTTAATGCCTGTTTTTATTCTTTTTACGCAGAAAGGTTTATTTGTGACATTTATGAAAACGACCTGCATAAAAGTTTTTTAGGCTAAGAATTAAGTCTTCATTTCTCCTATTGAATATTATAAATATTGAAAAACCTCATAAATATATTATATTACGTAGATACTGTTTTAATATACTGATGGGTTTGGTTTGATATTATGTGACGGCTATATAAAATAATTAAATATAACAAAATAATTCGGTCCAACCTTGGTATCTTTAACTTGTCGTGGTGGAGTTGCTTGCGTGCTTAAATGATCCCGAGAGCTAAGCCGGCGGTAGCATTGCTGCCGATAGGGTTACCCATGCCGGACTGGTCGAAGGTGATAAGCCAGACGAAAAAAGTACTTTGGTCGAAAGAGTGACGATCTTTCACCGTAAAAATACAACCGTCAAGAAATGCGGACATGGGTTCAACTGGGGTAAAATTTTCCGAAGGTCAAATAGTCCCCCATTCGGTTCTCCGGGCGGGGACTACTTCAGGGAACCCATGCCAAAGGCTCAAACATAAGGGCATGATCCTACGAACATGCAATGTTATGACTTTATACAATAGCGGGGCACTAGAGGAATTTACCCGTGAATTAGATAAGTCGCTTTACAGGAAGTTCGATGGCCAGGAGAAGGTAGTCAGGAATCAGGAAGCTTTGCATTATACTATGGGGGTGCAGAAAGACCTGAATTTGGAACGGGTTTTTTAGTCCGAAGGAGGATCTTATCCGCTATCGGAGATATTAAGTTTGTCAGTGATAGGATATCATATATAATTCTAAAGGGTAAACGGCATGATTTTATAATTGTAAATGTACATGCCCCCACAGAAGATAAAGATGACAAGATGAAGGATGAGTTCTATGAAGAATTAGAATGCGTGTTTGATAGCCTTTCACGATATCATATGAAAATTTTCTTGGGAGATTTTAATGCAAAAGTGGGGCGGGAAGATATATTCAAACCAACAATAGGCAAATTCAGTCTTCATGAAGATAATAACGACAACGGGGTTAGATTAGTCACCTTTGCCACATCAAAGAATCTCATTATTAAGAGCACAACATTTCAGCATAAGGATATTCATAAATACACCTGGACGTCTCCAGATGGCAAAACTCGAAACCAGATAGATCATGTATTAGTGGACAAACGCTGGCACAATAGCATCATCGATAATTCGGTTAATATGGACCCTCCACGAGGCTGTTAAAGTGGACCTGGGTGCACTTTGCACGAATACGTATATTTTATCAAAGAGGATGTTATATAAAAAGCATGCACTTAATTAATTTTATTTAATATCCTTAGATAGATAGATCATCGGTTGATTAATGTCTTTGACATGGTCCGATTCCTAATAGCCAGTTTTGTCGGTCCATCCAATCTCCTGGTTCTAGATGTTTCTCCTTCATGTATAAACATATTCTCCGACTCCAGGGGGTTGTAATTTCATTAAATCCAAATCGCTGTCTGCAGACGAATGGCATGTGAATTTTATAATCAAAAATGTTTCAAAACATTACGTAAATAATATTTTTTAATTACGATTGGCCATAAATATATTCATATTAATTTGTGCCTGTACATTAATAGAGTAACTAAACTTAAAAATAGTCTAAAAGCTAGGGTGGAATCTGGGGTCCACTTTACCCGAATATAGAGGTTAAAGTGGCCCTTTCTTTAATGTAAAAATGTTTATAAATTATGAATATGTTTATATATTTGAGTAAAAAATAACAATGCTATTTCACAATTGAGGCCATGAGAACCATAGTGATCTAAGTAGCATAAATCAAGTTTTGAGATATTAGTTACTTGAAAGTTTATAATAGAATAATAATTCACTGAATTTCCTTATCAAACAACTTTTATTATTTTCAAGTGCAACCTATAAAATACTTCCTATAATGAACATATGGTACATAACACATGTAATTTATCCATTACAGCCTAAATTAAACGTCACTTGTACCAGTATGGTCCTGATATTATTGTTATCAATGACACTTGTATCAGTATGACTCTAAATAGGTATGTATTTGCAATATGATGTACATTATAGCCTAGTGCTAATGTAACTTTTAAATGCAATTAATAAATGTGATCATGAATACATTTGTTAAATTGTTACATACATTACAAATAAGTATAAATCTGTATCAAGTTCAAGATCAGTGTCTCAGAAATACGTAAGTCTGCCAACAGTAAAATAATAAACATAAGAGTTCTGTCTCTATAAACACTGATAGGATTAATCACTTTCATCACTTATTTCCTCTGAATCTGAGTATTCTTCTCCAGTAACAATATTCTCACAGCTCCCATGCCCGTTTCCTCGAACCCCATGTCCTCGTCCTCGTCCACGCCCTCGTCCTCGTGCATGTCCTCTTCCGCTACCTCTTCTTGAGTTAGTGATGTTAGAAGCAGAAGCTTTGAGGTTAAGATAAAAGACATGGTGTATTGGAGGAATGAAATTGAGCAGGGTAAGCAGATCTTTAATATTTTCTGCTTTCAATGGTACCTCCCCTTCACGCAGCGTTCTTGGACTGTCAATTTCTGGCTCACTGTCTTCTACATCCTCCAGGTAAAGCGTTACATTTTGTTTCGAAACTTCACAATTATTGTTTTGCTGTTCACTTCGAAAAAAAAAAGTAGCAGTATTATCATTGCTCTCTTTGATGGCAGCCATCTTGTCGCTTGCATCAGTATGAACCTGAAGCAAAGCTCATTTCTGGTTTATGTAGTTAACATATTCCTCTCTAGATGACAGCAGTGATGGAAAGTACTCGTATCTCTATGGCACGAGGTAAAAGAACCAAATGGCTACAGTTTTATGCATTTATCTCATTTTTGTAAAAAATGTCACTTATATCACTACGGTTCTCATGGCCTCAATTATAACACTAATGATAATCACTATAATTAAACAACATTCAAATCGCTTAATTAATAGAAGAAAAACGACAAAATCAAAATAGGGTCACATTACCCGAAGTTCCTATACTTATGTGAAGGAGTACAGAGATAATTATTTATTTAATCAATGTCTCCAGTTGTCATTACGTCATTTCTGATATTATTTCTTGGCATGACATATTTATAACTCACTTCTCCAATCCTCAAGTATTCATAGCTACTGTACTCCCTCCATCCAAGTCTTCCTTCGTCGTCCATTTCTTCAACTTTCTGTTCGTATCCAATCCAAATAATTTTTGGTAATCTCTTTTCTGCCATTCTCTCAGTTCTCTCACAGTGACCATACTTCTTTTCTATTACACCTATCTGGTTCATCTTGCATTCCCATCATTTATTTCATATCCTTATTTATGGTGCTGAGGGATGGACTTTGGTAGAGGGACAAAAAACTAAGATCTTGGCAGTGGAGATGGAGGGAATAAGACGCAGTGCCAGGGTGTCCAGGTTGGATAGAAGAAGAAATGAGGCAGATGATGGATATGGAGGAGACAGTGGTGGAAAGGATCGAAAGACGAGCTCTTCAGTGGTATGGCCATGTCAGGAGAATGGAGGATGATAGGTGGCCCAAAACTCTTTTGGAATGGTCACCTTCTGGTAGAAGGAAACGGGGCAGGCCAAGAACAACTTGGAGAGGAGAGATCCGTAGATTGATGAACGATCGAGGTCTGGAGGAGGATGAATGGCGTGATCTGCAAGAATGGCGAATGAGAATACAGAGTAACCGCTGAAAAGTGGAGAGGCCCTCAAAAGTAAAAATATTTATTTATTTATTTATTTTTTCCATTTGGGATTTTCCAGTTGATCTTCTAAAAATCAATTTCTGTACTTCAAATGTTTTTTTCTCTCCCTCTCTAGTAGAGAATTGCCAAGTTTTTGAACCATGTGTTAAAATGCTTTAAATTGTTATATACATGTGCAGTTTTCTCTTCTCTTAAAATTTTTGTTCCATCAAATAAAATTTAGAGCATTTGCTGTTCTTTACTAGTGAATTTTTTCTGTTTCTTTTGTTATTGTATTATCTCCATTACTTTGTTCTAATTCTTCTGCATTATCAAATTTTGAACTTTTCTTCTCTTCCCCTATGCATAAATATTTAGTTTCCCGTAAATTAATTTAAAGTCCCCATTTCTGATACTATTCTTTATGCTTTCTTGTCATATATTCCATATCATCATGATCTTGTGCTATCAGCAATTGTTAACCTGCAAAAATATAAGAATATAATTCGGTACTATTCATTGGTATTCCCATATGTTTTCCAGTGTCTCAGATCTCTTTCCATATAGCACAGTACATGTTAATAGAGTTGGTGATAAGCTGCATCCTTGCCTTAGTTCTTTTCTAACTTCAAGAGGGGTCTGTAATTTAATTAACGATTTTTTTATTTTTTAAATTATGTCTCCATGTAATGTTATCACGTAGACTTTCACGGCCAGAGTTGCTATGATGATCTTGAATAAGATTTTCGGGCTGTAGGCTGTGGTCGTGAGGCCTCACGATTCACGACAACGGCATACTGCCCGAAACTCTTCTTCAAGATCATTATAGCAACTCCGGCCGTGAAAGTCTACGTGAATACATTAGTCACCTCTACGGGGAGGAAATACACAGACTATTTAACTCATGCCCCAAATGGGAGTCAATGACCAATCACGTTTCAATGATTTCTGTTTTACAACCAATCAGAGTCGTGTTTCACGAAATATTTATCAGTGTTATAATTGTCATATTAAACAAAGCTCCTCCTTTTTAATATTCTGAACAGGTCTGACCGTTATTTTGCAGTGACTGAGCCTATAAGAAATACGGCTACCAGATTGTATATAATAGTGCATACATGTCAACATTTGTAGCAATTGATTATACCACCAAAAAAAGAAACCACTGTTTGCACTTTCTTAAATGTATTTTTTCCCAGGTAATAATCCAGAAAAATATAATTGTCATATTACATCATACGACATCAGAAATGAATTAATATACAGTTTGATGTGTTTCATTTTTTCTCCACTAGAGAGCATTCTTACAATATTGCGTTCCTTTGGCAATAAATAGTATGATCTGGTTGCAGTGATAAACAAAAAAGCAGTAGAAGCGTACCTATCGTTTCTCATTTGTTTCAAACATCGCCGTTTGCATTAAATATATAAATATTTTGAAATAACTACAGTTAAATAATGATTTGTGAGTAAACAGCTTAATTTTATTCGTTAAATAGTCCTAACAAATGCCACTCTTGATTTCCAAATTCTCTAGATAAATTCACTCCTCACTTCGTGAGTCGTGAATCTATCGATAATTTGGAAATCACTCGTGGCATTAATTATGATAATTACGACGATTTGAGAAACTGCGCAAGAATAAGGCACGACTGCTCTTGTCCCTTACATTTCTTCTACGTCACAGAGGTAATAAGACGATCCCTAAATCCATCAAAGGGAACTACAAGCCTCACGACCACGGCCTACAGCCCGAAAATCTTCTTCAAGATCTCCATGTAATGATTGTCCATCGCTGTCCATCGCTGTGGTCCGGTTTCGATTCCCGGTTGGGACAAGCTCCTGGGTAAGATTTTTCTCGGTGTTTTTCCTCGCCTGTAAGACGAATGTCAGGAAGCTTAGGGTCCAACGTTCCCCGAAAATCATCCGGCTATCATCATCATCAGGGGCGTAGTGGTTAAGGCACTGAGCTACAAGCCGGAGGGTCGAGGGTTCAAGTCCCGTTGGGGTCAGGATTTTTAAACTGACCCAAACCCTCTGGCGGCACTATGGCCCTGGGGTCGACTCAGCCTCTAACTGAAATGAGTACCAGACGCTTGTTCTGGAGTAAAGGCGGCCGTCACGCAGGGCTGACAACCCGGCTGACATAAAGTGCCGATTGTCTAGAAAAAGTGGGAGCCTTAACCTCCTACTACCCCAAGGGCCTCCTGAGGTCTGTTGTGGGATCACTTTACTTTATCATCATCATCCTTATCATTATCATCATCAACGGGAAAGCTAAGGGAAGCTACCACACCTATAATTCCCTAGTAAAGCTGCAAAGCAAAGCATGAAAAAGCTATGATTGCAGTGAAAGACCTACCCTCGGACAGAATTACTATGGATGGATGGATATAATGGTTTTATTGCCTATATTAATCATTCAGCATTATAGAAGTATTTAACAAATGATAAACGTCAAAAGTAAGGTGTTAAACAGCAGTATTAATTAAACTTAGAGGCGAGGCTAATAGTCAGTGTATTGTTCGTGTGAAAATTATTACACTACAGAAAATATTATGAATATAAATCTTCATTAGGCTTAATAAAAGATCTCCCCCTTCTTTTCATCGATCCATATCTTTAACTTGTGCTTGAGGCAATCATATTGAATAACTATTCACTCCTGAGTCATTGTATGAAATGAGTAGCTGGATGATGGCGCTTATACGTTCTTTTGTTATTTGAATGGGATCGCTGTCGAGATGGTTTATCAATAAAGAGGCTGAAAAGACTCAATTGTGCAAAATATTGTATATGTCTTGCATCTGTGGCTTCTATGGGGAAAATGTTACCTGCGGATGTGGAATAAGATAGAAAGGGGATGGAATTGGAAGGGATGGTTATAATAGGGGGTGTGCAGGGGATGCCGCGGTCTGTCGTAATGGGATATCACATTGTATCTTGCTGGATAACAATTCTTAGTGCAGAATCCTTCATAGATGTTACTTGAAATAAAACCAGAATCGCCTTATAAAATATATTATTTACAATATAAGTAAAACAATATTATAAAATGCCCTCATGGCTTAGCATAAAGTACAGTGCGTCCCATTCAAACCTCCCATATTTTAATTAATCATAACTCTCAAAGTATAGGGAATTATGAAATGAGGTTGGTATTAAAAGAAAAAAAAACTCAAAGAATGTTTGTTTTCATTGTTGCTGTTAATTCATCTGTCGCATGTTGGACAATAATGACACAAAACAAAATGGCGACTACTCAGCAACGACCACAAACTGTTTTCTGGTATGTAAAAGACCGTGTGTTTGCGACTCCAGTACAAGATCTTCATGATTTACGAACTCGTATCTTTGACGCAATTGCAACAGTATCAATGGACATTTTGGACAGAACGTGGCACGAAATCGCATACAGACTTGATATTGTTCGTGCTACTAATGGTGCACATATAGAGGTATTTTAATGTGGGATAATGAAAATCCTTTGAGTTTCTACTTCGTTTAATATCGGCTTCATTTCATAATTGCGCATACTTTGTTAGTTATGATTAATTAAAATGTGGGAGGTTTGAATGGGACACCCTGTATATCTATTATATTCTGTATTGGAGGGTATAGGTAAATAAGCCTGAAGTTAAATTTTTTACATAATTTTGAAATGATATTCAGTTTAAATTTGATTATAATAAGAGACTATCTTTCCATTTTCCAAAATTTGAAGGTGTTTAAAAAAGTACAAAAATACAATGCCTATATAAACCTGAAGGTATAATTTTGTAGATTTTTCATGCAATGTCTTGATTCTTAAAATTGTCTCAGGGCTGAATGATCGCGGCCCGCTTTTGATAAAACTTTACATTATGTGTACTGCTACAATAGATCTCCTCAGAAGACTGTGCTTGTCCTCTGTGAAATCTTCAATTGACGGCTAAAGAGAATGCCTATCGAAATTATAAACAAAACATCGAGTTTTATCCAAAATGGACTATGGCAATTCTACTCGGAAAACAGTTTTAAGAATCAATCTCTGTATATTACAAATACTACACATTTTTTTATTTTGGGAAATTTTAAGCTT
The DNA here is from genome assembly GCA_030220185.1 of Diploptera punctata. NCBI lineage: Eukaryota > Metazoa > Arthropoda > Insecta > Blattodea > Blaberidae > Diploptera > Diploptera punctata. Next base: position 275,489 of record JASPKZ010010681.1, on the reverse strand, counting down.
ATATGGTCTCATTCTTTATCAGTATTTTGTATTAATGTTATATTCGACACATTGTTTATCAGAATTGCTTGCGAATTTACATATCTGGAATATTCATCCCAATTAAGAGGGAGAAGTTATATAGTATCCTGCTAGATTTCGGAATTCTTAAAAAGTTAGTTAGACTTATACGAATGTGTCTAAATGGCACAAAGAGTTGGGTGCGTGTAGGCAGTTTTCCGATACATCCAGAATGGGTTGAATCAAGGAGATGCACTATCTCCTCCACTATTTAACTTTGTACTAAAGCATGCCATTAACTATTTAGAGGATGAAGAAGACCTACAACTCAATGGTATTAATAAGCTGTTAGTTTATGCTGATGATGTAGTACTATTGGGCGATAGCGAGGAGATACTAAAGGCCAACACGCACACACTACTGAGTAAAACTAAGAAATTGGGACTGGAAGTAAATATCAATAAAACGAAATATATTATCACACATAGAAATACATTATACAATGGAAATGGACAGCTAATGACAAATGAGGGAAATTTTGAGGATGTTGCTGAATTGAAATAATCACAAACAGGAATAAGATGCACAAGGAAATTAAACATAGGCTCAATTCTGGAAATGCGCGTTATTATGCATTATAGAGACTCCTGACTTCCCAACTCCTTTCAAAAAACTTTAAACTGAAAATATATAAAACTATTATTTTACCAGTTATATGGATACGAAACATGAACTCTTACTTTAAGGGAGGAAAGAGGTTTACGAGTATTTGAGAATAAAGTTCTTAGGAATATTTTTGGACCAAAGAGAGATGGAGAAGACTGCACAACAGTGAATAATCTTTATACGAAACCAGATATTATGAGAACAGTTAAGTCTCATAGACATGTGGCACGAATGGGGAATGAAAGACATGCATGGAAGCTTCTTGTAGGAAAACCAGAGGGAAAACGCCCAGTTGGTAGACTAAGATTGAGGTGAGTGGATAATATTAACTATGATTTGCGGTAAGTAGATTATACAGGGGATGATTGGAAAACATTAACTCAGGATAGGGATATATGGAGATCTTATGTCCGCGAGGCCATTAACACGGGTTCGATAGTGCCAGTTAGTTAGTTAGTTGGGAATATTCACCTGAGTTTTGTATGCACGTTTTAATGATCATCCTCTTTAATGTCTACAGGAGTAAAACTGGCATTTGACTTACCGCTTGGGAGTAAAATGCCAGTGCCGCAATCGTGTTTCATGTTGTGAAATATATATAAAGCTGACATTCTCGCTTCTAAATAAATATGAAGACCAATGAAAATATAGGATAACTTTATCATTTCTATCGGAAATTTAGTTAAAAGAAAATTCAATTTTACAATGTTACAAACACTTGGAAGGTTTTCTTTACAGTTACAAGTATTTGATGGGTATTCATGCACCGTATTTGTAAAGTTGTGACTACAGTGATAATCTGTTCTTAAAAATCAAATACCCACAACAAAAAACGAAATTTTTTTGTAAATATGATATCAATTGATAAAAGAAAAACTAATTTCAAATCTGCTGTGAATAGAACTCGCCGATTGCTTTCTTCTTAATATTTACATTATTGTATTTGTAAGATACTTACTTACTCACTGGCACTATCGAACCCGTAGGTTCATGGGTCGCGCGGATATAAGCTCTCCATACATCCCTATCCTGAGCCAATGCTTTCCAATCATTCCGTGTATAATCTACTTCCCTCAAATCATAGTTAATTTTATTCTCCCACCTCATTCTTGGTCTACCAACTAGGTGTTTTCCCTCTGGCTTTCCTACAAGAAGCTTCCATACACGTCTTTCATTCCCCCATAGGCGCAACATATACTGCCCATCGCAGTCTACGAGACTTAACTGTCATTATATCTGGCTTCCTATAAAGACCATGCAGTTCATTGTTATGTAGACTTCTCCATTCACCTGTCTGTTCATCTCTCTTTGGTCCAAACATTTTCCTAAGTACTTTATTCTCAAATACTTGTAATCTCATTTCCTCCCTTAAAGTAAGAGTCCATGTTTCGCACCCATATAATATAACTGGTAGAATAATAGTTTTATATATTTTCAGTTTAACGATTTTTGAAAGGAGTTGGGACATCAAAAGTCTCTGCAAAGCATAATAGCATGCTTTTCCAGAATTGAGCCCATGTTTAATTTCTTTGTGCATCTCATTCCTACTTGTGATTATTGTTCCTAGGTATTTGAATTCAGCCACTTCCTCAAAATTTCCCTCATTTGTCATTAGCTGTCCATTTCCATTATATAATGCATTTCTACATGTGACCATGTATTTAGTTTTATTGATATTTACTTCCAGTCCTAATTTGTTAGTGTTACTCAATAGTGTGTGCGTATCACTAAGGAATTGAGACTGGAAGTAAATATCAATAAAACTATTTGTATGATGCTAATACTTAATTCTTAGGCCATCAGTATATTATGCCATACGCTTAATATTGACTATAGGGTAATTGCTATTACAACAGTCTACTATCACAGGAAATAAACATGCTATTTCTTTTAGCCAACTTTGGCTAAAAGAGTTTAAAGGTTTAGTAAATTATAACTTTCATCTCCTTAATTTTAGTACTATTATTTCACGTATAATTAATATAAACTAGTGTTCGCCCATTGGTCGAATTTCGACCATAAATAACACGCCACCGCACTTATTATCTCGCTTTACATTCTATTAGACATTGTTAGTTTTAATTTTTTTAAATTTTATTTCATTTCACAATTTCCTGGACGTTTTATTATTATCACATGTACGTATATAAAAATACAATCGGTTGACAAACAGAGGAGAAAAAGGTACTTCACTGTTTTGTGTCGAAGGTAGTAAAAAACTGTTTCCGAATTTTTTATTGATGTTCTAAAATAGGTAATACTATAGGAGTAAAAGTACTGCATTCATTGTTGTTTGCAGATGATCAAATAATTTTTGCATGGGAAGAAGATGATATGAAATATATGATAAATAAACAAATGGAAGTATAGGCTATAAAAAATGGGGACTGAATATAAATTTACAGAAAACAGAATATAATTGTTTGGAAAAAGGATGTGGATGACCTAATACTTGAAACAGGGAAAATAAAAAAAATGTGAATTTTTTAAATATCTTGGGTCAATAATTACAAGTTCAGGTGCATATGAGAGAGATGTACAGACTAAAATTGCATTGGCAAAAGATGCAACTAAGACATTGCATGGAATAATTTGGAACAAAAATATTACAAAGGAAACTAAAATGAAAATTTATAAGACCATGATACAGAATATTTTGTCATATGGAAGTAAAACTTGGTCTTTGACGGAATTACAAAAGAATAAAATTGGAACAGTTGAATTTGATTATTTTAGAAGAAGCCTCCAGAAAACAAGACAGGATAAAATAAGAAATGAATTCCTTTGGAGAGAAATGAATGTCACCACATCTGTTGTTAAGAGTATTGAAAAAAATGGTATGGCCATTTACAAAGAATGGGAAATGAAAGATGGCCAAAAAATATATACCAGTGGTCACCCCCTGGAAGAAATAAACGTGGCAGACCAAGATGGAAATGGAAAACCTACGTCAGAACTATAATGGATGATAGGAATTTGGAAGAGGGAGATTGGAATGATAGAGATAAATAGAAACTGAAGACGGCAAACCTATAAGTGGGGGAAAGTTGAAGAAGAGGAAGATAACACTAAAAATCGTTAATATATTCTAAAATCGGTTTAATTGACAATTTGTATACCTGATAAAATATGTATACTTATGTTGGAGAGTAGCTGATTATGGGGGGGGGGTGATTGTATTCTGAATTAGCACCCAGCATTGTGACGAATTTTGGTAGCTGCAATAAGCAGCGGCTCCGCATTAAGGAAACCAACTGTAACTGCTGGGGGACTCGACATGCTGATTACATGTCACCCCTACACTACAATGATTAACACTTCCGTATGTATTACTACCCTATAGTTTAAATGGGAATTCTGGCGCTGGATTTTAGTGTCTTGCAGTTAAAAACGGTAGTTATTTTTGTACATTGCCTTTGTATATCACATGCTTCTCTGAAAGAAATTTATCTCTTGCACCATGGAGACTTTTTATAAACACAGCTTTGCAATTCAAAACGGCAGATCTGTTATCATTTTTATTGATAACTCTAAAGTTTGTCAATAGTAAAAAGTAAAGTATCCCCACCACAGGCCTCAGGAGACCCTTGGGGTAGTAGGAGGTTAAGGCTCCCAATTTTTCTAGACAATTGGCACTTGATGTCAGCCGGGTTGTCAGGCCCTGCGTGACGGCCGCCTTTACCCCCAGAACTAGCGTCTGGTACTCATTTCCGTTAGAGGCTGAGTCGACCTCAGGGCCACTGTGCCGCCAGAAGGTTTGGGTCAGTTTAAAAATCCTGACCCCACCTGGACTTGAACCCTCGACCTTCCGTCTTGTAGCGCAGTGCCTTAACCACTATGCTACGGCGTACCCCCTTGTCAATAACTATACAAAAAAAAAAAAAAGAAAATCGGTTAACAAAGAGAGGAGAAAATGGTGCATAACTGTTTCGGTTTTGCCTATTTATATATCCATCCATCCATAGTAATTCTGCCCGAAGGCAGGTCTTTCACTGCAATCATAGCATTTTCATGCTATGCTTGCAGCTTTACTAGGGAATTGTAGGTGTGGTTGCTTTCCACACCGGTGAAGGATGATGATGATGGCCATTGCGGGGACCATTTGGGTCTTAAAGTTTTCTTGACATTTGTCTTTCAGGTGAGGAAAAACTCCGATAAAAACCTCACCCAGAAAAACTGCCCCGTCAGGGATGGAACCTGGGCCCGCTGCGTGACAGAGCAGCACGCTACCGTAGAGACCACAGCGGTGGACTATATATATGTTCTTATTATATATGGCTTCCCATAAAGACCATGTATGTAATTTGGATGTTCTTTGTATTTTTTAAATAAATTTTATCCATTATTTAATAGCCCATAGATTAAACCATGAAGAAAATAATAGTGATTTACCTTAACAACTCAATCTGGAAATAGCAAATTCGGTCATAAATGGGTAATACTAACTACCGCTGTCTAAATATAATCCATGATATTGGCAAAAATATCAAATAAAACATTTATTCCATTATTAACGTAAATTTATTAAGATTATAAACAAAATTTAATTCTTCATTGGTATATATATATGTGTATAAGCATAAAATCTAGCAAATATATAAATACGCCAATGGCAAACAAATGGATTTGAATTCTTTTTGGTTCTAATATTGATGAGACATATACAAGATGACTGGTGTTTTTAAACGATCCATTTTAATTAATTAAATAAAAGTAAAACTTAGTTTTATTTGATTTTCATATTTATTAAGATATAATTCAGTGACAGCTGTTTCGGTACACTGTACCTTCTTCAGACATGTTAACAAATATGAATTGTGTTATTATAGTACATATGAACTGATCTAAGCAAAAATACAACAATAATTTATTTAATTTTTTTAATTTAACAAAGGCGATTCACTCAAATCAAGTTGAGAATTTAACAGTTTATTACTACTTTTCAATTTATTTATTTCTACAGCCTCCAAAAGGTCCAACTTCTTACCCTTATCACAAACTGTAAAATTTAAAAATTTGGATCGAAATAATGATTAAATTGAAATGGCTGGTTAACTGCGACTAAAGGAAAGGCATGCTACTTTCATTTTATTTTCTGACATGACAATTGTTCATGTCTGCTTCTAACATCTCTAAAATATTATAAAACAACCGAGCAACGTGGGGCATTGCTCCATAGCAAGGTGCAGCAGTATGACGTAGAGACAGTAATGGGATCGCTAGTTCCATCTTATTGGAGTTCTGTCGCGGTCTCCTGGCATGTGTTGGCTCTCACAGAGATGCATCAGTACTGGATCATTTTCCTGAACTACCGCAAAGGAATAGAGGACTCCTATCACCAAAACACTATTTTTACTACTCATACGTACAAATATACTTTTATATTGGATGACTTAGAACTTAGATGGAACATGTACGAGTTTTAAAGACCTCATAATGTAATTTACTTGTTAATTGTATTTACACTTACCTGGAGTATTATTATTATTATTATTATTATTATTATTATTGAAGTAAAAGTAAAAGTAAAGTGATTCCACAACAGGCCTCAGGAGGCCCTTGGGGTAGTAGGAGGTTAAGGCTCCCACTTTTTCTAGACAATCGGCACTTTATGTCAGCCGGGTTGTCAGCCCTGCGTGACGGCCACCTTTACCCCCAGAACAAGCGTCTGGTACTCATTTCAGTTAGAGGCTGAATCGACCCCAGGGCCATAGTGCCGCCAGAGGGTTTGGGGTCAGTTTAAAAATCCTGACCCCAACGGGAGTTGAACCCTCGACCCTCCGGCTTGTAGCTCAGTGCCTTAACCACTACGCTACGGCGTGCCCCATTATTATTATTATTATTATTTTGCTGTAATATTATTAAGAATATGTATTGAATGTAAGGTTACATAAGCCAGTGGGTTTGTTAGCTTGTATTGTTTATTTGCTAATACCCGGTGTTCGCTGCTACGCCTAAATACATTAAAATTAATCTGCTTTCATGTTTAGTTGAATAAGTAGAAGGAAAAATAATTATAAATTTATATATGCTGATTACCCGGCGTTGTCTGGGAATCTATTTATCCCAATCTTCTTGACATAAATGTGTTAGTTAAATAAGTAGAAGGAACATTTTATATCGTAATTATTTTTTGATACCCCTTGTTGTTTACCTGGCGTTGTCCGGGAATCTACTTATCCCGATCTTCTTGGCATAAATGAGTTGAAAGGCAAAAATGAATGTAATTCTTATGATTAATTAAATAAGTAAAATGGAAAATAACTATAAATATATATCGTAATTATTTAAGATTCCCCGTGCTGATTACCAGGTGTTGCCCGAGAATTTACTTATCTCGATCTTCTTGGCTTAAATGAGCTAAAAGACAAAATTCGTTATTGTGAGTTATCCGCCATGTGCTGCTATGCTTGCACACAAGAATCTACGTACTTGTCTCGATCTTGTTGGCATCAGTGAAAGACAAAAATAGTTATTGTGATTTATCCGTTAGAGACAAACGTATGCTGTCATAAACTTTTTTTGTAGAGCTTTCGGAGATATTCAATTCTGTGTACATTAATTTTGTGTATTTATTATGGTTTAGGCAGCGTAAGCCATTTAAGCGTCCAAAGAGCTACGTTTTCCACTACAAATGGGGCGATTATTAAGGGTGTAGGAGTTGTGTAACACAGCTCTCTTATAGCTTGTATTAAAAAAAAAACATTTTCTAAGCAGTAGACGAAACTACTATTATATCCACATGTTACTTCCTTATTAGGAGATTTTTATTTATTTTTTCAGTAAATGTATTTCTACCTTAACGTTCCTCTGAAATTATATTCTACGTATTATAATCAGTCAAATATCAAATGCAACTTCCCACAAAACACCTAAAAAGAAAACATGTTTACACTCCGTAACCTTCTGTCGGTCAACTTCATATTAACCCTTAAATAAATAAATAAATTCATAATGTATCCTTTTAGATACGTCAGTTGGTTTAGTTCATTTAATATTTTCAATAAACTTTTAAAAGAAAAAAAATTCCGAAACACTTAACCCTTAAATTGGCAAAAGACAAATGTCTTGTGTCAGTTATTTGAATGTGGCGGACCGCACTGAAAACGGAATCTTTTATAACTGTTATTATTAGGTATTTTGTATAATTAGACACATATTTAAGTGGTTTCTTTTCGTTCGTTTTTTTTCTGATTTATTAAAAATATTAAATTAATTAAACCAACTGGTGTATCCAAAAGGATACATTATGAATTTAAGGGTTAATAGCAGCTATAAAGAGTTTGTACTGGAACACAAATTTTGTTATAAAAACTAGAAATGAAGTGAGTAAAAATAAAATTCATACTAATCAAGGAGTTAAACAAGGATGCAGTATCTCTCCAGTTTTATTTAACCTATACATCAATGATATAATAAAAAAATGGAACGAAGCAAACAAATAAAGGAATAAAATTAGATAATATTTCACACTACTGATTATAAATTACATTATTATACGCTGATTGACCAGGTAATAATAAGCAAATACAGAAGACGAACTTCAGAGGAAATAGTTGTTAAACTACATAATATAGGTGAATAATATAATATCAAAATTATCCATAGAAAAAACTAAGGTAATGGCATTCCAAGGGAAAAATCAAATTCAGATCGAAAATAGTAATAGGGAACAAAATCATAGAACAGGTGAACCCATCTCAATGATCTAGGATGTGACATGTCATTTAATTATGATAATGCTCTACATAATATAAATAGCAAAATTCAAGGGAATATGTGGTACGATTAAAACGAACACTAAATAAACACAAAAACAAGGAGAGACCCAACTGAAATTTTATTAAAATGTTGCAAGAGTAGAGTAGTTAAGTACGGATTGCTCTATGGTTCAGAAGCCTGGATAAATAAAAAACAAGACTTAAGTAGGATAACGGCGGCAGAAATGAAATTTTTGAGATCTGTTAAAGGGTGCACTAAGGAAGACAGAATCAAGAACACAGAAATAAGACAGGAACTTGAAATATTTGCAATAACTGATAAAATGGATACATATAGACAAAAATGGAAGCAACACATAGACAGAATGAATGAAGATAGATATCCAAAACAAATAACAAAGTACAAACCTAAAGGCACCCGAGATGTGGGCAGACCTAGAAAGAGATGGGCTGAAGTCGGAACGGGTCAACAGACCTAATCCATGAATGAAGATGATGATGAATATTTTCAATAAATCAGAAGAAAACAAACAAAAATAAGCCACTTAAATGTGTGTATAGTTACACAATATACCTAACAACAGTTATACAAGATTCCGTTTTCACTGCGGTCCGCCACAATCAAATATCTAACAGAAGACATTTGTGTTTTGCCAATTTAAGGGTTGACACTAATAAAAATCATGATAAAATTCCATTCAGGTAGTAGTCATAATATAAAATTATAATTTTTAATACTTTGGAAGGTTTAGCTTTCTCAATTACTACAGTTGTAAAGAACCTTATGCTGAGGATGGAACCGGTTCTGAAAAGCCTACAGTATTTTAAAAAGTTTTAACCCTCGAGGAGATTGAACCTTACAAGGTATTCAATTTGTAATTTTATATTGTAATTTCATATTGCTCAATATTACAGTAAGTATTTCACGTTAAACTAAAAAATTAAAAAATGCACACTAATATAGCATTCATATTTTCTACTATTTTAACTGTTAAAACTACACAACCATAATACATTAAACAATTGTTTTTCTTTTTCCAGTGCCACAGGTTGTCATTTCTGCATTTCTGGTGTTCTTACCTGGCATTGGCATAATTGCACTTCTGAATTTTGGGCGCCTAGAAGGCGGAGTTACATTACCCCGATGATATGATTTATGATAAATGATAATGAAGCGCCAGGAGAGTTCTTAACCTAAACTTAACCTAAATTCCAGACCATGGGCAACTACAGGAATAATTCCCTTTAAGGAAAAAGTCATACAGTTTGACTGGGAAACGAACCGTGTGGTTTATAGGCGTTGATATTTTTGGGTAATCTTGTATTGATCTTTTTCCGTGTGGTTTGTAGGCGTTGATGTTTTTGGGTAATCTTGTATTGTCCATTCTGTCTAAATGTTCTTTCCATTGGTATTTGTGCTCGTCTAGTTTATCGAGTATTGAAAATATCTCCAGTTCATTTCTTATTGATTCATTGTATAATTTATCCATGTGTTTATATCCTTTTACGGATCTAAAAAAATTCATTTCAGTAGCTTGAATGTGTGAGATATCTTTTTTTGTAAGTACCCAAGATTCAGATCCATATAAAAGAACAGGAACAACCACATTTTTATAAAACCTGAGCTGAGTTTCTCTTCGAGTCTTTCGGAGGTTTCTTCTTATGGTACCACACATCATTTGATATCGGTTTAATTTATTACATATATTCCAATCGTAGCTATATGTTATATCTGAACCAAGATAGTTAAAGTGTGCTATGTGTTCTATTATTTCATTATTGATTACTATCTATAGTTTCGAATATAAAAGCTGGTAAAAGCTTGAATGAACATATTTGGAAACAGTAATAACGTTATAGAAAATCGGTGGCACACTACATTATAAAGAGCACAAAATTAATATTTACACGATTTATTTATTTATTTATTTATTTATTTAGTTATTATTCACGGCTTCTTTATTTTTGTCATAAGATGTAATATCACATTTTTATAAATTAGAAATATAGAATCCAAATAAGGTTAAAAGGAAATTAAAATGTTTCAGATATATTATTTTCAAAAGGATTACAGAAATTATGAGCGGGGCAAAAAATAAAGTGAAGGATACAAGGAAAGACCAAGTTGGTCACTTTTAAGGAAAAAGGTAGAAAAAGTTATTTTAGTTGTGTAACATACATACTTCTTACCTAATACCAAACCTGGAGGTAAAACTGTATCTCTTAGTGTTTCACACGTCTAAATTTTAGAGCTTTTTATCTTCTTCCTCTTCTTCTTCTTCACTTCACGGGCTAGGCAAATTGCCTGTTCCGCATCACAGTTGTTCTGTCCATATTTTCACTGGCCTTCCTACATTCCTTGAACCTCTTGGCTTGTAGTTGAATGCTGCTCTTGGTAATCTTGATACATTCATTCTTTCCACATGTGTAAGCCATTTCTCTCTATATTCTCCGATTTTATGATCCAATGGATATATATTTAACTCTGTTCTTATATCTCCATTCCTTATCCGATCCAATCTTGTGCAGCTTTCTATGGAGAATCTAATTATACCGAAAATAAATTTCGACAAAAAGTGACTTAAGTGGTTCTTTCCCTAAACATTTCAAGTTTTAATCACAAATTTACGCCTGCAAATTCCTTAACAGAAGGGGATTAATAAGAGAGAGGAATAGAAAGAAGAGAAGAAAACAAGAGAGATATAAAAGAGACAAGAGAAAGGAAGTAAAATAAAGTAAACAATTTTATTTGACTTAAAAAAATCTTTCAACGAATATAACATTAGTAAAGGGACACGTAAGCACGAATAAACATTCCTGTAAAGACTTTAATGTAATATGGAGTAATTCATTTTTATGTATATTCTCAGAAAAAACAAAGTAAATGTATGTCTGAAGTATATTATTGTTATAGCTATTTGGTAAGTGCATGTTGAACGCAGCAGGTGACTTTTTAGGAAAGAGAAAATTTGTTTTTGATGTGGAAAAGTGACTGTTCCAGAAACATAATTGCATGGTCAGTAAATTGTCAATGGAAACCGCTGGAGCTTTAGTGAAATCGTTTGGAAATGGCTGGATATATTTTTATGTTCTGGAGGCAGTATGTCATTTGCAGGAGAAACCGAACGCAAAGTGCAATACCCGATATTCTGAACCAGTAGACTATATGGCCAGTTCGCAAAGGCAACTTTTTTCCCTCTCTTTCCCAAGTGTGGCATTTACAGGAAAAAAATCTGGAACACATGTGCAATTTAGTTATTTTCCACACGTGTTTCTGGCATGCATCTTTAACTTAACTCAAAAAGGAGTTTGGATTCTATATATAAAAACGTATATATTCATCCCCGAATTGAAATTTCGTCTCAAATGTTGTTGCCGGAATTATATTTTATTAATTAAATTATCTTGAATAATAAATTAATTTTATCAATAACACTGAGCAACAAAAAATAAACTTTTTTGTCTCAGAAAGAAAAATATGTGATTCTGGTAGTATTGTTTCTCCTGAATTCAAATATGATATCGGTTTTTCTCCATCACGCAAGGTTTCCGAGAGACAGGAATTTTTAATTTCAAACACTTCAATATTTTCTACATTCGTAAGTACACAACATTCGAACTCGCCCAGAAAGTAAGAAATGACGATTTTCTGCTATATTTCGCCTGTGGAGCATCCCTCTTCATGGTCCAAGAATAATCGAAGATCATATTAGGATTCCATTCGTCTTGATATCTCTTTTCCATAGCTGAAATCATTTGAGGTAGCTCATTTGTTTTAATTTTTAATGGACAAATGGACGAAAAAACGTTTATTAAAGAAATCATTATTTAAATCCATTAATTGAAATTGAATTAAAAAATCGAACTAAAAAAATGAAAAATAATTTTGATTTCCAACATGCTTGGGATAAATAATTTTACCATCAAAAGCGTGGGGTGCTCTTTATCAATTAATATATTTGATAATAAACAGATGTTGGTAAAAGTAAAGCCTCTAAGAAGAAAATGTAAAAATCATAAAAAACACCCCACGCTTTTGATGGTAAAATTATTTATCCCAAGCATGTTGGAAATTAAAATTATTTTTCATTTTTTTAGTTCGGTTTTCTACTAAAGCGTGTTGTTTTAGTTTTGTAGAACTATTATTTATTAATTAGTTTAATATTTTACAGAATAAGATAAAAATGTAAATATCTTTAAATTCGATTCTATTATATGAGCTGAAAGTAATACTCTTCTAAAAAACCTCCCCGCCGGATTTGAACCAGCGACCTATGGATTACAGAAATTATATACCACTAGAGTGTACCGCTCTACCAGCTGAGCTCTTACAACGATTGACTAAAAAGTCGACAAGTCCGCAACCTATTATACCAGTTTTCATTTTTTTTCTGATGATTCTGGCCAGGATTTTAGAAACAAAATATGAAATTATTGTATTGTCACGGGTCCTTTACAAGTAGACAAAGTTTCGAGTCGATCCAATGTTTCTAAGTGGGTGAAAATCGTGGTCAAAGATTCCGTTACATAGATACAAAGACACTTTTTTTTATTTTCTGATGATTCTGGCCAGGATTTTAGAAAACAAATATGAAATTATTATACTGTCACGGGTCTTTAACAAGTATGCAAAATTTCAAGTCGATCAATGATTTTAAGTGGGTGAAAATCGCGTTAAAATATTCAGTTACATAGATACAGGTCAAGCTAATATAAAGCGTGTAAAAAACTGTGGGTGATGGAGAAATTCTGAATACATATTTGAAAACACGATAAAAAAACTGCATTATGTACAACCATTGGTACTCATGAGACAAAAATCATGTTGACAAGTGTAATTGGAACTTCATACATTTTTATTCATTTATTACAAAAAAAAAATATATATGGGCCTATCTATTCAAACTTTTTGTTTTTTTTTATGATGTTTATAATTTCAATACTAACAGAAAGTATGTTCCATACTGACTTAACTGTAAATTCTACTCTTATTTTCACCATCCTAGTGCAGAATCTTGTGTTACCATACTTCGATTATTGTGACATTATATATAATGATCTAAACTATGCCTTGTCGCAGAGACTGCAGCGTGTTCATAATGCTTGCGTTCGATTCATTTTCAATATCCGCCGTTATGACCATATTTCTGAACACTTTAATAACCTCTCTTGGCTCCGTCTTACTGACAGACGTAAATTGCACTCTCTTTCACTACTTTTCAAGCTTCTGAATTCCTACATTCCTACTTACCTGGCGTCCAGATTTGAGAAGTTATCTTCCTACCACAATATTGACACTAGGTCACAAGATAGCAGTCTGCTAACAATTCCTCTTCATAGCACTTCCTCCTATTCTACTTCCTTCACAGTAGCGTCTGCCCGCTCCTGGAATCTCCTTCCTCAAGATATCAGGGGTTGCCGCACACTTGGCACCTTTAAGTCACGCTTATACAGTTACCTGTTGTCTAATAATTAATTTTTCTCCATTTATTTAATTTTATACTATGTCATTAATCTTTTCCTCGTTTTTTATATATCTTGTTCATTTTATATATTTAATTCGTTAAATTTAGAGTAAATCAAAATACATTATAAATATTAATTGTATTGTATTCATAACTTGTAATCGTTTATATATATATATATATATATATATATATATATATATATATATATTGTAATTTAGATTTAAGACTATTTTTTTGTTTGTATTTTTTTAAACCTGGTTGAGTGGTAGACAAGGCCTTAAGGCCTTAACTCTGCCAGGTAAAATAAAGCTATTATTATTATTATTATTATTATTATTATTATTATTATTATTATTATTATTATATTCTCAGTGGTTATTGTTGGATATTTTTTACTAAACTGTTTGCAAACAATCAAAATAACTTGTTTTTCTCTGATTTTCAAATGGTTTCCCTTTTGATGCTTCATAAAGTCTACAGAAGAGGCCATTCTGAAACAGTTGATATTCCAACGTATTCTTCATTTCAGAAGCGTAAGAAAACAATATGCATTTAATCTATTAAAATTGTAATTACGTATTTTAAGATTCTCCCTTATAACTTAAAAATACACATGCTAAGTATTACACATTTTTATTATATTTACTTAGTTAATTTTCAGAATTAGAAAGCGAACTACATTTTCTTATGTGTTTAGCGGTAAAACGTTATTAGACCAAATGAAAATGCAGTCATACATCTGATTTGTTTACATTACAACTGGAACTTAGCTCGGAAATAGTATAGAAAGTTTGCTCAGGCGGTAGTGGCTGGCTTTAGTTGTTACAGCGTTTGTAAATAAGACTGAAATAAAATAATCGTCACTTACTGTGATTATTTCTAATTTCAACAATTACGTACGTATCTCAACTCAAACTTCAAGGAATGAACTCTTAAACTTCAACTTGTATTGAAAACAAATTGGAAAAGGTGCAATTATAGATTTTGTTTTCTTTCTTCGATATGGTGAGGTATTTGTTTTCTATAAAGGTAACTTTGTTCTTTATAAATTGGTCGTCTATAGTAGGACTTTTCTTCTTTTCCGTTTGCATTAGACTGCGTTATTTGCTTGGTCTACGCTTATTGGAAGCAAGTCGTGTTATCTGAAGAGAAGAAACCGAATAACACAGCGAGCTGCTACTGGAGCTGGTTTTCATGCCCCAGGCGATATTGTTTTGTTTGTTCTTTTCCTATCGATGTTTCGTTTTTCCATCCCTTTTCGTCCATTCAACTACCGCAAACTTAAAATCCAAGTTCCTTCTCAATGTATTGTATTTTCTTTTAGAGTTCAATTGTAGACCGTAATTGTTCTTCATTTATTTACTCAGTATTCTGCTTAACTACGCTCTTTGTCAATGTTCACGCCAGTAGCGTTGCAATTGAAAGCTGAACGTAAGAGTATGCTCAGATGGCCCTTATTTAAAGACACTCAGTATTTATTTGTGTTAAAAAATGGATTTTTTAAAAATATTTTGCTTCAAAAAAACCAAGGAAGATTTATTTTATCGATGTGTAATATTATTTTGTCGATTTTAGACATTTAAACCCTTAAAAAATGATCGGCCGCGGTGGACTAGTGGTTATGCTCCTTGCCTCTGGCCCCGAGGGTCGCGGGATCAAGCCCGGCCGGGATCGATGGATTTTTTAGGACGGAAAATCCAAGGAGCAAGTCCTCCGGGAGGGACTTTAAGCCGTGGGTCCCGAGTCTGAAGATTTTCAGGCTCGTAAAAAATCCTTAAGCCTGAATGAAAAGGCCTCTAAGCAAAATTTACCGAATTTTCCCGTCCTAGTACTACCTTGGTTTCCTAGATGTCAGTATGAGGCGAAACGCTTACCACGTACCACTCAAAAATGACATCTATACGAAAACAAGTGTAACTAAATTAGTATGGTTCGATTTCTTTCCTGTAGGGGAGAGCGCCTAAATCTCTGTAAAGGGAAAACATAGGCTTACAATACAATAAAAAAAAATGATTTTTAAAAATGGCGTCTCTGTTTTGTGCTAATGTGCACATTTTTTGTTCTTTGCTTCCCGTAACTTGTATTTTTTCCATATTTCGGTACACCTTGCTCTAAAACTATGAAGGATAGGAGAATGATTTTTGACATGGATGTACAATTTAAAGAGCTCTGTAATAATAGGGTACATTTTATCTTTGTGCAATTGATAGTGTTTAAAATTAAAAAAAAAGTATACAAAATGTTTAACAAAAAAATTGGTTTTGATTTATTTAAATAAATCACAATCCACATGTGAACACAAGCAAACCTTACTATTGTCAAATGAATATGGACAATTACATACTAAATTTTGAAAACAATTGGATAAGTAGTTTTTTCAGAAAATTGTACCAAGACGATACTTTTAAGAATTTGGGTTTTTTATTTTCATTTTGTTGTATTTTAAATTACTCATGAAGATATATGTCTAAAAAGAGTCAGTCACTGCAAAATAATGCTATGACCTATTCAGAATGTTAAAAAGAAGGTGCTTTCTTTAATATGACTATTTAACTCATGCCCCAAATGGGAGTCAATGACCAATCACGTTTCAATGATTTCTGTTTTGCAACCAATCAGAGTCGTGTTTCACGAAATATTTATCAGTGTTATAATTACCATATTAAACAAAGCTCCTCCTTTTTAATATTCTGAACAGGTCTGACCGTTATTTTGCAGTGACTGAGCCTATAAGAAATACGGCTACCAGATTGTATATATAGTGCATACATGTCAACATTTGTAGCAATTGATTATACCACCAAAAAAAGAAACCACTGTTTGCACTTTCTTAAATGTATTTTTTCCCAGGTAATAATCCAGAAAAATATAATTGTCATATTTACATCATACGACATCACAAATGAATTAATATACCGTTTGATGTGTTTCATTTTTTCTCCACTAGAGAGCATTCTTACAATATTGCGTTCCTTTGGCAATAAATAGTATGATCTGGTTGCAGTGATAAACAAAAGAAGCAGATGAAGCGAACCTATCGTTTCTCATTTGTTTTCAAACATCGCCGTTTACATTAAATATATAAATATTTTAAAATAAGTATAGTTAAATAATGGTTTGTGAGTAAACAGCTTAATTTTATTCGTTAAATAGTCCTAACAAATGCCACTCTTGATTTCCAAATTCTCTAGATAAATTCACTCCTCACTTCGTGAGTCGTGAATTTATCGATAATTTGGAAATCACTCGTGGCATTACTTATGATAAACTTGTTTGATAAATTCGAGGTGAAATGCGACTGTGATTGGTTGTAAGTAAAAAAAAAAAACTTTGAAATGTGATTGGTTATTGTATCCCATTTGGGGCATGAGTTAAATAGTGGACATAATCTATTTAGATGAAGAGGACAGCTGATAGATTTTAGATTTGAAGACAGGCCTGAATATTACTGTCACTCTTTTGTTTATTATGATGAACAAGCAGTTTACATATTATTTATGTATCAAATTTGTTTTCATAATATTTTCACCAATAATCTGTTTGGAATTTTAAAAAAATAATGGAAAAAATACTTCGTACATATCCATTTACTGAAAAAGGCATTGAATATTGGAATTCAAATTTAAAATCATACAACACAAATATAAAAATATTTCCATATATAACACAAGTCTTAACTCGGAATTATGTCTACTTAGCATCTATCTATCTATCTTCGGGTTTTTACAGCTGCTGCCGTCTTCCCGTGCCAAACCTCCAAAGCCTACGGTCTTGGGCATCTTCGATGCTTAGCCCTCTAGCTTGCATTACTGTCTTCATGTTTTCCTTCCAAGTTAACCTTGGTCTTCCTCTTTTCTTCTTAGCATAAATAGTATATTACATTAAATTTCTATATTTTCAATAATAATTTAAATAAACTAAAGTTTAATTTTACGCATGTTTGAAATATATTAAACACTATATTAAAACTAGTCCACCGCTGTGGTCTCGAGATAGCGTGCCGCCATGTCACGAAGTGTTCCCCGGTCGCAGCAGTTTTTCTGGGTGAGGTTTTTATCGGAATTTTTCCTCACCTGTAAGACAAATGTCAGGAAAACGTTTATAGGCCCAAACGGTCCCCGAAACCATTGACGAAATTGTAATAAAGAGGCCACTAATTAGTGTAGTTATAAATAGAATCTTGGCTGAATTATAAAATTAAAAATAAAGTAGGAATCAAGCTTCTCTCAAAAAATAAATAGAAAGTAAAAAATCTTATTCTTCTGAGGATTTTCCGAATTGAAATTTGGTTATAACCTCCTACGGCCCCTACAATAATTGAAGTAAGGATAATTAAAATAATAAACCCATTAAAATTAATTGTATATGAAATTAATATTAATGGAGCGATTTTTTGAATGGTTATGAAAATAAAACAATTATTCCATCTTAATCCTTCTATAACTCTAGGATATGGCCATCATCATCATCATCATCATCATCATCCTTATCATTATCATCATCATTCTTCACCGGTGTAGAAAGTAACGAAAAGCTACAACACCTACAATTCCCTAGTAAAGCTGCAAACATAGCATGAAAATGCTATGATTGCAGTGAATGACGTGCCTTCGGGCAGAATTACTATGGATATCAAAACTAATGATGTGTTTAAATTACATGTGACAGAGTGAATCGGCCGCGGTGGACTAGTGGTTATGCTCCTTGCCTCTAGTCCCGAGAGTCGCGGGATCAAACCCGGCCGGGGTCGATGGATTTTTTAGGACGTCAAAATCCAAGGAGCAAGTTCTCCGGGAGGAACTTTAAGCCGTGGGTCCCGAGTCTGAAGATTTTCAGGCTCGTAAAAATCCTTAAGCCTGAATAAAAAGCCTCTAAGCAAAATGTACCGAATTTTCCCGTCCTAGTACCACCTTGGCTTCCTAGATGTCAGTATGAGGCGGAACGCTGACCACGGACTACTCAAAATGACATCTATACGAAAACAAGTGTAACTAAATTAGTATGGTTCAAATTCTTCCCTGTAGGGGGAGAGCGCCTAAATCTCGGTAAAGGGAAAACCATAGGCTTACAATACAATAATGACTGAGTGATTTGACTTGTAGAAGATCTCCGAAAAACGGAAAAACCACCGTTATGAATTATTATTTAGATTGTCTACTTAGAAAAGTAAGATATATATAGATCTGAAAGAAATAAGATTTTCAGGATGGTTCTTGCAGTATATAAAAGGTAATGCTACGACAATTTCACTTTATAGAGGCATACGTTGACTACATTATTATTCCCGGGCCGGAGATTTAACTTATATGACAATCTGCGCTGTGGAAACATGGCCACACTTCCCATTACGAATGCGATAAAAGTTCTTCTAGTTCACAAATAACTTCTCAGTTCTTCTAGTAAGTTTTTCACTTTGAAGAGGAGTTTTTTAAAACTCTTGAAACCAACTCTTATTGCCTAGGTATACAGCGTCTACTTTTGAACCCAGTGTTCGTAGGTTCGTTCCCGAAGAGAGATCGAAATACATTTTCGGGCGAGGAACATTTGAACATGCGGCTTTCTTCTGAGATAACAACGTGACAGGTCTTATGGGTCAGATTAAATCATGAAAAAAAAAAAGCATTTAGTAATATCTACAACTGAATTAATAAATTCTTAAAGGAGCCTCAGTTTTCATAATGAGGATAATTATATGGAGCCACATTAAGATTATGAGTATAAAATTCAAAGTAGAAACCGATGATTGTCAGGGTCTTAACTCCATGTCTTCTTGTTCAGACACCAGCTATATTTGAGATAATATAGGCCATGCAACTAATTTGCTGTATATTTCATGGTTTGCGGTTAGCAGTTATATAACACATCATCGCCTAATTATTTATCACGCCGCTTCATCAGACTATCCGACACACATAATCTTGACACTCGATCCCATCAGCACATTGTCCTTTATATCCCTCCTCATCACACTGTATATTATTCATTATCTTTTACGGTCTCGCTTACCAAAACATGGAATTCCCTTCCGCCCTATGTCAGAGACTGTCAAACTATAACATCCTTCAAAAACAAATTAAAGAATTATTTAATAACAAACTAACTTATACACCTCACTGATAGTATTCTTTTAACAATTAATAAATTTAATTATCATAAGTAATGCCACGAGTGATTTCCAAATTATCGATAAATTCACGACTCACGAAGTGAGGAGTGAATTTATCTAGAGAATTTGGAAATCAAGAGTGGCATTTGTTAGGACTATTTAACGAATAAAATAAAGCTGTTTACTCACAAATCATTATTTAACTACAGTTATTTAAAAATATTTTTATATTTAAAGTAAACGTTGATGTTTGAAAAACTAATGAGAAACGATAGGTAGCCTACGCTTCTACTGCTTCTTTTGTTTATCACTGCAACCAGATCATACTATTTATTGCCAAAGGAACGCAATATTGTAAGAATGCTCTCTAGTGGAGAAAAAATGAAACACATCAATCTGTATATTAATTCATTTTTGATGTCGTATACATTTAAGAAAGTGCAAACAGTGGTTTCTTTTTTGGTGGTATAATCAATTGCTACAAATGTTGACATGTAAGCACTATTATATACAATCTGGTAGCCGTATTTGTTATAGGCTCAGTCACTGCAAAATAACGGTCAGACCTGTTCAGAATATTAAAAAGGAGGAGCTTTGCTTAATATATGATAATCCTAACGTTGATAATTATTTCGTGAAACACGTCTCTGATTGGTTGTAATACAGAAATCATTGAAACGTGATTGGTCATTGACTCCCATTTGGGGCATGAGTTAAATAGTCTATGAAAATAATATTAAGATTAACAAATATTTTCTTTTGTTTTGTTTTATATATTGTACAAACGTAAAATTAGTTTTCTATCTCTCATTATTTTTCTTTGTTTTTATATACGTTAGACAGGGACAATTTAATATGTCTTGATTGTATACATTTTATTATTAGTTTTAGTCTTAATTTTAACTAACATTAACTAGTTGCATTATAGATCATAATATAATAGATATTATCTTTTTGATCAAATTTTTATTTAGTATTTAATATTAGAGTTCATTGAGATTGTTATATTCTGATGTAATATATGTTTGTCCTGGTGAGTGGAAGAGAAGGCCACATGGCCTTAACTCCACCAGGCTAAATAAATAAATCTAAATAAATAAATAAATAAATAAATAAATCTAATTTGGGTTGAAATTTGTGTAGAGTATAACAAATTAAATATTAATGTATGAGCGTTCTTCACGCTAATTATTTTTTTATAATCGCAAGGAACTTGATGGTATTTCCGACCAGTAGCTGCCTGTAACAACACACAATAAGTTTAAATTCTTCTACCTTCATGTTGATTTGTAGCAAAATGACTGGAGACCACTTTTACATTAATCTTAAGTTTGTGATAAACTCTTTCTTTCCCGCATTATGAATTCAATTACGGATTTTGTAAAGGATACTTACTTACTCACTGGCACTATCGAACCCCTAGGTTCATGGCCGCGCGGACATAGCTCTCCCATGGGTTCCCTGACCCCAGTTGAAGCCATGTCCGCATTTCTTGACGGTTGTATTTTTACGTTGAAAGATCGTCACTCTTTCGCCCAAGGTACTTTTTTCGTCTGGCTTATCATCTACGACCAGTCCGGCATGGGTAACCCTATCGGCAGCAATGCTACCGCCGGCATAGCTCTCAGGATCATTTAAGCACGCAAGCCACTCCACCACGACAAGGTAAAGATACCACGGAGGGTTTGTAAAGGATACTTTCCATATTAATAAAATGTACTGATATATATATATATATATATATATATATATACATACACAAATGTTATGTATAACTATCTTTGGCATTTAGCAATGAAGGCAAATATGACATGAAAAGAAAAATAAATGCCTGAGTCGGGATTTGAACCCGAGTTTTTAAACTCTGTACGTTTAGCGCTCTAACCATCTATATATAAGGAAAATAAATATTCGTGTTAAGATTCCTTAGTAGCTCAGATGGTTATTGCGCTATACGTACAGAGTTTAGAAATTCGGGTTCAAATCCCGACTCGTGCATTTTTTCTTCTTTTGATGTCATATATATAGCATATATATAGTTCACCGCTGTGTTCTCGAGATATATTACTGCCTTGACACGCAGCGGATCCGGGTTCGAATCCCGGTCGGAAAAGGCTTATGGGTTAAATTTTTTCGGGATTTGTCCTCACCTGTAAGACAAATTTCAGGAAGCTTTAGGATCCAACGGTCCCCGAAATTCATCCGACCATCATCATCATCATCCTTCACCCATGTGGAAAGGAACGGGAAGCTACCACACCTATAATTCCCTAGTAAAGCTGCAAAGCATAGCATGAAAATGATATGATTGCAGAGAAAGACCTGCCCTCAGGCATAATTACTATGGAAAATGAATTTTTTGACAAACAGTGTGTATGTTTACGCTATATAGCTAATGGCTTTTCAAGGAAAATACCCTTACGTAGCAAAATTTGTATAGATTGAAAAATACTGGAAAGAGTAAATTCATTTACCTACCTGGGATACTAATTAACATATTTGGATGAAGTGGACATAGCAAATAAAATTATTAATTTTAATAAAACCATGGGAATAATAAATTCAGTAATGAAACCTTCGCTAGTCCAGAGAGATACCAGAGTACGGTTATACAAAACCTTAGCAAGACCTGCACTTTACTACGGCAGTGAGGCATGGACTTTGAGGAAAGGAGAAGAGAGCAGGATAACGTCTAGTGAAATGAGATTCATGAGGTATGCAGCAGGATATACCAAATGGGATCACAAACGCAATGACAATATTTTTTATCTTTGGGCCGTCCAAAGAAATGCTGGACACAAAATTCATCAATAGGCATAAGACTTGGTTGGATGAAGAAGAAATATATTGTTCAGCAAAACCTTAAGAATAAGCATGTACTGCAGTGATACAATTCGATACTAGAAGCATGTTGCTTAATGACATCATCAATGACTTTTATGGATTGATATATCTAGTATCTTATTTCTCATCTTTAAATTTGGTTGGAAATTACAATTTTATAAAACAATGGCTGTCCCTGTCCTTTTGTATGGGAGTGAATCTTGGATTACCACTACCAAACAAGAAAGTAAAAGCCAAGCAGCCGAGATGAAATTTTTAAGAAGAGTAAAAGGCTGCACTAGAATGGACCAGATAAGAAACGAGGATATCCGTGAAGAACTGCAGATCTACTCCATAAAAGAAAATATATTTAACAACAAGATACAGTGGAAAGAACCTGTAGAAAGAATGGAAGAAAGAAGATTACCAAATAAAATCTTCCATTATTTTCCAAGAGGAAGAAGAGATGTCGGACGTCCTCGGAAGAGAAGGTCTTAGATCTATTAGTGAAGACGGAACAGGCAACTCTTGCCTAACCAGGAAGTGAAGATGAAGATGATGATGAAATTTGGTTGGGTAAACTTCTTATTTCTTCCTCGCCGTCTCGGTAGGCGGGTAGCTAGCGCATGCAGCTACCACGTTTGGTTCCCAAGTACGAACAACACTAGTAAAATTCATATCAAATTCCGTTAAGGTGAAATCATATGATGAAACTTACAAATTAAATTGTACCTGTTGGTAGGTGCCGTCGTCCTCAACTTTGTTAAAATATTGTATATCAAATTAACTGAAGCGCTTTCGGAAGTTACCTTCCATCTTCTGCAGGTTGAGTTTCCGCTCTTTGTTGTTGTTGTGTACGGTGATGTATACTCCAACTGTTTGTAGCAGCAACTGACTTGTTTTTGACGATCTCGTATAATGGATATGGCTGGGGTGTGTTCTCATTGAGAAGTACGAATCCAGGCAGTTACAGAAGTGTAGTGATGGTGGGCCATATCGAGATATTTTAGGATTTTCTCGGGGTTCTCCCGTTTCCCGAATTTCATCTTACCAACACTCTCCATCCCCATCGCTCCATTAATGTAATTTCATTTCTAATACATTCATTTCATAAGACCCTTCATCTCATTTAATGTTAGATAAAAATTCTTCTCTTAGCTATCTAGGAGTCTTGAAAATAAATGGGGTGTCCACCAGAGTTCTGTCTAATGTCTCCGAGTCTGAGTAATAAAAATGGAAGAAGCGACAGCGGGAGGATGGACAGTGGGCCCAATAAATAAATTACATTATGGGTAATGAGAATAGAACCTGGAGCCCGGCAGACGACCTACAACTTACATAACATCGTAGAGTAGACTTTCTTTCCACTCATCTCCATATCACTGGGGCAATACAATAGATCATTCAAGTTCCGGTGCTCAGGGCCATCCCAGACTGATTAAAGAAATAAAATAAAACCTGGACCATCTTTGATAAAACTCGATATTAGAAGTTTGTAGCTCAGTAACAACGGTTTTTCAAAGATTGATATAACTATTACCAAATACCGCATATTTA
This sequence comes from Diploptera punctata, assembly GCA_030220185.1. Classification (NCBI taxonomy): domain Eukaryota; kingdom Metazoa; phylum Arthropoda; class Insecta; order Blattodea; family Blaberidae; genus Diploptera; species Diploptera punctata. The sequence continues at coordinate 251,148 of JASPKZ010010681.1, read as the reverse complement.
AATATGATCTTGCTTGGAGATTACATTGAGAATGAAAGATTTAAAATATCCATGTAAGTTGTTGTTGTTTTCCATCCATAGTAATTCTGCCCGAGGGCAGGTCTTTCACTGCAATCTCTAATTACTATTGAACAGTTATTTAGTTATAGTCATTTATTGTAAAATCAGTGGTAAAAATTGAGTTTTTCTTACATATATTGTTAAATGATATTACTTTATATTAATTTAAATAAATTTATAAGAATGTATAAACTTAAAATTTGTAGTCTTCTTCTTCTTCACTTCCTGGTTTAGGCAAGAGTTGTCTGTTCCGTCTTCACTAATAGATCAAAGACCATCTCTTCCGAGGACGTCCGACATCTCTTTTTCCTCTAGGGAAATAATGGAAGATTTTATTTGGTAATCTACTTTCTTCACATAGGCTCAATTCTGGAAATGCGTGCTATTATGCATTGCAGAGACTCTTGATGTCCCAACTCCTTTCAAAAAACGTTAAACTGAAAATATATAAAACTATTATTCTACCAGTTATATTATATGGATGCGAAACATGGACTCTTACTTTAAGGGAGGAAAGGGGATTACAAGTATTTGAGAATAAAGTACTTAGGAAAATTGTTGGACCAAAGAGAAATGAAGAGACAGGTGAATGGAGAAGACTACATTACAATGAACTACATGGTCTTTATAGGAAGCCAAATATAATAAGAACAATTAAGTCTCGTAGGGTGCGTTGGGCAGGACATGTGGCACGTATGAGGAATGAAAGACGTGCATGGAAGCTTCTTGTAGGAAAGCCAGAGGGAAAGTAGACCAAAAATGAGGTGGGAGAACAACATTAACTATGATTTGAGGGAAGTAGATTATACAGGGAATTATTTGAAAGCATTAGCTCAGGATAGGGATGTATGGAGAGCTTATGTCCGCGCGGCCATGAACCTACGGATTCGAAATTGCCAGTGAGTAAGTAAGTAATCTACTTTCTTCCATTCTTTCTTCGTGTTCTTTCCACTGTACATTGTTGTTAAATATCTTTTTTTTTAATGAGTAGATCTGTAGGGAAAACAATAGTAAAGTCCACAAGGACAACTAATTTTTAATAGGTTGGCGGAAGTGGCAACCCTCTAGATGGGGTTAGTACATTCAGGAGCTGGACCTAAAGCTTTGAGGTGGCAGCCCCACCAATGGTCTACTCTGCATAGCGTTGGTACCGCGATCAGAGGAAAACATATTACTCGTATTCTTCACAATGGAAACTCGGACGGACTTAAAATTAGTAGTAAGAACTAAAATATCTACTAAAAGTGGGTGTTTTCTGCTGGTTTCTACAGCGATCAACTACATTCCAGCATAAGCTGAAAGGCAAAGGTCCTAAGCACGGTTAATACAGTAGACGTTGTAGTAAAATGTAAAAAAGGTAAAGTGTTCCCACTACAGGCCTCAGGAGGCCCTTGGGGTAGTAGGAGGTTAAGGCTCCCACTTTTTCTTGACAATGGGCACTTGATGTCAGCCCTGCGTGACGGCCGCCTTTACCCCAGAACAAAAGCGTCTGGTACTCATTTCAGTTAGAGGCTGAGTCGACCCCAGGGCCATAGTGCCGCCACCGGGACTCGAACCCTCGACCTTCCGGCTTGTAGCGCTGCCTTAACCACTACGCTACGGCGTGCCCCAGACGTTCTAGTGCTTACTGCTAATTGTAAGTTCATATACCACTAGCTAATACCCGATGTGCCCTGCTACCCCTAAATGAATGAAAATTAATGTGTTTTTATGTTTAGTAAAATGAGTAAAAGAAAAAAAATTATACCGTAATTATTTTTAGATACCCCGTGCTGTTTACCCGGCGTTGTCCGGGAATCTAGTCATCCCGATCTTCTTGGCATAAATGAGCTGAAAGACGAAAGTTAAAGTACATCTTATTATTGGTTGAATGAGTAAAAAATGAAAAATAGTTATAAATATAAATCGTAATTATTTTAAGATTCCCCGTGCTGATTACCCTGTGTTGCCCGGGAATTTGCTTGTCTCGATCTTGTTGGAAAAAATGAGCTAAAAGACAAAATTCATTATCCATATATAATACCCGCCATTTGCTGTTATGGTTGCAAGGGCTCTACATACTTGTCTCGATCTTGTTGGCATCAATGAAAGACAAAAATGGTCATTGTTAGTTATCCGTAAGAGATAAACATATGCTGTCGCGGACGTTTTTGTAGAGATTTTTGAGATATTTATTTCTATGTACATTAATTTAGTGTATTTGTTATGGTTTAGGCAGCGTAAGCCATTTAAGTGTCCAAAGAGCTACTTTTTCACGTTTTCCACTACAAAAGGGCAGTTTTAAGGGTGTAGGAGTTGAGTATCACAACTTTCGTATAGCCTGTGTTCATCCCGAGAATCTCCCGAACATTTTGCAAAAAGCCCCATCACAATTGGATAAACGGTATGGCCGCGCATAAGGTACGAACAAACAAAAAAACATACATACAAACAAACAAACACTCATTTTTATGTATTAGATTATACATTTATTAAGGTAATATAAATTAAATATATACATATATATAATGAAATTAAGGAATTAACCAATAATTAAATTATGGAAACATCTAAATACAAAAAAATATCATCATCATGAACAAATTCGTTTTAGGCCATGTGGCCTGTACGGTAAACCTAGTGAAGATGGTCTTGATCTTTCCACCGATGTTTTGGTCTTCCTTGGTCCGTATGTCCAAATTGAAAATGTAATTATGAGAAAATTGTGACGTGCTAGAGAAAAATTAACTTCAGATCTGTAATCAGCACACTCGAATTAGGTTAGATACACTTGTTTTTGTTCAGTAGCAAAATCACAGTAGACCAGTGTAATAATCTACAGTTTGCAAAGTCTATAGAATTGATTAGTTTTATAAACATTCTTTAAATTAAACGATTTAAATTATAGATACAAGCTTAATTATCCATGTATAACATGATTATAATTATAAATGGGATGTAAGTATGCATAATTTTTAATAAAGTGGAAAGCAAATTCTGGATGAGTTTTCCACTGAATTAAAATCTCACTTACACGTCATTCAGATTTCATATGGATCTCAAAGCTGGTTCTGCTATTGGAAGTGATGTCTGGTGCGTACAAATTGAATTATCCTCGGTGAGAGAACTCAATCAAAATAAAGGTTTGATTTTATGCTGATAATTTGACCCTAAAATTAAATTCTTTCCAGTGCAGGATATATTTGAGCACATTCCATAAAATAAACATGTAAGCAAAAATTATTGTATATTGTGTAACAATTATAAACTAGCATATTGTCTCTTATCGCTGTACATTAAATATAACAAAAGTATACATAATTATTAGTCCGACCATATGATTTACAGTTATACTAAGAGAGATAAATTCTTCTTCTTCTTAAACTTAATTTGTAGGATTTCTATCCTGTTTATTTCCAAAATCACTCCTGGAGGAAGACGTATTGGATATGCATTAACTGTGTATCCATCTCTTGGCTGGTCTTCCTCTTGTTCTTCTCCCGTCCATTGGTCTATCTTCTTTAGCCCTTTTTTTCAAGTCGGTTTTCTTCAATCTTTCTATATGACCCTTCCAATATTTTCGTCCATCTATAATAAATTTGGATTACAAATATTTGAGAATAAAGTACTTAGGAACATTTTTGGACCAAAGAGAGATGAGCAGACAGGTGAATGGAGAAGACTACATAACAATGAACTACATGGTCTTTATAGGAAGCCAGATATAATAAGAACAGTTAAGTCTCGTAGACTGCGTTGGGCAGGACATGTTGCACGTATGGGGAATGAAATACTTGCATGGAAGCTTCTTGTAGGAAAGCCAGAGGGAAAACGCCCAGTTGGTAGACCAAGAATGAGGTGGGAGGATAACATTAACTATGATTTGAGGGAAGTAGATTATACAGGGAATGATTCGAAAGGATTAGCTCAGGATAGGGATGTATGGAGAGCTTATGCCCGCGCGGCCATGAACCTACGGGTTCGATAGTGCCAGTGAGTAAGTATGTAAGTATGTCTTGAATATGACATTTGTCCCTAATTTCTGTGTTGTGTATTTTATAATGATAATAGGAAAAGCGCGCACAATAGTGCATTAGTTATGTCAGAATTAAGGCATTGTCTCCATTCAAATAGGTTAGAATAATTTACAATAATCCATCCATAGTAATTCTGCCCTAAGGCAGGTCCTTCACTGCAATCATAGCATTTTTATACTATGCTTGCACCTTTACTAGGGAATTGTAGGTGTATTAGCTTCCCGTTGCTTTCCACACCAGAGAAGGATGATGGCCATATGATTTCGGAGACCATTTGGGCCTTAAAGTTTTCCTAATATTTGTCTTATAGGTGAGGAAAAACCACGATAAAAACCTCACCCAGAAAAACTGCCCCGACTGGGGATCGAACCCGGGCCCGCTGCGTGACAAGGCAGCACGCTACCTCGAGACCACAGCGGTGGACTTTTCAATGGTAATTACTCTTATAACTACGTTATGTATTTAACTATATAATAAATTTAATAAAACTGATGATCGTATTTTTGATAAATCGTAAAACATGTAGTCAATGTATCCAGCAGCAGCTGTAAATACCCGAAGATGGATAGTTTCTAGCATTAATTATATATGTTGTTATGAAATGAAAACATTCCATTTTACTTTCTGATCTTTCTTAAAAATATAGAAGATAAACCTGTAGGATGGTCCTGACATTAAATCTTATTTTATATTCCATTTTCAGTTAATACAATGGTTTTAAAAATAATATATTTTATATATTCGATTATTGATCGCAGTTTATTTGATTCAAAGCTATCATTCAGAGAACTGTTGATTGATTTTAAAGAGGGCTTAGCCAGTATAAGTTAATGACCGAGCGATACTTTGCTATTTGAAAAAGCTTCCTGGAATGTACTGTACGTCTTAAAGTAGTTGTGTTGAGCAAGTGCTGGTTAACTTACTGTCAGTGTTAGTTGGAGTTAATTACTGCTGAGAAATGTACGTAGATCTGTCAGAAGATGCTTAAACTGAGGGTAAACATCTTAGAAAATGTACTTCTGGTCAGACCCTCGGTGGATGTCCGACTGTAATTTGTAGCCATGCGTGCGAGAGTTTGTGTATGTCTGGGAGGAAGAGGGTGGTAGGAAAGACTCATGAAATATCTACGGAATAGTCGAGGAAGGAAGGGTAGAGGGTAAAAGTTGTGCAAAATAGATGAGTTCTATCCTCCAGACTGAGTCCACCACCTTCAGCATTGTAAGTACAGGGGTTGGACAAAATAATATCAACATTAAGTTTAGTTCATGGGATATATTGTGAATCATTTTCAGATTCTGAACACAATATCGTTGAACTCCTATAACTTTAAATGTAATTATCTATAAATAATTTAAAAGACCTCTAGATCCTCAGCCGAGCGATTTAATTATCCCTTATTCTTCTTCAGTAATAGATCTTGGACTACATCTAGACGCAAATTTAACCTGGCAAACACAAGTGAAACACATATGTAAAAAGACTTTCTCCATCTTACATTATCTTAGACGTTTAAAGAATTTTCTCCCAGTTTCGTTAAAACAAATCCTTGTGCAGAATCTTGTGTTACCACACTTCGATTATTGTGACATTATATATAGTAATGATCTAAACTATGCCTTGTCGCAGAGACTGCATGCAGCGTGTTCAGAATGCTTGCGTTCGATTCATTTTCAATATCCGCCGTTATGACCATATTTCCGAACACTTTAATAACCTCTCTTGGCTCCGTCTTACTGACAGACGTAAATTGCACTCTCTTTCACTACTTTTCAAGCTTCTGAATTCCTACATTCCTACTTACCTGGCGTTCAGATTTGAGAAGTTATCCTCCTACCACAATATTGACACTAGGTCACAAGATAGCAGTCTGCTAACAATTCCTCTTCATAGCACTTCCTCCTATTCTACTTCCTTCACAGTAGCCTCTGCCCGCTCCTGGAATTTCCTTCCTCAAGATATCAGGGGTTGCCGCACACTTGGCACCTTTAAGTCACGCTTATACAGTTACCTGTTGTCTAATAATTAATTTTTCTCTATTTATTTAATTTTATACTATGTCATTAATCTTTTCCTCGTTTTTTTATATATATATTGTACATATTATATATTTAATTCGTTAAATTTAGAGTAAATCAATATGCATTATAAATATTAATTGTATTGTATTCATAACTTGTAATCGTTTATATATATATATATATATATATATATATATATATATATTGTAATTTAGATTTAAGACTTTTATTTTGTATTTTTTTAAACCTGGTTGAGTGGTAGACAAGGCCTTAAGGCCTTAACTCTGCCAGGTAAAATAAAGCTATTATTATTACTATTATTATTATTATTATTTAAGGGGAGTGATGGGTGAAATTTCTATTTTCTACATTTTTTGAGCTAGAGACGTGAGCTTTTGTACAAACATTCACAGCATGATACATAATGATGTGTTTAAGTTTCATTCTTGTGAGACATTTATTTTATAAGTCATTAAATATTATATTTAAACAAACTTGCATATAATATAATTAAATGGGTTCCACAATTTTTTAGTAAAAGTCTGATTTTTTCTGCAAGACCCCTAAAATATTTAGAAAAAATCATGCATTAGAATTCTTGTAACGTGAATACAAAGGGAGAAAAAAATCTTGTACCTCATGCGTGGAATTAAAAAAAAATAATAATTGCATACATTTTACGTTTTATTTCTTAAAATACTACTTCAATAATGAAACCCATGTACTACTTTGTTACCCATTGTTTTGGGACATGCAGTAAAAATTTGAACCTTCTAGGACAAAATTTCTTAATTCCATTTAATTTTGAATGTGCAAAAATACAGTTGAAATAGAAGTGTGGAAAAACAAGTTTAAAGATTTGCATGCAGGTAGTATTTAACTAGCGCAGCCTTTTAACTCTGACGTAATTTAGGACACTTAGAAGCGCCATAGGCCTCTGAAACTTTGCCAACATATACATTAGACTACAGGCTAATTTTTAGTACAAAAAACCAAAAACGTGCCAATTTTGATCTCAAATGGTCTATTTTTCACCCATCGCCCCCCTTAAAGCACCATAAATTGTGCAATTGTACGGAAATTGGACTGGTTTGAGTCCCCATGAGAAAGAAATTCTCTCTTGGAAATTCAGCCAGTATGCAACCTGGCGCCTACCCAGCATAATTAAGAATTAGGATATCTACAATAAATAGTGGATCTAGCTATAATGACTACGGAATTTAACATACTGGCACATGTTATCCGAATACTGAATGATAGTCTATCTCTGATTAACAATTGTGGATGTGAGGTCAGCGTTCGAATGGTAGGTCAAGGGCTTTCTAGACTTGCCGCACCATGGATGTATGCAGATTAAAATAATTTAAGTAGGACTGATAACATGTCATATCATATAGGCCTATTTTTAATTTCTAAAGGCAGGTATTGTCCCGCGCCGTAGCCGAGTGGTTAAGGCAGGAAGCTTGGCGCAGAGCTACGGGACTTGCGCTGGTTCGAGTTTCCATGGGGGAAGACATTTTCTCATGGTATTTCGGCCAGTATGGGACCAGTGCCTACCCAGAATCGTGCTGCATTAGGGTAGCTACAATACGTAGCGGCCCCAGTTTGAGAAAACCAGCTATAACGGCAGGGGGACTCGACATGCTGACCACATGTCACCCTTACACTGGCTGATTATCATCTACCTCTGTGATTGACACATGTGGATGTGAGGCCAGCAGCCGGTTGGTAGGCTAAGGGCCTGGTAGGCCTGTCGCCCTAGGAGTTAATAAAGGCAGGTATTGTAACCTCACTATTATGGTTGTCCAGCGAGTCGCTTTGTTTCCCCGCAGCTGTTTAAGTCACGTATTGCATTAGTATGTATGTATACTATCTGATTCTAATGTATGAGTGACGTTAACATTATTATTTGGAGAAGAAAACATTTTTCAACAATGTTAATGTTTATTACGTTTTGCTAACATGTCTTACAGCCGTTATATTGTTTATTTCGCTTCTTGACCACTTTTGTATTAAATACACTTTCATTTTTAGTTAAATGATCTTACTTAATGATTTATTGCTTTGCATGAGATTTCCTTTCAATTATGAGTCCAGCTTATGTTACAGCCTTTGAAAAAATGATGGCGTAACTCTTAATGATGGAAAGTAAAGAGTTTTGAAGAGCGATTCACACCAGTACGTTGTTACATGTTCTGACTCGTTTGAGTATAAAGCGGACGGTGTAAGTCTCTCTTCATGCACCATTCGTATCGTTCGCTTCAGTGGAGCAGTCGGTAAGATGTTCTCTTTCCGACGACGCGGGCCCACGTTCGATTCTCGTCAGGTTATATATTTTATTTATTATTATTTAATAACGTCGTTAATTTTCATAATGCCTACATGTTACCAGGCTTCGTTATATAAATACATTTGTATGTATATACACATATATATATATATATATGTATGTATGTGTGTGTGTGCGCATGTGCGTGTGCGTGTGCGTGTGCGTATGGGTGGGTGTGGGTGCGTGTGCGTGTGTGCGTGTGTGTGTGTAAATATTCCCGGTCGGAACAGGCTCCTGGGTGAGATTTCCTTCGGGGTTTTTCCTCACCTGTAAGATAAATGTCAGGAAGCTTAGTGCCCAATGATCCCCGAAAATCATCCGGCCTTCATCATCATCATCATCATCATCATCCTTATCATTATCATCATCATTCTTCACCGGTGTGGAAATAAACGGGAAACTACACTTACAGTTGTCTAGTAAAGCTGCAAAGCATAGCATGAAAATTCTACGATTGCAGTGAAAGAATTGCCCTCGGGCAGAATTACTATGGAATGGAATATATGGAAATAAATAAATTAAAGGAAACAGCTCATATATATATATATATATATATATATATATATATATATAAATAATGAATAGCGATTGTAACGTCTCATTACTTTTATTACAAAACACATGAATAATAAAATCATTTATTTCCATTACGAGGGTCGAGGGTTCAAGTCCCGTTGGGGTCAGGATTTTTAAACTGACCCAAACCCTCTGGCGGCACTATGGCCCTGGGGTCGACTCAGCCTCTAACTGAAATGAGTACCAGACGCTTGTTCTGGGGGTAAAGGCGGCCGTCACGCAGGGCTGACAACCCGGCTGACATAAAGTGCTGATTGTCTAGAAAAAGTGGGAGCCTTAACCTCCTACTACCCCAAGGGCCTCCGGGCCTGAAGTGGGATCACTTTACTTTTTACTAATACTAAATGCGTTTGATTAATTTAAATTAAGTTAATATCTATTTTCATTATACAAGGAAGTCCTAAAGTAATGCATCGCTTCATACAGACAATTTCTAGGCGAGACGGTTGTGATCTAGTGAGCTGCTTCTGTTTCCCGTGCATGAGGTCGCGTGTTCGATCCTGCTGTCATGCTTTTTTTCTCTCTCTCGTCCTTATTTTAATTAATTTTCTTTCTTTTGTTTCATTTCTTTTGCTTTATTTTTATTTTTGGAAATGGGAGTTTATCTGAAAGCCGTATTTTAATAATTGGCCTATCTCTAACGGGTAGGCTTCATGTTTTTTTTTTTCGCCGGGTAACTAGATATTACGATTGAATTTACAGAAAACAGATTTATTATGTAAACCAGCAAAATCGGACAATAAATTGGACTTCCTGAAGAATTAGTTTAGTTAATACAGTTCCTGTGTGGAGTTTTTTAGATGTGAAATATAATCTTGACACTCGATCCCACCAGCACATTGTCCTTTATATCCCGCCTCATCACACTGTATATTATTCATTATCTTTTACGGTGTCACTTACCAAAACATGGAATTCCCTTCCCCCCTATGTCAGAGACTGTCAAACTATAACATCCTTCAAAAACAAACTAAAGAATTATTTAATAACAAACTAACTTATACACCTCACTGATAGTATTCTTTTAGCAATATTAATATATTTAATTATTTATGTAAATAATATTAAGAATACAAATTTTTTATTTGTTTTGTTTTAAATATTGTATAATCGTAAAATTAGTTTTCTATATCTCATTATTTTCCTGTTTTTTATATACACTAGACAGGGACAATTTAATATGTCTTGTTTGTATACATTTTATTATTAGTTTTAGTCTTAATTTTAACTAATATTAACTGGTTGTATTATAGATCGTAATATGTATATTAGATATTATCTTTTGATCAAATTTTTACTTAGTGTTTAATATTAGAGTTAATTAAGATTGTTATATTCTTATGTAATATATGTTTGTCCTGGTGAGTGGAAGAGAAGGCCACATGGCCTTAACTCCACCAGGCTAAATAAATCTTAAAATCTTATAATCTTAAAATATGGCCATATTTCTTATTGAGTAAGCATTAATGTATTTTGTCTACCCCCTGAATGTTATGTTAGAACACGTACAATGTTGCAACTGCTCTCGAGAGAATATGCATGAGTAACCGCTCTACCATGACATGCTAAGTTCGCGAGAAATTGAAGAGAGGGGAAAACTTAACCTCCGGAATTGTGTTGGGAAGACAACTAATATAGTATCTATCTAAACTTGCAGACGAAATCTCATTTTTTAAACCTCTCTCCCCCTTCACACTTTACCAACAATATTTATCAATCTCAAAATAATACTAAGTTACCTCATTCTACAATAAGACTTTATACTCTTAATGCTATTTACTCATAGGGATCTTCATAAGTAATGCCACCAGTGATTCCTAAATTATCGGTAAATTCACGACTCACGAAGCAAGCAGTGAATTTACCTAGAGAATTTGTAAATCAAGAGTGGCGTTTGTTAGGACTATTTAATGAATAAAATTAAGCTGTTTACTCACAAATCATTATTTAACTATAGTTATTTTAAAATATTTATATATTTAATATAAACGGCGATGTTTGAAAAGAAATGAGAAACGATAGATACGCTTCATCTGCTTCTCTTGTTTATCACTGCAACCAGATCATACTATTTATTGCCATAGGAACGCAATATTGTTAGAATGCTCTCTAGTGGAGAAAAAATGAAACACATCAAACTGTATACTAATTCATTTCTGATGTCGTATGATGTAAATATGACAATTATATTTTTCTGGATTGTTACCTGGGAAAAAATACATTTAAGAACGTGCAAACAGTGGTTTCTTTTTTTGGTGGTATAATCAATTGGTACAATTTTTTTTATATTAACTCCCGCATGCGGCATGTGTTGACATTCATGCACTATATATACAATCTGGTAGCCGTATTTCTCACAGGCTCAGTCACTACAAAATAATGGTCAGACCTGTTCAGAATATTAAAAAGGTGGAGCTTTCTTTAATATGGTAATTATAACACTGATAAATATTTCATGAAACACGACTCTGGTTGGTTGTAAAACAGAAATCATTGAAACGTGATTGGCCATTGACTCCCATTTGGGGAATGAGTTAAATAGTCTAGAGAATTTGTAAATCAAGAGTTTGCATTTGTTAGGACTATTTAACGAATAACATTAAGTTATTTACTGACAAATCATTATTTAAATATCCATCCATAATAATTCTGCCCGAGGGCAGGTCCATCACTGCAATCATAGCATTTTCATGCTATGCTTACAGCTTTACTAGGGAATTGTGTAGGTGTGGTAGCTTCACGTTGCTTTCCACACCGGTGAAGGATGATGATGATGATGATAAGGATGATGATGGTGATGATAGCCATATGATTTCGGGGACCATTTGGGCCATAAAGGTTTCCTGACATTTGTCTTACAGGTGAGGAAAAACCCCGATAAAAACCTCACCCAGAAAAATTGCCCCGACCGAGGATCGAACCCGAGCCCGCTGCGTGACAAGGCAGCACGCTACCTAGAGAACACAGTGGTGGACTTATTTAACTATAGTTATTTTAAAATATTTATATATTTAATGTAAACGGTGATGTTTGAAAACAAATGAAAAACGTTTGTTAGGCTTCATTTGTTCATCATTGCAACCAGATCTTATTATTTATTGCCAAAAGATCGTAATATTGTTAGAATGCACCCTAGTGGAGAAAACATGAAACACATCAAACTGTTTATAACGAAAATTATAGGTTATTAATTAATTTCTGATGTCCTATGATATAAATATGTCAATATTTTTCTGGAACGTAAATATCTGGGAAATAATATATATAGGACAGGGATTATTCGATATAAGAGTTTTGGCTTGTAGTATGCAGGGTAGCAAGAGGTGTAATTGAAAGAGAAGTTGTGTTCACTTCACTTGGTGGGAACACGCAATGTTTTAAAATAGGAGTTAGAGCAGAATGTAGAAGCATCGTTTTAATTCAATCCAAAGTTTGAATAAGAACCCATTGTTTGTTGGACTGGGTATCAAATTATAGGAAATGAAATTTCATTCATTATAACAAAGGCATTTAGAAGCTTTTAAGATCTCTATTGCGTAAAAATTCTTTTGTGACTGCATCCCGCATTTTTGTGTTCACCATTCTCTTGTTAATTCAAATGAATTGTATAGTCAAACCCGTATAGAATGTAATATGAGAAGATAGTAGTCAGTATAGGAATATTGAAGTTAACTGTATAGTTGTCGTTATTTAAATATGCATGTCGATTTCTACTTATATAGGCTATATATGACATGAAAAAAAATAAATGTAACGGGATTTGAACCCCAGAATTGTATACTCTAATTCAACCCAGGAAGTTACTACAGACCTTATGGGCTATGCCAGTGTCCTCCTACGTACAGAGGGTATTTGTTTGTTTAGGGAGGGGTGGAGGGGCAAGATTAGCATTACTTTCTCCAAATCTATGTACTATACATTTAAAAAATATTTTTTTTTATGGCAAGTAAACTAGTTTTATAGTAAATATGACAGTCGACACTTTCACACAGGATAGTACAGATCTGCACGAGCTCAGTGACAACTGTTTTTTTCTTTAACCCTTAAATTCGCAAATGTTTCCTTTTGGGTACATCAGGTGGTTCAATTAATTTAATATTTTAAATAAATCAGAAGAAAACGAGCATCTGGGCCCATGCCTCCACCCCTTGGGATACATCGGTCAAAGACCATACTCCCAAGTCCGAGTATCTTGTCCTCCCTATCTATTTCGCGTCCACGTTCAAGTTCTCGGCCTTAAACCAACACCTCAGGCAGGTGTTAACTGAAGCGCTTTCGGAAGTTATCTTCCATCTTATGCAGGTTGAATTTTATATATAATATTTTAACAAAGTTGAGGACGACGGCACCTACCAACAGTTACAATTTAATTTTTAGCTTTCATCATATTTTACTGGGTCTTCCTACATTTCTTCGTCCTAGTGGTTTGTAATGAAGAATCTGTTTCGGAATTTTTTTCTATCCTTTCTGTTGATGTGGTCCATCCATTCATCTCTATATTGTTCAATTACATCAAATAGTTTGAATATATTTAATTAACTTCATTTATTTTCATTTCGTTTTCGATCTGTCATTGTGTAGCCACCCACACTCCTCAGAAGCCGCATTTCTGAAATAATTAATATTTTAATTAGTCCACCGCTGTGGTCTCGGGGTAGCGTGCTGCCTTGTCACGCAGCGGGCCCGGGTTCGATCCCCGGTCGGGACAGTTTTTCTGGATGAGGTTTTTATCGGGGTTTTTCCTCACCTGTAAGACAAATGTCAGGAAAACTTTAAGGCCTAAACGGTCCCCGAAATCATATGGCCATCGCAATCATCATCATTCATATTCATCTTAGGATTAGGGACTCTCCTGGCGCACCATTATCATCATCATCATCACCCATCATATCATCTGGGCAACGTAACTCCGCCTTCCAGGCGCCCCAAACCTCAGAAGTGGGTTACAAGTACTCCATGCCAGGAGAGAAACCAGGAATGTCGAAAGACAAACCTGCGGCATTTGGAAAAAAAAAATATATATATTTTTTAATTAACTTATAATAATTCATAGCTTTCTTACCCGACAATAAAAATATATTGTTCAGATTGTTTTTAAATGTGGCGTAATCATAATAAATGCCTTCTGCAGTAATGAGTTTTCAGTAGAATGTGTGTATATATATATATTTTAAAAAGGTCGCATGACCTACTTTATCTGTGTACAATAAATTCATTTGAACATTGTATATGTCAGCATTAATATGTATTATGATATACACAGTGTAAAACTATATGCAGCTAAATTGCAAGCAATGTGCATTTCTGCAATTGCATTCCGCCTCAATTATAAAAGTTATTACTTTGCAAACCACCATCATAATGTAGAGCTCTATTGTGACAACAGTGCAATGTGAATGTACGTTAATGACTTTTAAATTGTCTTGGCATTGTAGAATGTTTGGAAGTAGTCAGTCTAGATACTAAGAGTAATTTCACGTTCTCTTTTTGATACTATTTTCCTTACAAGTCTCAAGATATACATGAAATATCGTGTAAATCCGTGCATTTAAATTACTCATTGTCTCTTCTAATAACACTGAGCAACAAAACATTTTTTTTGTCTCAGAAAGAAACATACATGATTCTGATAGTATTTTTTCTCCTGAATTCAAATATGATATCGGGTTTTCTCCATCACGCAAGGTTTCCGAGAGACAGGAATTTATAATGTCAGTAAGACGGAGCCAAGAGAATTTATTAAAATGTTCGGAAATATGGTCATAACGGCGGATATTGAAAATGAAATCGAACGCAAGCATTATGAACACGCTGCAGTCTCTGCGACAAGTCATAGTTTAGATCATTATACATAACGTCACAATAATCGAAGTGTGGCAACACAAGATTCTGCACAAGGATTTGCTTTAACGAAACTGGGAGAAAATTTTTTAAACGTCTAAGATAATGTAAGATGGAGAAAGCCTTTTTGCATATGTGTTTCACTTGTGTTTGCCAAGTTAAATTTACGTCTAGATGTAGTCCAAGATCTATTATTGAGGAAGAATAAGGGATAATTATATTATTTATAGTAATGTTTGGAAGTGTAGAAAAGGTTGTAAGCAGTCTTTGTTGTCTCATTAGAATTACTTGTGACGCGTTAGGATTTAGACTTAGACCGATACTTGAAGACCAGTTAAAGATGGATATGAGATCGTCATTCATTTTCGTCAAGCTGTTATAGAGAGAATGAGGAGGTGAATGTAGTATGTCCCTGAGGAAAATTTAACCGGATTTCTTCCATCCAGGTAATACCTCATTTACCTACTAAATGCCACTTTCTGATTATAAGTCAAGATGGATGCAACATGTTCATCGAATGGAAGATCACAGAATACCCAAACAAATGTTAAGATATCAACCTGCAGGAAGAAGAAGACCAGGACGTCCACTCAAAAGACTTTTGGATGGTGTTTCTTTTGAGGCCGAAACAGGTCAACAAATGGCCTAAATTCGTGAATGTACTATGATGATCATGTCACTTGATGACATATGTTGAGAAATAAGCTTTGATAAATCAGATTCGTCAAGAAAACCCAAAACGAAAAGCCAGTAGCCGACTGACTTGTAAGAGCCGTAGGAAGGAAGGAATCTGTTTTGGTTTGGTTTCTCTTATTATGCATGAATCCGTATTAATATTATTGAATATAGTATCGGTATCTTGGTTGATCGTTTGTCCTTGAGACAAAAGGAAATGATACTCTGGGAAATTAAAATAAATAAAATTTTATGAATACATTTCTGTAATACATATAGATATGTAATCTTATTAACACTACTAATAATAAATAATAGTTTTAAAAAACTAAAAGAACACGCTTTATTAGAAAACTAAAAAATGAAAAATAATTTTAATTTCGAACACGCTTGGGATAAAATTAAAGTGGTCAACAAAAAAATCATCTCCAACACATTTAGAATAAAACTATAGTTTATCTACAAAAAAAAAATAATTTTACCATCAAAAGCGTGGGGTGCACTATATCAATTAATATATTTGATAATAAACAGATATTGGTAAAAGTAAAGTCTTTAAGAAGAAAATGTAAAAACCATAAAAAGCACCCCACGCTTTTGATGGTAAAATTATTTTCTTTTTGTAGATAATTATAGTTTTATTCAAAATGTGTTTGAGATGATTTTTTTGTTGACCACTTCAATTTTATCCCAAGCGTGTTGGAAATTAAAATTATTTTTCATTTTTTAGTTCGGTTTTCTAATAAAAACGTGTTGTTTTAGTTTTTTTAAACTATTATTTATTTTTTTTTTAGTTTTTAATATTTTACAGAATAAGATAAAAATGTAAATATCTTTAAATTCGATACTATTGTAGTATGAGCTAAAGTAATACTCTTCTATAAAAAAAAACCTCCGGACTGGATTTGAACCAGCGACCTATGGATTACTGAAATTATATACCACTACAGTCTACCTACCGCTCTACCAACTGAGCTCTTACAATGATTAAGTAAAAACTTGACAAGTCCGCAACCTATTATACCGGTTTTTATCTTTTTTAATTTTCTGATGATTCTGGCCAGGATTTTAGAAAACATTTATGAAATTATTGTATTGCCATTGGTCCTTTACAAGTATACAAAGTTTCAAGTCGATCCAATGATTTTAAGTGGGTGAAAATCATGTTGAAAGATTCCTTTACATTGATACAAAAACACCTTTTTTTTATTTTCTGATTATTATGGCCAGGATTTTAGAAAATAAATATGAAATTATTGTATTGTCATGGGTCCTCTACAAGTATACAAAGTTTAAAGTCGATCCCATGATTTTAAGTGGGAGAAAATCGCGTTGAAAGATTCCGTTACATAGATAGATAGTTAGGTAGATAGATAGATAGATAGATAGATAGATACAGGTCAAGCTAATATGAAGCGTGTGAAAATAGGTTTATTATATAATGTAAATACTGAATCGGATTAAAAAAACTATCACATTTGTTTTAACATGAATAAAGAATGTCACGTACACAATTCACTTACTCGTGGTTTTCTATTTGCCATTGCAGTTTCTCCTCCTTCGCCGCAATTCCTCGGTGGTCCAGCTGTGGTGACCGCAAGCTTGGCGCTTACTGGAAAGGTAAGTGCAACCAAAACACTATTTCATTTGCAACTCACCACATGGTCGCAAACAGTTGAACCAACTCGAAACTTCGCTGCAAACAATGGACGTAAGCCAATATCAGGTTTCACCTAACCTTATTCAATTCCGTCCAATTAATTTGTAAAAATTACCGCTAACTTATTCATTGAGCTAGGTATTACATCCATCATCTCTTTAATTCTTACCAACTTATTAAATTAATTTAATAATATTTAATGGTTGATCAAATAAACTTTGGCTTCAAAAGTTCACATATATCAGCGTCCGGCAATATTACAGCTTTTGGAATTTCACAGATTAGCACCTATGGTTGTTTTATTTATTTTGAAAACACATTAAAATAAGGCCTACAACTCAATGGCATTAATAGGCTGTTAGTTTATGCTGACGATGTAGTACTACTGGCCGATAGCGAGGAGATACTAAAGGCCAACACGCACATACTGCTGAGTAACACTAAGAAATTGGGACTGGAAGTAAATATCAATCAAACTAAATATATGGTCACACATAAAAATATATTATATAATGGAAATGGACAGCTAATGACAAATGAAGGAAATTTTGAGGAAGTGGCTGAATTCAAATACCTAGGAACAATAATCACAAATATAAATGAGATGTACAAAGAAATTAAACTTAGGCTCAATTCTGGAAATGCGTGCTATTATGCATTACAAAGACTCTTGGCTGCCCAATTGCTTTCAAAAAACGTTTAAACTGAAAATATATAAAACTATTATTCTACCAATTATATTATATGGGTGCGAAACATGGACTCTTACTTTAAGGGAGAAAAGGAGATTACGAGTATTTGAGAATAAAGTTCTTAGGAAAATTGTTGGACCAAAGAGAGATGAACAGACAGGTGAATGGAGAAGACTACTAACAGTGAATTACATGGTCTTTATAGGAAGCCGGATATAATGTGAACAGTTAAGTCTCGTAGACTGCGGTTGGCAGAACATCTGGCACGAATGGGGAATGAAAGACATGCATGGAAGCTTCTTGTAGGAAAACCAGAGGGAAAACGCCCAGTTGGTAGACCAAGAATGATGTGGGAGAATAACATTAACTATAATTTGAGGGAAGTAGATTATACAGGGGATGATTGGAAAACATTGGCTCAGGATAGGGGTACATGTGGAGCTTATGTCCGCGCGGCCATGGACCTATGTGTTCGATAGTACCGGTGAGTTAGTTAGTTAGTTAGTTTGAAGCTGCTATTATTTGAATTTATGTTAAACTTTGTTTATTAAATAAAACTTCACAGTGAGTTATTAATATGCAAGAAAGAAACAGTGAAGAAAAACAACTAAAATACATTTTATAGATCGAAAGCTGATTTTTCTCATTATATGAATTTAAAATGAAAATAAAAAATATCCAGACAGAAAATGAGACTGGTCTATAAATGTAATCCAGAAGTAACATAAGTCCTTCTCGTGCATTGTGCCCGGGTTTAATCCCTGGTGGAGACAGGTTCCTTAGGTACCCTTTTTTAACCTCATAACTAAGATGGCACGAAACTTAAATGCTCAATTAGTTCCCAAATATAATTTGACCATTGTAATTACCCATATCATCGGCAGTGAACTGAACACAGTCATTTTATTTCCTTATGTATGCACATGTGATCTAGTGTTAAAAATCTTGACCGGATGGCATGGAATACATAAATTGACTAAAATGTAAAAACTAAGGAAGAGAAAGAGAGAAAGAGAGAGAGAGAGAGAGAGAGAGAGAGAGAGAGAGAGAGATAGAGAGATTTTAAACAAAAAATGTTACAAATGAATTCAGGTGCTTTAATTCCCTTTTTTCGATGAGAGAGAGAGAGAGAGAGAGAGAGAGAGAGAGAGAGAGAGATACATTTTAAACAAAAAAATGTTACAAATGAATTCAGGTGCTTTAATTCCCTTTTTTTCGATGAGAGAGAGAGAGAGAGAGAGAGAAGAGAGAGACATTTTAAACAAAAAATGTTAAAAATTAATTCAGGTGCTTTAATTCCCTTTTTTCGATTAGAGAGAGAGAGAGAGAGAGAGAGAGAGAGAGAGAGAGAGAAGAGAGAGAGAGACAGAGAGAGAGATACATTTTAAACAAAAAATGTTACAAATTAATTCAGGTGCTTTAATTCCCTTTTTTTCGTTGAGAGAGAGAGAGAGAGAGAGAGAGAGAGAGAGAGAGAGAGAGAGAGAGAGAGAGAGAGAGATACATTTTAAACAAAAAATGTTACAAATGAATTCAGGTGCTTTAATTCCCTTTTTTTTTCGATGAGAGAGAGAGAGAGAGAGAGAGAGAGAGAGAGAGAGAGGTATATATACGTAATGAATTCAGGTACACACAAAAACTTTCTATGCATTATGTTACGTACAACTTTTTAATCAATTTATATAAATCAATTAACATACTTTCTAATTATTTTTTCCAATCTGTTCACTGTTGTCGAACAATGTTGCTACTGAAATGGTGAGTATAATTTATAATGTATTCATTTAGGAAATAAAGTCGGAAACTAATTTTATATTTAACCTCATTGTCAATGAAAGTTTATTTTTCCTTTCATATAACACTGGTCGACAAGTTTTTCTTCACAAGAAATTCAATTAGAGAATCTAGTGTATTTTTTCATACTGAATTCAGATATGTAGGCAGAAATTTTCCATCAGACGCAGTTTTTTTTTGTGACAGCTACTTTTTTAAAATTGATTTTAGAATTCTCTTTGACCTGTCATAGGAACCTTTACCTTATATGTAGCGATTTTATTCAAGCTGTATGTAAGGAAATTATATGTAATGTCATGCTGAACCACCAAAAGACAAGACTGTTCAGGTTCATGTGTGTCTTAACATGATCAGACCTGTTAATCTGCATTGCACTGTGTCAGTATTGAGCTGACTGTGAGCTTGTTAGCACGAATATCATTAGAGTTAGATGGAATTTATTAAACAATTATAAAAATTATAAAAAATGTACATGAATATCACAGAAACCCTTGCCTGATAGGAAAAATCTGAAATGATATTTAAATTCAGGATGAAAAATACTTATACAATCTTATATTTTTATTCTTGTGAAAGAAAAAAGTTCATTTTTGTCGACCAGTGTAATAGAAACTTTTTATTTCAAATAAAAATGTAATATTTGCTTAGACAGGTTGTAAAAATTCGCTTTTGTAATTGAAAACTGTGAACAGTGGCTTGGTTTATGTCAGAATACTTGGTTTCGGAAACCTCATCATCAATATTTATTTGTTATAGGACTTCTAGGACGCTCTGGATAATGTATATAACATTTTTCAGTAAAAGGTATGAAATGGCAGATTCGGATGGAATTGCTAAGTTAGGTGATATCTGTGGTGAAGAATCTGCAAATAGATCACATTCCCCTCTCTGGATTATGTTCTCCCCTGCCAATTATCGTTCCATTATTATTCCATTTCCATCTATCACTTTCCCCCGCGCTACATAAGAACACAAGAACACGGTGTTCATTTGCTGGCTTTCCTTAAGACGTCTTTATCTGATTATTCGAACGGTACAATAGACATAGTGTTACTTGTTCGGCTTCATCCCCAACGAATAGAATACAAACGTTAATTTATACAGCTACGTCTTGCTTTCGTATCGAAACAATTTTAATTAGAACCCTACATAAATTGAAATTAAAATTATTAACAGAAACACCTCACCAATATTACTTTGTTAACTATTAAAAATGTTTCTCTTTCATTATTTAATAAAATAGTATAAAGATTTTTTTTATATTTACCAAATGTCTGACATGATAAGAAAAATAAATGCTCGGACCGGACTTCAACCCGGACCTCTGGATTTATATCCCAGTGCGCTACTGATTACGCTACCGAGCAAATCTAGTACAAACTTTCGTTTTTCTTATATATATTCTAATTATTACCAGATGTAGTGGGAACTCGGTCTCCACTGCCACCTAGTAGCTCCTATCCGAAGCAAATTAACCCATTCGCTTTAGAACACGTGTTACACTCGCTTAACTCTGCCTATTATATATTTCGAAATATGTTGTACAACCTTTGGCAGGCTAATCTTTTGTTAACATTTATGAATAGTAGAAGAATGTGTTTTGGCCTTCACACTTATTGAGATCTCAAGTACCGTTATATTTTGTTCGTTTTGAATGTCTAAAAACAGACAATACAATTTACGATGATGTAAATTCGTTTTGTGGGGAAATCCATTTAGCGTTTAAACTTCAAGCGAATGGGTTAAAGAGAAGATTTTTACTTTATAGCAGTGATGCTTTATCGATATTATAATTAATTTTTTTACATTGAGCAATGTAAGCTTAATATGACATAAGAAAAATAAATGCTCGGAGATATGTATATGTATATAAGCGATAGAGTAATTCATTAGAGTTTATTATTTTGTATGTGTATATTTTTTCTTTTCTTTTTATGTATAGTAGATTCGAGCTGTTATTCCCATGAGTATACATTATTCCATTAGTTTAATTTTAATTGTAATTTAATTTTATTGCAATATTAGGCATTATTTGTATTATTGTTCAGTTTGACCAGATTATTAATTGTTTAATAATAATAATAATAATAATAATAATAATAATAATAATAGCTTTATTTTACCTGGCAGAGTTAAGGCCTTAAGGCCTTGTCTACCACTCAACCAGGTTTAAAAAAAATACAAACAAAAAATAGTCTTAAATCTAAATTACAATATATATATATAAATATAAACGATTACAAGTTATGAATACAATACAATTAATATTTATAATGTATTTTGATTTACTCTAAATTTAACGAATTAAATATATATGTACAATATATATGTAAAAAAACAGGAAAAGATTAATGACATAGTATAAAATTAAATAAATAGAGAAAAATTAATTATTAGACAACAGGTAACTGTATAAGCGTGACTTAAAGGTACCAAGTGTGCGGCAACCCCTGATATCTTGAGGAAGGAGATTCCAGGAGCGGGCAGAGGCTACTGTGAAGGAAGTAGAATAGGAGGAAGTGCTATGAAGAGGAATTGTTAGCAAACTGCTATCTTGTGATCTAGTGTCAATATTGTGGTAAGAGGATAACTTCTCAAATCTAGACGCCAGGTAAGTAGGGATGTAGGAATTCAGAAGCTTGAAAAGTAGTGAAAGAGAGTGCAATTTACGTCTGTCAGTAAGACGGAGCCAAGAGAGGTTAAGTACGTACTGTTGTATTTTTTTTTGTATTTTTAACACATTCAGTACCGTAAACCAGTTAAGGCGTTTAAAGAGACTATCGTGTATGCGGCAGTCGGTCAGTTAACTCGTTTTAGAACGGGCGCGAACAAACCGCGTTTATATTCACCGCCTAAATATTGTGTTAGCTTAGTATGTCTTGGAGATCATAGATGGCATGTAAATGTACATTTTCTATTCCCGTTAGACACGTTTAACCTTGGTGAATCCCCTTTTATTTTTAAAACAAACAACACATGGAATTTGTTCACCCAAACTTGACTCCAGGCTCCAATGCAGTCGTATTTGTTTCTCGTTATCGCGCTGTTGTTTGTGCGTGAGTGAAACCACGACGAAAGAAAAATATCTCACAGAACAAGAATTAGTGAATATTTTATATAATGATGATTCAGTGATGAACTTATTCCTGAATTAGAAGATTCACAAAGTGAAAGTGAAGATGAACTTCCACTTCCTGAAATTGATATGCCGATACCATGTGATGTCAATCACCCAAGTTATTTCACCATCAAATCCTACTAGGATATCTCCTTTAGGTATGTACAAAATTTGAATTTTCTAGGACTAATAGTTTGTGAATAATGGTCAATTTTTTCAAGTGCCACGAAAAGGGTAGCTGGGGTATTTAAATGGCTGGTCTGTGGGTTTAAATGCCCTGCTCAGTGCCTGGTACTGAATGTGATTAATGTAACATATGTTTGTCCTGGCAAGTGGAAGAGAAGGTCACATGGCCCTAAGTCCATCAGGCTATGGAAATCTATTCTATACTATTTAACCAGTGTTTCTATAATATATAAACGTCCTTTAGAATTTATGAATAAAATTACATCACAAACAGTTTTAACCCTTAAATTGGCAAAACACAAATTTCTTCTGTTAGTTATTTGAATGTTGCGGACCGCAGTGAAAACGGAATATTGTATAACTGTTATTATTAGGTATATTGCATAATTAGACACACATTTCAGTGGTTTCTTTTTGTTCGTTTTCTTCTGATTTATTTAAAATATTAAATTAATTAAATCAACTGATGTATCCAAAAGGATACGTCACGAATTTAAGGGTTAAGGAGGAGAACGTTTTTCGACTATTTCAAGTCTTGTCCATTCATTCGAAATAAATCTCCCTTTTTCTCTCCTTGCTTTAGTTTAACCTCTACCATTTAGTTACTTTTACAAACCCCACTTGATGCATGCCTTAAAGGGACACGGTATGTAGGAAGTTTGGATCACATGTACACTTTTTTCCAAACAAGGTCATGGAGGACTATCTGGATGGGTGATCAACTCAATTCCAGGGGCACCTCCGACACAAAACCAACTTTTAAGACACATCATTCATTCCTGCTACACAAGGCGAATATATGTAGGAAAAATTATGATAGTTAGATGGTATTTGAGGGCCAATTGGTCCTTACATTATCACGATATTTTTCTTACAGGCGAAGAAAATCCCCGAAACAATCTCACTGAGGAAAACTGTCCCGGCCGGGGATCCAACTCGGGTCCCCTTCATCTGAGACAACGAAGTTACCCGGAGACCATCGTTGTAGACTCGTTTGCCTAAACAATAATTACCTTTATGTTTATGTTCATAATCGTATTTTTTTCTTTAACAGACATACACATAGATAGATTAGATATATATATATATATATATAATATATATATATATATATAGATAGATAGATAGATAGATAGATAGATAGATAGATAGATATAGATAGAGAGATAGATAGAGAGAGAGAGATAGAGAGACAGACAGACAGACAGACAGAGAGAGAGAGAGAAGGAGAACAAAAATTTGTTACTAAATTTAGTTTGTCATAAAAACCAAGAGAACAACGAGATCCTAGACGACCATCTTTTCAAAATATTATATCCACAATGTCCACCGCTGTGGTCTCGAGGTAGCGTACTGCCTTGTCACGCAGCGGGTTCGAGTCCCGGTCGGGACAAGCTCCTGGGTGAGGTTTTTTCGGGGTTTTTCCTCACCTGTAAGACAAATGTCAGGAAGCTTAGTGCTCAACGGTCCCCGAAAATCATCCGGCCATCATCATCCTTATCATTATCATTCTTCACCGGTGTGGAAAGCAACGGGAAGCTACCACACCTATAATTCCCTAGCATGAAAATGCTATGATTGCAGTGAAAGACCTGCCCTAGGGCAGAATTACTATGGATGGATGGATATCCATAATGAAATATATTTATTTTATATTACTTAAGTTAGCTGAGCGGTTAAGATAGGAAGCCTTGGCGCAGAGATACGGGACTTGCGCCGGTTCGAGTCTCCATGGGGGAAGAAATTTTCTCATGGTATTTCGGCCAGTATGGGACCGGTGCCCACCCAGCATCGTGAGGCAATTGGGTAGCTGCAATAAGTAGCGGCTCCAGGTTGAGGAACCAGCTATAACGGCTGGAGGACTCGACATACTAACCACATGTCACCCCTACACTGGCTGTTGATCATCTACCTCTGTGATTGACACATGTGGATGTGAAGGGCCAGCAGCCGGCTGGTAAAAGGGCAACCGCTGAAAAGTGGAAAGACCCTCAATCGGATCGGAAGTTATTGGCTGAGTTAATTTTGATATTTGATACATGGACTGATCTGTAGTGACCAGTATACGAATCTTCATTGAATTATTATACTGTAATTTAAATTGTTTCTGATTACTCAAGGATTACGTTATATTACGTCACAATCAATATGACGTGTGACACAGCAGTAGGAGATGGACCGGTACTTACTGCTACAGTTGCCACGATCAATTTCACTTGATTCCATACCTTTGTCCCTTTGGTAATTAACATTCAAGCTAACTTGAGTATCATCATCAATTACATCAAAGTGGAATTACACTGCAACTGTAATATTACAGAATTCATTGTTATAATTAGTTTACATAAATTGAGGTTATAGATTACCCGAAACAGGGAAAATAAAAAATGTGAAATTTTTAAATATCTTGGCTCAATAATACCTGTGAGAGAGACGTACAGACTAAAATTGCAATGGCAAAAAATGCAACTAAGACATTACATGGAATAATTTGGAATAAAAATATTACAAAGGAAACTAAAATGAAAATTTAAAAGAACATAATACAGAATATTTTGTCATATGGAAGTGAAACTTGGTCTTTCACGGAATTATAAAAGAATAAAATTAGAACAGTTGAATTTGATTATTTTACAAGAAGCCTTCAAAAAACAAGACAGGATAAAATAAGAAATGAATTCCTTTGGAGAGAAATGAATGTCACCACATCTATTGTTAAGAGGATTGAAAAGCAAACGCTTAAATGGTATGGTCATGTACAAAGAATGAAAAATGAAAGATGACCAAAAAATATATACCAATGGTTACCCGCTGGAAGAAATAAACGTGGCAGACCAAGATGGAAATGGAAAACCTACGTCAGAACTATAATGGATGATAGGGATTTGGAAGAGGGAGATTGGAATGATAGAGAATGGAAACTGAAGACGGCTAACCTATAAGTGGAGGAAAGCCGAAGAAGAGAAGAGAAGAGATTAATCTGTACCATGATAAACTCAGGAGTCGTAACAAGTAAGTCCTGATACTAATTTAAATAGCGTGATACAAATTCTTATCGTATTTGTACTTGAGACTTTTTTTTTTTACTTGGGTGGGTTACCAGCCCAACCGCAAAACCCCCCAACCTGGAGGACCAGAGTTTAATTTAGGAGTTGTCTATCTCCTAGACAGTCTGCCTTATAAGACTACAGAGCTCTGTTTGCCCCGAGCATCTGGTTTTATGGCGCTAGAAACTCGCCATTCACCCTCCGTCTTCAGTAAAAACAGTCCCACCATGTGAAGGTAGATAGAAGGGTTTGGTAGAGAGAGGCTATATTTTGCGCTGACTATTTGGAGCCTTTTGTAGAGTCTGAGAGCTCATCTTCAGATCCCTCTATTATAATCTCAAAGTCTCAACTTCAAAAAACTAAAATTATGGCTTTTCAGGGCAACGTGCCAGTCAGAGCAAAAATAGTAATCAATAATAAGATAATAGAACAGATAGGACATTTTAACTATCTTGGTTCAGACATAACATATAGCTACGATTGGAATATACATAATAAATCTATTATACATAAAAAGAAAAAATACAAAGAAAATAACTATAATGAAGGACGCTGCGATGGAAAATTATTATGTTTTGCCATAAGGAATAACGTTAAAGTAAACGGCGAATATACTTGTGACAAGAAAAAGAAAGCAAAATCCATTAGCAGATGTAAATTTATTATTGTTCCTAGAAAATCTGTTCGTCTTGATATTGTTCGAAGAAGTGGCATCAAGAAATTGCATCTTGGACTCCAGGGGACGATTGCAAAATTTGGTACAATATCGGCCCCAAGAACAGAAAAGGAAGATAACCCAATATTAGGAGAAAAAAAACACATTTTTCCTTCCCTCGCGATCATGATAGAAAAACCGAAAAAAAACTGAAATATGTATGGAACCGCTTTGTGGAGTGTGTGTGTGTGTGTGTGTGTGTGTGTGTGTGTGTGTGTGTGTGTGTGTGTGTGTGTGTGTGTGTGTGTGTGTGTGTGTGTAAAAAAAATCCTGACTTAAATAAATTTGGGTATTTTAAAAATGGAGTTAACAAATGAGTTTGAATATGACCTAGACTCTAAGTATTGTGTTTAGAGTGATATATTAATTTATTGCTATTTGATTATGGATATTTACTAAGTTTCTGATTGCTATTTTTTGTTCAATTGCACTGGTCAACATGATTTGTGTCTGATGAGTACCAATAGTTGTACGTAATGCAGTTTTTTTATCGTGTTTTTTTCAAATATGTATTCGGAATATCTCCATCACTCACATTGTTTTATTTCAATTTCAATTAATGGATTTAAATAATTATTTTTTAATAAACGTTTTTTTCGTCCATTTGTCCATTGTAAAATAAAACCAAGTGAGCTAACTCAGGAGATTTCAGCTATGGAGAAGAGATACCAAGGCAAATGGAATCCTAATATGCTGGCCGATTATTATTGGACCATCAAGAGGGATGCTCCACAGGCGAAATATAGCAGAAAATCGTCATTCCTTACTTTGTAGGTGAGTCCGAATGTTCGAATATTGTGTATCTATTCTAATCTAGTTACGAATGTAGAAAATATTAAAGTGTCTGAAATTATAAATTTCTGTCTCTCGAAAAACCTTGCGTGATAGAGAACAACCGATATCATATTTGAATTCAGGAGAAAAAATACTATCCGAATCACGTATTTTTCTTTCTGAGACAAAAAAAAAAGGTTTATTTTTTGTTGCCCAGTGTTATCTTTTTATTAATTGACTCAAATTAATTAATTCTAATTTGTGATATGATGGATTATAAGACTCAAGTAGGCCTATAAGATCTGCATGCCAGTAGAGGAAGAGGAGGAATTATACCCGTGAACTTTCTACTTTTTTTTATTCTAATGTCAATGCATTTGTCTGAACGTACATCTGTTTTCTAAAATGTATTTCAAATGCGCTCCACCAAAAATAAATTGCATTTATTTGTTTTGTGGCGATGTTTTTAATTTAAATTACATATGAGCATATTAATTTAATACATTATACTAGTTGCAGCAAAACAATTATATCTAAATATATACATTTCCTGTGTTGTTTCATTGGGGTAAAAATGATGCACCTACTAGTTATTTATCAGAACTTTCACCCTACCAGTTGAGGGTAATCATGGGAGGGACTCCTACTTCCTGTCCATTTTTTCACAGTAAATGTTGGAAATTTGACTTATGTAATTTATCATAAGTAATGCCACGAGTGATTTCCAAATTATCGATAAATTCACGACTCACGAAGTGAGGAGTGAATTTATCTAGAAAATTTGGAAATCAAGAGTGGCATTTGTTAGGACTATTTAACGAATAAAATTAAGCTGTTTACTCACAAATCATTATTTAAATATATTTATTTTAAAATATTTATATATTTAATGTAAACGGCGATGTTTGAAAACAAATGAGAAGCGATAGGTACGCTTCATCTGCTTCTTTTGTTTATCACTGCAACCAGATCATACTATTTATTGCCAAAGGAACGCAATATTGTAAGAATGCTCTCTAGTGGAGAAAAAATGAAACACATCAAACTGTATATTAATTCATTTCTGATGTCGTATGATGTAAATATGACAATTATATTTTTCTGGATTATTACCTGGGAAAAAGTACATACAAGAAAGTGCAAACAGTGGTTTCTTTTTTTGGTGGTATAATCAATATTGCTACAAATGTTATAGTAACTCCCCGCATGCGGTGTGTGTTGACATTCATGCACTATATATACAATCTGGTAGCCGTATTTCTCACAGGCTCAGTCACTGCAAAATAATGGTCAGACCTGTTCAGAATATTAAAAAGGAGGATCTTTCTTTAATATGGCAATTATAACACTGATAAATATTTCGTGAAACACGACTCTGATTGGTTGTAAAACAGAAATCATTGAAACGTGATTGGTCATTGATTGCCATTTGGAGCATGAGTTAAATAGTCAATATAAAATACTAAATAAGTTGTGCGTACAGTATATACGTTAAGACGCGTACTTATCACTACATAATGTAACTTCAGCAATTACAGTCAACTGTAGTTAACAGAATATAACAAAGCTTAAAATATACAAGATGTATATATATGGGCCAACTATCAACTATATACAGAGTGTAACAGAACCTCACCGACAAAATGATAGGGTGGATAGCCCATGCAGAGAGAATCATTTTTTTGTAAAGGAACAAATAGTCGCAAACATGTCGTTTATGAGTTATGCTTATGTATCAAGATGCTCGCGCCACGCACTGGAACCAACCAGTTCGTTGTTTATGTGTTCCGTCAGCCTTCACTCAGTCGCACCAATACACACCTGTATTTTTAGTTTGTTGTTTTTTTGAGAATGTAATCAACGTGCAGTACGAATTGACTGAACTCGGTAACAAGATTATGTGTTACAGTGAGGCGAGGGGAAATGTAAGAGAGGCTCGTCGCATGTACGAGCAACGGTATCCCAATAGAAGACATCCACACCATACCACATTTGATGCAATTCATCGACGCCTAGGAGAAACGGAGAATCTTCTTCCTCGGGCGGCGGGAGATGTATGTAAGGACACCAGATTTTGAGGACGTTTTGTGGTCGAGCGAGTTTCTGTCAAACCTACAACCAGCACGTGTGCTATGACCCGCGCTATGAATGTAAGCCACCAGACTATTTGGAGGATATTGAGAGAGTACAACCTACACGCATACCACTTTCAGAAGGTGCAGGCAATAGGACCACAAGATATTGTACCTCGTATGAAATTTGTAAAGTGGTTTCTACATCACACTGTTCGCTATGCTGCTTTTCCAACACAGGTGTTATTCTCAAATGAGGCCTGTTTTATGCTTGATGTATACTACAATAGTAGCAATGGTCATATCTGGAATTACACTAACCCACATGCAATTTCGCAGTCACCAGCAGAGGTGTTACGTCAATATTTTGGCTGATATTGTTGGTACACATCTGCTGGGACCTGTATTTCTGCTAGTAAGATACTGTGGCAGCTTATTTACAGTTCCTGCAGACCACCATTCCTGACCTGCTAGTCAGTATACCGCATGCTGTGCGCCGTAATCTCTGGTTCCAGCATGATGGAGCCCCAGCACACTTCAGTATCGACGCACGTGCAGCAACTGACCGTTGATTATGGGGACCTGTTGCATGGCAAGCGCCTTCGTCTCATTTAACGCCCCTTGTGTATGATCTACGTAACTCGAGTGGCCACCAAAACTCAATTGATTGAGACTAAATTCAGCTTTTGACAGCGTCAGATAGAATCCTGCCATGCTCGGCAGTGCTGGCCGATCGTTCCTGCGATGATATCAAACATTCAATGAGGCACATGGTCGACTGTTTGAACACGTGTTGTAAAAACCTGCTCTTTTCAAAGAAATTATGTGTTTACAATTGTTCGTATTGAATTCCGACCCTTACGAGTGAACACCTTCACTTGCACACAACTCATAAATGACGTGTTTGCGACTGCATGTTCCTTCAGAAAAAATGGTTCTCTCTGCATGGCCTATCATCGCTATCATTTTGTTGGTGAGGTCCTGTCACACCACGTTTCAAACGTAGACTCTGTAATAGAAATCCAAAGTGTGCATTGAACCTGAAAATATAATAGAATATTATGTATGAAAAACAAATTTAACATGGATCAAAGCAATTTGTGGTATATTTCGACAAGGACGGTTTAAAATAGAACATTATGCAAATTTTTACAAGGAGACTGTTATGAATGTAACATAGTTGATTTCCCACCGTAAATTGTAAATAATTGCTGGGGTAAAATGTCCGATTTAGACGAATGAATGTTACTGAATTCGCGATTACCTCTTCAGATCAATATAATTATCATTTAAATTATATTTATACAGTTGTAAAACTAACGTTGTGAAAAAGTCACGTTAAAAATGTAAATTGTGTACAATTTAAAACGGACAATTCACAGTTTGTAATTTTTATGTTTAGCTTTATTTGGATTCAAGCAAATTGCTGTTTCAATTACATTTAGCAGAGATTATCATCTTCTTCTTCCTCCTTCCAAGTATTAGGCCAAGGCCTGTTACGATCCTATAGAACATTTTCCCTCCAGCGTTTCATAGGACGGCCCAGTGATCTTCGTCCTCTTGGTATATAATTATAAACAGCTTTGGGGATCCGATTTGAACTCATTCTTTCAAGATGGTGTTTCCAATTTAGTTGGTACTGTTTAATATATTCCAAAATTGGCGTAGTCTTCAATTCTTTTAAGATATCGGTGTTCCTTTTTCGATCCCATCTGGTGTAACCCGCTGTTCTGCGCATGAATCTCATTTCACAAGCCGTTATTCTGCTTTCATGTTGTTTTTTTAGTGTCCATGCTTCACTACCATAGGTCAACACTGGTCTAGCCAAAGTGTTATATAAACGTAATCTGGTGTTTTTTTTGTACAAGGGATGGTTTCATAACTTGATGAATAATTCCTAAACTTTTATTATAACTAGTAACTTTTTCAGGGAAATCCTTTTCATCCCAGATAGAGAGATAATATCCAAGATATTTAAATTGATTAGATCTCTCTAAAATTTTATTCTGGAGACAGATTTTACTTTGTATGGGGTCCTTCCCATGAAATGCCATAATTTTAGTTTTGTTAATTGATATTTCCATATTAAATTTGGCACCTATTTTTTGTAAATTATAAATTGATCGTTGCAAATCATTTTCGGAAAGTGCCAGAAGAGCTAAATCGTCTGCAAAAAGAATAGCATCGAGTTTGAGGTTCCTATTGATGGGATCTTTCCTTTATTTTCTTTTCTTCTCCAGAAAAGCCTGACCAGAGGCTATAAGATGGCAGCCCCATCACTGGTCTTGCCTTCCTTTGGCCAGCAACCAATCGAAGGGACTATTATTATGCTTTCAAGTCTTATACGAGAATTTCCCGGAAGGAGATTATCATCTCTGTCTACTATTGTATAGCTAGCTCTGTGATTGTCTACAATTCTATATACAACTCCTCCCATCGTACATTTAATTAATTAAACGTATAAATTATGTGATCAATTATTTCTCCGATCAGACATATACATTTACCTTTAAATAATGTTCTGCTCTACGAACGTACACATTAATGATATCTGTTTCAATGAAGAATGAAAGTTCAATTATAAATGTTTCAGTAAATGGCTAACCAATAAAACTTTCAATTTTACTATTTTTTTTTTTACATTTATGCAATTTTTAAGTGACAAGTAATTACATACCGAAATTGTTTTAAATAAATAAATAAATATATATATACACACATAATGTACATTTTCTGCAATATAAGTATTATTAAGAAAGTTTTCTTGGGTTTTCCGTGTCATGGATTCAAGGCCAGCGTCTGACTACTGATTCCGACGCGACGTTTCGGCATGATCCCACATGCCATTATCAAGCGTCGTGGATTGAAGGTCGGCCTCGTGTCATTGGTTTCGACATTTTGGCATGATCCCACATGCCATTAACATTGAATCCATGACACGGAAGGCCCTAGGAAACTATCTTAATTATATATATATATACTTTGACATCATCCAATTCATAGGCAATTTTGTCGGTGCATCGAATCTTCTGGTTGTAGATGTTTCTCCTTCATGTACATATATATATTATATATATATATATATATATATAATAATAATAATAATAATAATAATAATAATAATAATAACTTTATTTTACCTGGCAGAGTTAAGGCCTTAAGGCCTTGTCTACCACTCAACCAGGTTTAAAAAAATACAAACAAAAAAATAGTCTTAAATCTAAATTACAATATATATATATATATATATATATATATATAAACGATTACAAGTTATGAATACAATACAATTAATATTTATAATGTATTTTGATTTACTCTAAATTTAACGAATTAAATATATAATATGTACAAGATATATAAAAAAACGAGGAAAAGATTAATGACATAGTATAAAATTAATTAAATAGAGAAAAATTAATTATTAGACAACAGGTAACTGTATAAGCGTGACTTAAAGGTACCAAGTGTGCGGCAAACCCTGATATAATAATTCCTGACTCCAGGAAGTTTAAGGTCTTCATCTGCCTCTTCTTCCCTCAGGTTTCCATTCCAAAACACATTTTGGTAGTCGATCCTCTTCCATTCGTTGGACATTTCCGTACTATCTTAATTTCCGAATTTTAATAAGATATAAAATAATATCTTCAATCTTCATTTTCTCCCTTATAACTGAGTTTCTATTTTTTTCTTCTTGAAATTCTTGCTGCCGTTCGTATAAAATCAATTTTAGTTGCCAAAAGATACTTACTTGTTTTTGTTGTTAATGCCAAAGTTCTTGTCCATAAACAATGATGCTTTGAACAATAATTGTGTAGCAGATATTCATTTTAGGTCACGACTGTTATCTAATGTCAAAATAATTACCGGAATTCAGTAGAAATAATTTAAAGTTGAACCATGTAAAAATTAATTTGTTATAACAATGTTTCACCAAAAAAAATCGCTTCCAAAATGGGGACAAAACAACTGAGTTCATGTAGCCTACATTCTTGGAGAAGTGAATGGCAATACCATGTAGAAAACACCGGTTCTGGTCCCATTACCGAAGTTAAGCTACATTTTGTGTAGTTAGTACATGTTTGGGTTTACACTCTTAGAGAGAGCGGGATAAACCGAGTGTATGAATAACTCTATTTATAAAAGACGCTGAAATACTAATCATGTTTTTTTCCCCCTTTTCGTTTACACTGTTTTTCCTTCTTGTTTTAACTTTTTTGTTAACTTTATTTTTAATCTCACATATAGACAAAAGGACAGGACACACACCCAGACCCAAGGTGGAGATTTAAAACCCCCTACCCCACCGTGAATCGAACCCGGGTCGCCTGAGGGGAAAATAGGGACTCTACCGACAACGTCACTGCGACAGACTTTCTTTTTTTCCTCCTTGTTTTACCTTTTATTTATTTTTCGTTTTACCTGTTTATTAACTTTCTTTTATTCTCACATAGTCACAAGGACAGGACACACACACCCAGACCCTAGATGGAGATTTAAAATCCCGTAGCCCGCTAGGAATTGAACCCGGGTCGCCGGAGTGGAAGGTAGGGACTCTACCGACTACACCATGGCTACAAACATGTTAGAATCGTCACAAAACAATAACAAAAAGACAATAATGCAGGAGAGCGGAACTGGTAAACGGAGGGATCGTATAACATCTCCATTTCATATGTAATTGAAATCAAGACTGTCCCTCGACATGAAAAATACAACAGTGGCGGAACCCATCAATCTAAAGGAAGAGTAATTGAATACCAATTTCTTGCAGCCTTTCGTCCATAAATTTAATTCTTCAAATCTTTTCTCGGGCGAATAGTTGAACGTCGAATCCTTTTTTTCGCACCAATTTATCACTGACAGATTGAGGATAAGAGACGCAATTAGATACAACTGTTAGTACAGTTCAGTTTCAAAAATAGTTACACTCGTACTAAACTTTGCAACAATACTGTCTACAAAATCTCTGAAGTGATTTCCTATCATTAACCGTGTAAAATAATAATAATAATAATAATAATAACTTACAGAAATCAATTCATGCATTAAATGAAATATGTAAATTATATGATCTAAAGATTTCTGTAAGAAAAACGTATACCATGGCTTTTAGAGGAAGAGATCCAGTGAGATCCAAAATTATTTTAGAAAATCAAAGTATAGAACAGGTGTCTAGTTTCAAATATTTGGGCTGTGATGTTGGCTACAATGTGGAAAGAGATATTGACTCCAAAATAAATAAATTTCAGACGGTGTGTGGAACAATACAGAGAACATTCAAAAATAAAATCAGAAAAGAAACCAAGATAAAAATGTATAATGTTATGGCGGTTCCCACAATATTGTATGGATGTGAAACTTGGGCTCCAATGAAAAAACAGAAGGATAGAATACAAACGGCGGAGATGAGGTTCCTAAGACAAGTAAAAGGATGTACAAGACTTGATAGAATAAGAAATGAGGATATAAGAGAAGAATTGAAAGTACAGCATTTATTGGATAAGGTCACGAATTACAGACAGAAATGGATTGAGCATATGGATGGAATGAGTAAGGAGAGATATCCATTGTTAGCAAGAAATTATCAAGCAAGAGGAAGACGTGATGTTGGAAGACCTAGAAGACGTTGGGCTGATGCATTATGAAGTCGGAACGGGCAATTGCCTAATCCCTGGAGTGATGATGATGATGATGATAATAACTTTATACGTAATATACTACTAATTAGTTACAAATAATTCACGTCACATAAAGCACATTAAAAAATGTCATGCTCATCAGCATATGAAACATTTAAATGTCACTTTATGTTATGTCTCACATAGCAGAAATGTTTAGAACACAATACCTTTTTTTTTGATGCAGAAATAATACACTTTTCTTTAATTTCTCGCGAATCGTACATCTTGCTGTTAGCCTTGATGGAACGTCACTGACTGCCTGCTTTATGCTGTCATTCATTTTGTAAATATATATTCAGGTGTAGGGATGGATATTGAAGGTGTGCATTTATTTGCGCTCTATTGAGCACAAGTTCTACATCTCTGCAATATTCCACAACACTGAGAAAACTGTGTTCAGTTCTCGAAAACATGGCTAAAAGGAAATACAATAAATAATTTTTTGTTCTTTTTTTCATTTGAGAATATAAATCATGCAATATCATCCATGTCATCAACATCCTCAATTCAGTCATGGATTAGGCCATTGGCTTGTTCCGCTTCAGAATACAAATTGATCCCTGCATCTCTTCTTAGGTCTTCCTGGGTCTCTTCGTCCTGTGGATCAGTAGTTAAATAGCTGCAGAGGTAGTCTATTGTTTGGCATTCTAAGAAGGTGTTCATGCCAATTATTATGGTATTTTTGGATGGTTTCAGTTATTGCTGGTGTGTTGAGAGCTTTGCGGATATCTTCATTACGCATGTGGTCATAAAGCGTATATCCCGCTAAAGGTCTTAAAAACTTCATTTCTGCAGCTACTATCCTATTTAATTTACCTGTAGTAAGAGTCCAGGTTTAAGAGCCTTGAAGTAGAATTGGAAGAGCCATTGTTTTATATAATTTTAGAATTGTATCTGGGTGAACTTTACGGAGAAGAGTGTTTTTTTATTGTTGGAAGAGCCATTGTTTTATACAATTTTAGAATTGTATCTGGGCGTATTTTACGCAGTAAACGTTAAAATAACATTAAATACAAAATTTTACGGAGTAAACATTAAAGTAATATTAAATACAAAATTAAACGCCCTATTGTTTGCAGATGACCAAATAATAATTGCAAATTCAGAAGATAATCTGCAGAAAGGTCTGTATGAACTTAACAAAATTACAGAAGAATATGGATTGAAGATATTTACAGAGAAAAGAAACATTATGGCATTTCAAGGTGTAGAGCCTGTCAGAAGTAAAATTGTACGTGACAATAAAATTTTGGAGCAGGTGAATAATTTTATTTATCTAGGATCCAATATCTCATATGAGGAAGAAAAGGATGTAAATGCAAAAATATGTAAATTTTTAAGAATTTTAGGGTTAATAAATTATATTTTTAAGCCACAGTTAGTCAAAAAACATTCAAGACTAAAAGTGTATAAAGCATTGGCTCTTCCAACTCTTTTGTATAGTAGCGAAGCATGGACATTGAAACAGAAGGATATATAGAGACTTAGATCTGCTGAAATGAGATAGCTTCGGAGGACTGCAGGATATCTTCATCTAGATCACAAAAAAAAATGAAGACATCTTAGAAGAATTACAC
The DNA here is from genome assembly GCA_030220185.1 of Diploptera punctata. Classification (NCBI taxonomy): domain Eukaryota; kingdom Metazoa; phylum Arthropoda; class Insecta; order Blattodea; family Blaberidae; genus Diploptera; species Diploptera punctata. The sequence continues at coordinate 214,314 of JASPKZ010010681.1, read as the reverse complement.
ATGGAACCTTTAGAAAACAAAATTTCTGGTTATAAGTCAAGATGGATGCAAACGTATTCTTCGAATGGAAGATCACAGGATATCCAAACAAATGAGGCGCTTAGAATAATAACGGCAGATCCCAACCGAAGTTCATTTTGAGGTAAATGTAATTTTATATTTTATTCCATAACGTGGAAAGTAAGTAACATTATGACTTGATATTTTCTCGGTATTTAAATAATGGGATTTCGAGTCAAAGTCCTAATTCTTAAACCATTGTGACTAATAGTTATCCTGCTTTTTTGTTGTTTATTAGAACAAGCATATAGAAAACAGAAAAAAATTGTGTAAAATTGACTTTTCCTTCATTTAACATCTTCAAATACCTAACCCAACTCTCTTTCCAAGTCTTCACATTTTTCATCATCATCATCATCATGACGAAGACTGTTATTGATATTTCATCAGGCCATTGTATTTTTCTTTCTATGTTCACTGTATTTCTGCTGTAATTTAAACAATGAAACATGTGAACTAAAATAAACTTTTTGATACACTTCAGAGTTAGAATAACATAAACCAAATTTTATAAGATTCATGATGTGTTCCGTTGAGGTATTAACACCAGTTTTGAATCCTGCCGATGATGGGACAAGTCCCGAAAGCGCTACAGTTAAATAATTAAGCTTCAGTGAAACACCAGTTTTGAATCCTGCCGATGATGGGACAAGTCCCGAAAGCGCTACAGTTAAATAATTAAGCTTCAGTGAAACACCAGTTTTGAATCCTGCCGATGATGGGACAAGTCCCGAAAGCGCTACAGTTAAATAATTAAGCTTCAGTGAAACACCAGTTTTGAATCCTGCCGATGATGGGACAAGTCCCGAAAGCGCTACAGTTAAATAATTAAGCTTCAGTGAAACACCAGTTTTGAATCCTGCCGATGATGGGACAAGTCCCGAAAGCGCTATAGTTAAATAATTAAGCTTCAGTGAAACACCAGTTTTGAATCCTGCCGATGATGGGACAAGTCCCGAAAGCGCTACAGTTAAATAATTAAGCTTCAGTGAAACACCAGTTTTGAATCCTGCGATGATGGGACAAGTCCCGAAAGCGCTATAGTTAAATAATTAAGCTTCAGTGAAACACCAGTTTTGAATCCTGCCGATGATGGGACAAGTCCCGAAAGCGCTATAGTTAAATAATTAAGCTTCAGTGAAACACCAGTGTTGAATCCTGCCGATGATGGGACAAGTCTCGAAAGCGCTACAGTTAAATAATTAAGCTTCAGTGAAACACCAGTTTTGAATCCTGCCGATGATGGGACAAGTCCCGAAAGCGCTACAGTTAAATAATTAAGCTTCAGTGAAACACCAGTTTTGAATCCTGCCGATGATGGGACAAGTCCCGAAAGCGCTATTGTTAAATAATTCATTAAGTTGAGGAGACGGACCTTTCAGGTGAATATTCCATAATTTTATATTAAACATAAACCAAATTTAACAATCTCAGAATTATCATAATCCACAATAATGGATATAACCTTACGTAAAAGCAAAGGAGCGCCATCAATATTTTTTTCTAATTACAAAGTTTGAAGTCATACTATTCTGTATATCCCTGTTCATTTGATTAATTCACTACCGTTCACTACAACGCCATGAACGTGCAGCGGACATAAAGTAAAGCACTCATAGTTGGGATATGCCATTTTTACGCTGGGAATATGTTTGTTTTCACTACGGACAAATTTTAAAGGAGGAAAATGAGAGTTTTGGCATATTCTAATTAGTTTGGTACTTCACACATGAAAGGTAGATGATACCTGTGCACGGTCATGCTTCTAACTCAAAATTCGATGTCGCTTGGGATCTGCCGTTATTATTCTGAGCGCCTCAAATGTTAAGATATCAACCTGCAGGCAGAAAAGACCAGGACGTCCACTCAAAAGACTTCTGGATGGTGTTTCTCATGAGTACGAAACATGTCAACAAATGGCCTAAATTCCTATGATGATGGTGAATTAAACATTATGATTCTTTGTTAAAACGTTAAAAGACCTAACAAAATAATTGTTAATTTCGTTAGAACTGCATTACATATAAACTTGAATATATGTGTACATAGCCTTGCACACTGACGTCGCTTACAGAAAGTATGAAATGTCCAAACAGTCGATCACCGTATTTTACCGTAACGCTAGTGATTTGAGCAGTTTCGGTAAGCTTAAATGGACCTGGCATGTTGTGAATGTCTGCTCAGAAGAGAGCAGTTGTCACAATGTTTTGGTATCACCTGTAATCACATTAACGTCGCTTTGTATACAACATGGCGGAGTAAATAGTCAATCTGCAGTCCAACACTTGAATGCACTCCGGGGGAAGAGCTAGCAGATAGCAGCACGAATTAATACAATGTCGCTGTTACAGTGGCGTGACAAGCCCGCCACCTTGTTAGCTTTGATGTTTCCTCTCTCTTTCGCTCCCTCCGCGAGCTCCCGCGATAATTATATTAAATGCCCTCGCTCCGAGTTAATGCCATTATAGACGTATCTAAATGAACGTGCCATCTCAGTAGACAATGTTTCAGGAATTCCTTCAAAGATTTCATTAAACTTCACATGAGCGGACAGATTGTATCTACATAGTAACCAGTGGCGTGCATGTTTTTAATTTAGCAATGCATGCTTTAAAGTATATTGTTTTTATGTACCGATATTAAAATATTTTAAACAAAAAGATATAAATAGTTGAATGCAGGCTTTCACGGCCGGTAATACACAACAACAAAGAATTACTCGCAGGCTCGAAATGTATCAATAACTATGTTTTCGGACTCGCAGAAGACAAAAATGATACACCTAACCAGAGTCACATACTTCGACGACAACCTTTAGCAGAAGTGGTCGTTTCCGTGAGAGTCGCAGGCGCTATTGTATCTCAAACTGGTCACCCTTATTTTTCTTTTGCGCGGTATAATTACTCTTAGGGATTGTTAAACTCTCAGGAATACACAGGTATACAAAATTTCCTGATTGCCACTGTCAAATAAATGAAGTAATGGCTTGTAATACCTCGTTCTGTGCAGTTCGTCTTACATTACATCATTGTGATTATGAAGTGTCGATATATGCATTATTGTGTATCATTATAAAGAAATTGAATTAAAACAATCTACTATAATATATTTTAATACGTAAGTTTTAGTTTTTTATAATTTTGCAATGTCTCGCCGCTGTAAGAATTCTCGTACTTTATTCTGTTACGTATGTGGAGAGTATTGTACAAACTCTCAGCACAGAACTAGTTATAAATGCGTATAATTTATATTTCGGGAACTATAGTAAATTAGGAGATACTGATAAATATTGAGCCCCCAATTTTTGCTGTACAAACTGCCAAAGGATTTTAATAGGGTGGTTAAAAGGTTCGCATTCGTCCATGCCATCTGCCATTCCAATGTTGTGGAGGGAACTTACGGACCACATCACTGACGTATTTCTGTATGATCAATATATATGGTTTCACTTAAAAAAATAAGCATTCTCTTCAGTATTCAAATTTGCAGTCAGCCATGCGACCTGTTATACATAGTGATTCTTCACTGAATTTGAGTGACGTCAGTGATGAACATGGCGAAAGATTCCACGAAGACATTTTAGAAATGGAAATGCGTTATAGAGGGAAATCAGTGACCAACATGCTTGCTGATTACTGCTGGCAACTTATCACAGACGTTTTGAAGCCTTCTTTCTCGACGTAAGTCATCCAGGAAGAAGTTTGGAAAGGTGAGATTTTTGCTACAATTTAAGCACGTGTTGTAACGTAACTACTTATTTATCCTTCTTGGAAAAAAATATTTTAACTTTTTGGATCTTATATGATTTGGTTCTAACGGAAATGAGTATCATACGCTTGTTCTGGGGGTAAAGGCGGCTGTCACGCAGAGCTGACAACCCGGCTGACATCAAGTGCCGATGGTCTAGAAGAAGTGGGAGCCCTAACCTCCTACTACCCCAAGGGTCTTCTATGGCCTGTAGTGGGATCACTTTACTTACTTATATTATTTATATAGCCTACATATTTTTAATGTTTATACATCTTTCTGCGGCTAAAGTTTTATTTTTCTTCTCCACTCGTCTCTATCAATCCACGCCATGTCCTCCAGTCCTCTTATTCTCATTCCAGATCTTATTTCTTTCATCCATGAGTTTCGAGGTCTTCATTTACTTCTTATTCCAGGTAGACATCATTCCAAAATTATTCTGGGAAACCTTTCTTCTTGCATTTGTCGTACGTGCCCATTCAATTGCTTACATCTTATATCTACTATTGAATATCTAACATTCATTTTTTCTCGTATGACAGTATTTTTTTTTAATTTTGAACATCTTGCTGCTTTCCTTATGAAATCCATTTCCATCGACATAAGTTTTTGTTGTTTTTGTTGAATTTCTAAACTTCAGCTCCATATGTGGTAGTACTTATCACTATTGAATTATATATTTTGTAACTTTTTTTCTGGTTATATATTTTATTTCTATACAGAATTTTAATATTTACACATCTTTGTGTGCCTAAAGTTTTATTTTTCTTCTCCACTCGTCTCTCTCCACCCAATCCATGTTCTCCAATCCTATTGCTCTCATTCCAGTTCTCATTTCCTGCATCCACGAGTTTCGAGGTCTTCCTCTCCTCCTTCTTCCAGGTGGACACCATTCCAATGTTTTCCTGGGTAAGCTTTGTTCTTGCATTTGTCGTACGTACCCATATCAATTTAATTGCTTAAACCGTATATTATCTACTATTGAATAACCAATATTCATTTTTTCTCTTATGACAGAGTATTTCTTATTTTGTCTAATTTTGACCATCTTGCTGCTCTCCTCAAGAAATCCATTTCTATCGACATAAGTTTTTGTTCTAAGTTTTTGTTGAATTTACAAACTTCAGCTCCATTTGTGACAGTACTTCTCACTATTGAATTATATTTGTAACTTATTTTTCCTGGTTTTATGTCTGTTCCATAAGACTCCATTGATCATTGTTGTTATTGCTATACCTTTATTTATTCTGTCCTTAATATCACTTTCTTGTTTATCCTCATTATCTAATTTTACTCCGAGATACTCAGATTCTTCACATCCTCTAATACACGGTGATTACAAATGATTGGAGCGATTTCATGATTTTATTGTAGCGATCTTATTTGACATATCTTCACAGAACTTTAAAGTTATGTATAAAAACTCATAAAGTTTTTTTTTTTGTTTTCTCTCGCAGCCGTGTTTCAGCTTTAAACCGAGAGAGCGCAGCAGTTATCAAAGATGGCGACAGGCGAGGAGAAAGCATATGCTGTGCTTGAATTTCATTCAACTCAATCTGTGATAACTGTGCAACGACACTTCAGAACGAAGTTCGAGAAAGATGCACCGAGTGCCAACTCCATTCGGCGATGGTATGCGCAATTTAAAGCTACAGGATGCCTCTGTAAAAGGAAATCAACGGGTCGTCCTTCAGTGAGTGAAGAAAAGGTTGAGAGTGTGCGGATGAGTTTCACACGTAGCCCACAGAAATCAACACGAAAAGCGAGCAGAGAGCTGAACATTCCACAACCGACCGTTTGGAAGATCTTGCGGAAAAGATTGAAGCATAAACCTTACCACTTGCAATTTCTACAAGCCCTTACGCCCATTGACAAAGTGAGTCGGTTTGAATTTTGTACACAAATGCAGCAGTTTATGGATGAGGATGGTTTTTTGTGAGAAACTTGTCTTCAGTGACGAAGCAACATTCTTTGTGAATGGCAAAGTGAACAAACACAATGTGCGAATCTGGGGCACAGAAAATCCCCGCGTTATTGTGCAGCTCATTCGCGACTCCCCAAAAGTTAGTGTGTTCTGTGCGGTTTCTCAGTTCAAAGTTTATGGCCCTTTTTTCTTCTGCGAGCAGAACGTTACAGGACACGTGTACCTGGACATGCTGGAAAATTGGCTCATGCCGCAGCTGACGACCGACAGTGAGACCTTCATCTACCAGCAGGATGGTGCTCCACCACACTTCCATCACGATGTTCGTGAATTTTTAAACATGAGATTGCCAAACCGATGGATCGGTCGCAGTGGAGAGAATGATCAGAAATTGTTGTCATGGCCTCCACGCTCCCCCGATTTGACGCCGTGCGATTTTTTTGTTTGGGGGTATGTGAAAGATTCAGTGTTTGTGCCTCCTTTACCAGTAGACTTACCAGAACTGCGAGCTCGCATAATCAATGCCTTTGAACAAATTAATAGGGACATGTTACGTCGAGTATGGGACGAACTTGATTACAGACTTGATATCTGCAGAATCACCAAGGGGGAGCATATGGAGCACCTGTAACATCTCAAAAAAAACCTGGGAAGTTGCTCTATGTATCTGTAAAAGTTCGTGAAAATATGTCGAATACTACAGCTACCATAAAATCATGAAATCGCTCCAATCATTTGTAATCACCCTGTATACCCCTTTTCATCTTCTAATATCAAATCTTCGGTTTCGGCTGCACATACCATATAAAATATTTTTTTCTAAATTTATTTTCAAACCCCAGTTATCGTATTCGTCCAATAATGTTCTGAACATAAACTCCGTGTCTTCATATTCTTGAGCAATTATTATCTGGTCATCCGCAAATAACAGTGTATATATTGTATCTGTTGATCCATCTCCAATTGGTACTCCCATTCCTGAACATTTTCTGCTCCAGTTTGACAGCGCTTTATGTATAAATATCTTAAATAATGTTGGTGATATGCTACAACCTTGACGAAGACCTTTTGTTACTTTAATTTCTTCTGATATATATTTTCCAATTTTTATTTTAGATACTGCATTTTTATACAATTTTTTTATTGCATAAATAATTGTATCGTTTATGGCCATATCTTCTAATGCTTCCCACATCTTTGTAATGGTACAGTGTCGCTGGTGTTATATATATATATATGATCTATACAGAATATTGTTATATATTCAACACATCGATGGAACAATAATAGTGTGTTGAACATTAATGTTTGTATATGAATATGACGTTCTGTTTAACTTCTTAATGGGAACGTACATAAGGTCTCTTCTTCTTCTTCACTAATTGCCATCAGTGTTGAATTTAAACACTGGCGCTTGTGTAGGATGTACTAAACTGTTTGACTTTCGCAGCGAACTTGCGAATGACTGTTTGACAAGATAATTATGAACGAAAGGAGAAATAAAGCAGTGGCGGCTTCGTAGTATCACCGCCGTAGTCAATGCAGGCTAACTTACTGACAGAGTTATTTCTCGGCCATTATAAACAATTACGTCATTAAATAATCAATTGAGTTGCTGTTTACTTGATGAAAATACATATTTATTATTAAAAAAAATAAAACTTAGTTTTATTTGATTTTCATATTTATTAAGATATAATTCAGTGACAGCTGTTTCGGTACACTGTACCTTCTTCAAACATGTTAACAAATTATGAATTGTGTTCCAACTGATCCAAGCAACAATGCAACAATAATTTATTTAATTTTTTTAATTTAACAAAGGCGGTTCATTCAAATCAGTTGAGAATTTAACAGTTAATTACTAATTTTCAATTTATTTATTTCTACAGCCTCCAAAAGGTCCAACTTCTTACCCTTATCACAAACACGTAAAATTTCAAAATTTGGATAGAAACAATGATTAAATTGGAATAGGTGGTTAGCATATTTTTAATATTCTAAATTTCTGTTATATGCTCTCATGTGTTCCTTTATCCGAGGGATAAAAGGTCCACCAAGTTTCTCCTATATACACACTGTTACATGTGCTACACTTAAATTTATATTCACCTGATAATTTTTATTTTTTATTTTGGTTTTATTGTTTGTTATTATATTTTGTGAAGTTTTGTTAGTTTTGAATGCCACATTAAAGTTCAACTTTTTAATGTGTTTAGATATTTTTTGAAAGTGGGCCTATGTAAGATATTATGACATATTTCTTTGTTTTCTTTGGGTAAAGGAAGAACTTTGCTTTTTTGTAAATTACGTCATTACTTACATCATTATTATTCTGTAGTGTACTCATTTGTCCATGGGATCAAAAATACTCGTACTAATAAATGCTCTATATAATTTCACCTATATACTGCACAATCTCAGAAAACAGATAAACAATGAATAAAAGTCTTTCTGATATTTCTCTTATATTTAATTAAAGTAATTTCTGCTTAAGGACATCCACAATTATACCAGTGTAACTCGTAGACAAAAAAATTAGTCATCTCTTGATTCTATCAACCGATCGGGGAAACTTCGTGAACACTCGCAGAAGCCTTATTCACGTTAAAACATTTTTAGTAATTGTACTGTGTTGTTTGCTAGTTAACGCAGTGCACACCCAAGTAACATAAAAGAGAAAGCTTGCCTTTGTGTGTTTCCGTGATCGAGAGGTTTAACACACGACATCTGCGTTCGTAATCTCACGGGTTCGATTCCCGTTCTACTTTTTTTTTTACTGAATGTTAGGATAGCATTTCGCCTGTAATATAGTTTCATATTTAATTTTATATTTGAGTTTTATGGCTTTAATGCACACACAAAACACATAAGTGAGAACCTTCTAATAATTAAATGAAGAAAGAAAATAATATCTTCTAAAATGAAAACTTTAACAAAATTAATATCGGGTGTATGAACCCTCAGCATCTATTGATGCACTCAAATTTCTACAGTCACGTGGAATTTCGACTAGAGCATCCCAGACGTCCTGAATTTGTGCCCATAAGCCATCTTTCGTCTTTCGTGCATCTGCAGGACAATTAGAGTTCATTAAGGTACGGACACACTTGCGCGCCGCGCGCGCGCACCATGTTCGTCAGATTTGGACGGGGTTTTAAGGTGCGCGCGAAAGGCGCGCGCGCGTCTCGCACCACGATCCACTCATTGTCGGTTTTTTCCACGAACACTTTGATGGTTCGCTGTTTAGATTTGGACGGGTACCTGAGAGGTTCGTTGTTTTCGGTGCGCACCTATTACTTGAGTATGGAGTGGTCAGAGGAACATGTTAAAACTTATTGATATTTATAGAAGCAAGCAATTATTGTGGGATCCTCAACATAAGGATCATTTTAAAAAATCATTGAAAGGAGATGCCTGTTTTTTTCAATGCTATGTGTTTTTTTCCCTGTATACTGTAATTATATGAATAAATTAGAATTATTTAGAAAACATTATTTATTTAAGACGTTCATTTCATAATATTATGTATGAAGTATCACAAAAAAATACAATATATAAACACATTTATTACTAATTATTTATTTATTTCTTCAAAGACTCCAAAGAGCAAGACTGCTCATGTTAAGGGGTAATATACAAAAAATAATGGCCATAAAACAATTAACAATAAAAACAAGAAAACAAATTCAGGCATAAGTTTAAGTAATACAAACTACTATAGATGCACAATATATATATACATATAAACACAATATTTAAATAGGATAATATGAATAATAATAAAATTAACAAAATTAACTAAGAAAGCAATGAGAAAAAATATTTTTAATACAATTAGAGAAATGTTTAACATTCGTGAAATGTTGATATTCAATAGGTAAGTTATTGTAATGGTTGATTAATGCATAACGAATCCCTGTTATACCTTTTTTTTTGAGAAACTAGTATCTTTGTGCAATAAAGTACAACCTCTAGTATAATAATCATGTACATCTTTATTAAAAATTAAGGCCATGTTATGGTGAGATAGATTCTTAATAATTTTAAACATATATATATACAAATCATATATTTTTTTAAATTCCTTTAATGCTATAATATTTGAAAAACTATAAATAAAGTTATAAGATGTAATAAGTAATAAGCGTGACCAGACGTCCCGATTTTGGCGGGAGAGTCCTGATTTTTAACAATTTGTCCCGCGTCCCACGGCATTTTAAAAAAAGTCCCTATTTTTGGGAAAGAATGCAGGACTAGCGGGAGAACGGAAAGGGAATAGACATGGTTGGTTACACCTCCTCTGCAAAATGTCTACTGAAGGTTTGTGGGTTTCCTATGGATCGCAGGAGGTTCGTTGAAATTAATCATTTCGACGAACATAACACGCGCCGCGCGCGCGCCGTTTATGTTCGCGGCGCGCATATGTGTACGTACCTTTATAAACAAACTTGTTACAGGTTGTTGCTTTTGCGCAGAACGTGTGCGCATCAGTCTATTAAAATCAATACATTGACATCACCTAGAACAAACCCTGAATATGGTAAAATAATTGTTACAATAACGACATTAACATTGATTTAGTTCAATTTTCAAAATAACATGTATTTAATTCATGAAACATTTTAATACAAATATCACAAAAAAAACTACATAATTGAGGACGCGAACCTGCGACCTTCATTAACAAAAACAGTGAATGCATGCTTTACCGCTGGCCTAACAGGGCACGTTGGAGTATCTTCACTCAGTTCATGCCACATAACGCAGTAGCTCAAGGCCTGCACAATTAGGACTAGTTTACTAGTGTGAACCGAGCGCTGTGTCGAGTAGGACTTAAAAAATTATGCGTTGAAGAGATGACTCATTTTTTTTTGTCTAAGGGTGTACTTCGTTAATATTTAAGTACAGCTTGTGGATTACATATTTTCTCTGAATATGTTCAAATTATAAGGAAGGAGATTTTAGTGGTCGTGTGAAAACTCTGACTGTAATTTAACAAATAATATTTTAACATATTTCTCTTTACCTTAGTTTAATCCCTCCCTTATAGGTACGAAATTTTTACATGGACCACGTCATTCGGACCTTACAGGGACACGACCTCTCACGAGACGTTTTGAAACTCTGATCACACACATACTTCTTTAGTTCATTCAAAGAGATGAGAGGCCTCCCTGGATGACTGATCAACTCAATGCCAGGTTATTTCCGAATCAACGCGAACATTTAAGACATGACACACTATTCACTAAATCGTTTATAGTAAAGCTAATATGATGTGGGTGATAATGATGATGTCCAGATAATGTTAAGAGACAATTTGGGTCTATCGTTGAATGATATTTGTCTTACAGATGAGGAGAAATCACGAATATAACCTTACCGAGGAAACTTGTTTCGGCCGGATACGGAACACTGTTCCGCTACTTACGATCATATGAGACAACGTTGCTCCCAGACCATAACAGTGGACAGGAATGTTTTTATTAATGGTTAAATTCCTTAAAGCATATTTTGTCATATGGAGGTGAAACTTGGTCTTTGACGGAATTACAAAAGAATAAAATTAGAATAGTTGAATTTGACTGTCTTAGAAGAAGCCTTCAGAAAAAACAAGAGAGGATAAAATAAGAAATGAATTCCTTTGGAGAGAAATGAATGTCACCACATCTGTTGTTAAGAGGATTGAAAATCAAACTCTTAAATGGTATGGCTATGTACAAAGAATGGAAAATGATAGATGGCCAAACAATATGTCAATGATCACGCCCTGGAAGAGATAAACGTGGCAGATCAAGATGGAAATGGAAAATTTATGTCAGAACTGTAATGAATGAAAGGAATTTGGAAGAAGGAGATTGGAATGATAGAGATAAATTGAAACTGAAGACGGCAAACCTGTAAGTGTGGGAAAGCCAAAGAAGAAGAAGAAGATGTTTATGCTTATTTGAATAGGATTTTACATGTAAACACATATTACTATTAAATCGCTCTAAGGATCATCTTTATAAAGTTAGTTTGTGAATAAGGAATTAATTTTAAACGAATCATTAAATAGATCATGAAAAAAGTGTGATTTATAACCGATATTTTAGACATTAGCGGTGTACGTAAGTATAGTCTGACCAACGGATCTGTGCCCCCGTAAGATAAGCGAACTGAACACTAATTCCTTTTCTGCCTTGATAAAGCATTCCTGTCTCTCTCTTTTTTCGCCCCTCCCATTATTCACAATTTTAAGCCTGGCTGAGGGACACTTGCAGTCCAGTGTTGTCAACTCAACATGAACACTGTAGGAGTGTTGAATGAAATATTACTAAGCAAATAATAAAAGTCAATCAGCGTCATTAGACCTACTTAAATATGAAGAAGTAATAATTAACTTACATGATTCAATATTCTACAGAGAAAACAAAAATTATGGCATTTCAAGGTGTAGATCCTGTCAGAAGTAAAATTGTACTGAACAATAAAATTTTGGAGCAGGTGAATAATGTTACATATCTAGGATGCAATATCTCATATGAAGGAGAAAAGTATGTAAATGCAAACAATATCTAAATTTTTAAGAATGTTAGGGTTAATAAATTATATCTTCAAGCCACAGTTAGTCCAAAAACATTCAAGACTAAAAGTGTATAAAACACTGGCTCTTCCAACTCTTTTGTATGTTAGCGAAGTACGGACGTTGAAACAGAAGGATATACAGAGACTTAGATCTGCTGAAATGACATACCTTCGGAGGACTGCAGGATACACACTACTAGATCACAAAAAAATGAAGACATCTTAGAAGAATTACACATGGAACCTTTAGAAAACAAAATTTCTGATTATAAGTCAAGATGGATGCAACATGTTCATCGAAAGGAAGATCACAGGATATCCAAACAAATGTTAAAATATCAACCTGCAGGAAGAAGAAGACCAGGACGTCTACTCAAAAGACTTCTAGATGATGTTTCTCTTTAGGCCAAAACAGGTCAACAAATGGCATAAATTCGTGAATGTACTATGATGATGATGATTCAATATTGAAGATTCGTGACACTGTTTGGACGAATTTTGGCAACATCACTACTCGGATAAGTGTACTGGCTGCTGTTTGAAGTGGTGGGAGGGAAGCGCGTGGAATGGAGTGAGTGCAGGTGTTAACTTTTCTAAGAACGACTGCAGCGCTTAAGGGGCACCGTTGGTTCGACAATAAAAATTATTCTACTTTGTACAGCATATTTGAAATATTGTATTAAAAGTAAGAGAATATTTGAATTAAATTACGATATCGTACAAAGCGTACTGAAAATGTGTGCTGCTATCTCTACATAAATCGTCAACAAAGAGAAGGTAGTTGACAGACAAGCGGAAAACACTGACGAACAAAAATGGCTTGCCGCCACTGATAGAGATGTAAAATCAGAAAGAGACAGGAAGGGTAGAATGGAAGGGTTACGAGAACAAAATCAAGGCTTGTGCCTGGAGGGTGTATTTTGAAACTATGTACTAAACCGAATATCAGGAAGGTCAAAGCTTTCATAACTTACAGACAATGCTGTGTTAATGGTATGGTAGTTGAAATTTCAGAAACTGCTTTACTATGACTGTTAGACAATGAAATTTGAATTCATATTTGCTTTGTAATATAACATTCTATTTTATGCATACTGAGAAGGCCTTTACGCATTAATGAAGATAATGATGTTGATTATTTCAATGAAGGAAATTTGGGGTTCCCCTTCTGTGTTGATGAAGTAATAGATTTTTATCTCATCAATGAAATCAATACCTCTATAATCGCTATTCACACTGTTTACATTAACTTTATTATATTTTTGTTGAAGACATATTAGGCTATTAGTGAAGAATACATTAGCTTCCTTAGACAATAATTTTCATAAGTAATGCCACGAGTGATTTCCAAATTATCGATAAATTCACGACTCACGAAGTGAGGAGTGAATTTATCTAGAAAATTTGGAAATCAAGAGTGGCATTTGTTAGGACTATTTAACGAATAAAATTAAGCTGTTTACTCACAAATCATTATTTAACTATAGTTATTTTAAAATATTTATATATTTAATGTAAACGGCGATGTTTGAAAACAAATGAGAAACGATAGGTACGCTTCTACTGCTTCATTTGTTTATCACTGCAACCAGATCATACTATTTATTGCCAAAGGAACGCAATATTGTAAGGAGGAGCTTTCTTTAATATGGTAATCATAACACTGATAAATATTTGGTGAAACACGATTCTGATTGGTTGTAAAACAGAAATCATTGAAACGTGATTGGTCATTGACTCTCATTTGGGGCATGAGTTAAATAGTCTACAAAAATGTGTAGAATTTTTTTCTTTTGAATTTGGTTCATTATTTTATTTTTCCAATATGTGTGTCGGACATAGTGACATACTGCTAGATCGACTGTTTCTTGTTCTAAGTGCCCGGATTTCATCTTGGGTAAAATCGGTAGGGTTTTCTATTTGGATAATTTGAATAGGCAGCAAATTGAAAAAAAAAGGAGAGAACATAACCTAGAGACACATGTTGCTTTTATTGATTTTGAGAAGGCGTTCGATCGTGTTGATAGAGATTAGTTATGGAAAATTATGGAAATACATGGCTACCCCACAAAATTAACTTATGTGATAAAAAGTTTGTATGTAAAGTCTCAAATTATAATAAATATAGGCACATCAAAGACGGAGATTTTTTTAATAACTAGAGGTGTACGACAAAGGTGTAGTTTATCACATACTCTTTTTAGTTTATATATCAATTACATCATCCAAAATTGGAAAATAAATGTTAATATAAGCATAAGAATGAACCATTTAAAATATTAAACTTTTAATGTATGCTGATTATGTGGTTATTATTCAAGAAAATGAAAATAGATTACAGTACTCTTTACATCAATTAAATCAGTTATGCCAAGAATATAATTTTAAAATATCAAAAGAAAAAACAAAAATAGTGGCATTTTGGGGAAGTGAACTTAGATACAACAAACCTCTGGAACAAGTAACAAATTTTAATTATTTGAGTTGTAATTTTACTCCATTTTTTCTGCATGGCACGACAGGCCTAGAAGGCCCTTGGCCTACCACCCGGCTGCTGCCCTCACATCCACATGTGTTCATCACAGAGGTAGATGATAATCCAGCCGGTGCAGGGGTAACATGAAGTCAGCATGTCGAGTCCCCCAGCCGTTATAGCTGGTTTTCTCAACCTGGAGCGGCTACTTATTGTAGCTACCCAAATGCATCACGATGCTGAGTGGGCACCGGTCCCATACTAGCAGAAATTCCATGGGAAATTTTCTTTCCCCATGGAGACTCGAACCAGTGCAAGTCTCGTAGCTCTGCGCCTTAACCACTCGGCTATGGCGCGGGACTGTAATTTTACTATCGACACAAAAACTGAAGGAGACATAAATCTGAAACTGTCGACATTTCAAATCATATGCGGAAATTAAAGAACAAAACTAGAAGATATACTAGATTGAAGTTTTATAAAGCGTTAGCAGTTCCTGCATTACTTTATGGGATTGAAACTTGGGTAATGACCATAAAATTGCGAAGTAGAATACAAAGCTTAGAAATGAACTTCCCTAGAAGAACAAAAGGCTGCACAAGATTGGATCGGATAAAGAATGAAGATATAAGAACAGAGTTATATCCACTGAATGATAAAATTAAGGAATATAGATATAAATGATTTAGACATATAGAAATAATGAATATAACAGGATTACTAACATAGCATTTAGCTACAAGCCAAGAGGTATGTAGGAAGTCCAGTGAAAAGATGGACAGAACAGCTGAAGGCGGAATAGGCAATTTGCCTAGGCCGTGAAGTGAAGAAGAAAAAGAAGAAGAATAAAGAAATTATCAAACGCACCGTAGCCGAGCGGTTAAGGTAGGAAGCCTTGGCGCAGAGCTACGGGACTTGCGCTGGTTCGAGTCTCCATGGGGGAAGAAATTTTCTCATGGTATTTCGGCCAGTATGGGACCGGTGCCCACCCAGCATCGTGAGGGAATTGGGTAGCTACAATAAGTAGCGGCTCCAGGTTGAGAAAACCAGCTATAACGGCTGTCACCCCTATTCTGGCTGTTGATCGTCTACCTCTGTGATTGACACATGTGGATGTGAAGGGCCAGCAGTCGGCTGGTAAAAGGGCAACCGCTGAAAAGTTGAAAGACCCTCAATCGGATCAAACGCACCACCTCCTGCTATGGCACGTTATAGGCCATACTTTATGCAAGACTTAGGCCTCTTTTTTTAAGTTAAGTTTCAATTTCCATTTTACATTAAATAACAAATGTAACCAAACTGTTTGTATCAGATGTAAGTGTTTCAGGGTCTTTTTCGAAAGTTCCTAGTACATCCTAGGATCGAATTACTTGACTGCGAGTTTCTTTTCATCATTTTATTATTCATTGAATTTTAAAATCTCTGAATATGTTGAAAACATATAACTACACATAAAGAGATAAATTATTCATAAAACTAATGGTTTACAGGCATATAGGCTAATTCAGACGATGTAACGTTATGTACGATATTCAATATGCAAAAAAAGTAAGAAATGAAGGGCGTAGGGCAGTATCATGATAAGCTATATTCCGTTACGATATGTCATTTATTACAATGATAGCAAATAAATGTATTGAAATATCCATAAAATCATTTGTAAGTGCACCTTAATCCTTAAATTAGCAAAACGCAAATGTCTTGTGCCAATTATTTGAAAGTGGCAGACTGCAGTGAAAACGGAACTTTTTCAACTGTTATTATGAAGTATATTGTATAATTAGACACACATTTCAGTGGTTTCTTTTTCTTCGTTTCTTCTAATTTATTTAAAATATTAAATTAATTAAACCAACTGATGTATCCTGTAGGAAACATTATGAATTTAAGGGTTAAAACATGTATACACACAATGTATTAACAATAATACTGCCCAATTAGAATTTATATTTTTTGAAACATTAAAATCCATGTAGCCTATGTAAAAAAATGTAGTTTATCATGTTATTACCCTATTCCCATCAAATACATTATTCTTAATTTCGAGATTTTAAGTTACTTGAGTAAATCCTATTACAAAAAAATAAAAAAATACAGATATTTTTCCTTGCGCGATAGTGCGTTTTGTCGTATTTACAACAATCGCCACAATGATTGAAAATTCAACTTCCTACATTTCGGGGTTGCCAACCTAAATAACTATACTGTTATAAATAATGTAATAAAAACAACTATTGTAATATTACATATAACAAAACGCGTGTAGCAATTAAAACCACGGCGCTCTATGAATGCTACATACAATTTATGTGCAAAAAAATATCCAAAAGGTAGTGTTAATATAGGCCTACATTATACGAAACAAATCACTGCATTTTAAATGAACCGAACTTCACTTGAAACGATATAGCCTATACGTACTTACGCCATCTTATCACTATATAATTTTTTATATAGTGCCTTATAATTTTTTTTACCCGCGTTCTACTATCATTAGTGCCGTTTGTTACCATTATTATATTAAACTCGCGATAGTAAACCATTTATTGCGCCGCCGTGTATCGTCTTTTGTTTCCATTGTATATATTAGCCTTGAGTTCATAACAATCAGGGTTATTATTCAAAAGCCTTTGCCCGGGCCCATAAGAAGCAAAGATTGATTCATCTTTCTTTTCCAAACACTTAAACATCAATCAACAATTGATCCTAAAATACTTGAGTAATCTATGATACTTAGCTAAACTGGGTGTATCATTATTATTATTAACAATGAAAGCTAGACGGAAGAAAGGAAGTTTGTATGATCTCATAAATAAGTAAGCTTGTGTACGGGAGTATGCCCAACAGCAGTATACACATAAATAATTTGAACATTAAACATGATCATATTTGAAGAGAAAAATTATACGCTCAGACCGGGACTTGAACCCGGGACCCTTGGTTCTCTAGACCAAGTGCTCTACCGACTGAGCTACCTGAGACAAGTACCGATCTAAACGCACTGGCTGTAATGTATAATTCCCAAATATGTCTTCTTAATAAAGGAGCCGACATTTGCAAGATAGAAGCATGGCTTCAGAGCATTTGTTGGAAGGGAATTACAATGTATAAGAGAAAGATTTGCGTTTAGATCGGTACTTGTCTCAGGTAGCTCAGTCGGTAGAGCACTTGGTCTAGAGAACCAAGGGTCCCGGGTTCAAGTCCCGGTCTGAGCGTATAATTTTTCTCTTCAAATATGATTTATCCATCAATGAGATGTACGAAATCAATTATTAAAACATTAAACATGATGTATATAAAAAATTATGTTTAATATAAATTGTACGTCTGAAGTATTAGAAAAAAATATAATCAAATAACAATATAGATCATTCTTGAATTTAAAAGAAAACAAATTAACAATTATTAACATAAAAAAATATATCATAACTCACTCAAACAAATTCACACATACTTTGAGTCCAAGCCAGGGTGGCTTTCCCTGGTCCTCCGGACCAAAACTTAAAACACGCCACTCGCGTGCTCCAGGCGACGTAGTTCCAACCAAATGTTCCGATCGAATGATAATGTTCACACTACACTACACTACTATGTATTGGAAATTGTGTCACGTTCGAACATTTGTTTCCCTTTTATATCCGCCAAGGAAGACATCCATTTTTTAATAGAAGCTTCCCTGACCAATGGGAATCGTTCAATCGTGCACAGCAATTTCCGGCCACTTTAGGGATTTCTGACCCTCTTTAGCGCTTGTGATTAATTTTTATTCGTCGTTGGTAATTGATGATATTTCTTCTACGAACTTTAATTGTTCGTCATTGATTTTTAATAATATATATATCCATCCTCTGCCAACGATAGCTAGCCGTAGTTCGGTGTCAAAGGTCCAGCGGTAGGGCATTCCAATCCTGCTATCAGTTTCTGCGTGAATTAATTAATTTTTCTATGATATTCTTATGTACACTGAGACATACGACAAGACATGACATGACGCACCCTCTCTAGCTTTGGAAGTAAAAATTCAACGGTTTGAATTAATGTATATCAGCGGTATTTTAATCTCATATAAATGTATCTGTGCTATTGTGATTTCTATTGTTATTGCAATTTTTATCAATATACACGGTGATTACAAATGATTGGAGCGATTTCATGATTTTATTGTAGCGATCTTATTTGACATATCTTCACAGAACTTTAAAGTTATGTATAAAAACTCATAAGGTTTTTTTTTGTTTTCTCTCGCAGCCGTGTTTCAGCTTTAAACCGAGAGAGCGCAGCAGTTATCAAAGATGGCGACAGGCGAGGAGAAAGCATATGCTGTGCTTGAATTTCATTCAACTCAATCTGTGATAACTGTGCAACGACACTTCAGAACGAAGTTCGAGAAAGATGCACCGAGTGCCAACTCCATTCGGCGATGGTATGCGCAATTTAAAGCTACAGGATGCCTCTGTAAAAGGAAATCAACGGGTCGTCCTTCAGTGAGTGAAGAAAAGGTTGAGAGTGTGCGGATGAGTTTCACACGTAGCCCACAGAAATCAACACGAAAAGCGAGCAGAGAGCTGAACATTCCACAACCGACCGTTTGGAAGATCTTGCGGAAAAGATTGAAGCATAAACCTTACCACTTGCAATTTCTACAAGCCCTTACGCCCATTGACAAAGTGAGTCGGTTTGAATTTTGTACACAAATGCAGCAGTTTATGGATGAGGATGGTTTTTGTGAGAAACTTGTCTTCAGTGACGAAGCAACATTCTTTGTGAATGGCAAAGTGAACAAACACAATGTGCGAATCTGGGGCACAGAAAATCCCCGCGTTATTGTGCAGCACATTCGCGACTCCCCAAAAGTTAGTGTGTTCTGTGCGGTTTCTCAGTTCAAAGTTTATGGCCCTTTTTTCTTCTGCGAGCAGAACGTTACAGGACACGTGTACCTGGACATGCTGGAAAATTGGCTCATGCCGCAGCTGACGACCGACAGTGAGACCTTCATCTACCAGCAGGATGGTGCTCCACCACACTTCCATCACGATGTTCGTGAATTTTTAAACATGAGATTGCCAAACCGATGGATCGGTCGCAGTGGAGAGAATGATCAGAAATTGTTGTCATGGCCTCCACGCTCCCCCGATTTGACGGCCGTGCGATTTTTTTGTTTGGGGGTATGTGAAAGATTCAGTGTTTGTGCCTCCTTTACCAGTAGACTTACCAGAACTGCGAGCTCGCATAATCAATGCCTTTGAACAAATTAATAGGGACATGTTACGTCGAGTATGGGACGAACTTGATTACAGACTTGATATCTGCAGAATCACCAAGGGGGAGCATATGGAGCACCTGTAACATCTCAAAAAAAACCTGGGAAGTTGCTCTATGTATCTGTAAAAGTTCGTGAAAATATGTCGAATACTACAGCTACCATAAAATCATGAAATCGCTCCAATCATTTGTAATCACCCTGTATAGGTATAGATGGTTTCTTCTGCTTGAAAATTATGTTAATAAGAATATTGGTGATAATTTCATTTTGTTGTAATTTTATTTTCTATGTTTGTTAATTAGTTAATTATATATATATATATATATATATATTTTCCTGAATGTGCGTATCGTATTTGAACTTTCCGAGGTAGAAGGGGAGATGCGCAGTACAAACAGCGCAATAGGAGAAGTAGAAAGGAGAGTGGGGGTAGTTGCATAGAGAAGGGATATTGGCATAGTTCACGAATCTTTCAGTTCAAGGAGGATAACGACACTGATGTTACGAACCGAAAATCGCACTTTTGGTTCAACTAAATGGTCTCACGATCTCCTCTAGTTTCAACTAATAACCATTGTCCACACTTTTAACGTTAGTTTATAATGAACGCAAATATTTCCAACAAATATTTTATTATTTTACTATTATTTATTATTTTGAAAACACCATCGCGCAAAAAATAATGTACAACGCACGTTTGTGAAGTGTTTTACACAATTTCGGAAATTAAAAACCTGATATCGCTCGGTTTTTAAACATTTTCTTCGATTCTGTAAAAAACCAGTTCCCAACCTCGCATCGTAATATACTATTTTTTGCTGGGTAAACACATTATGAAATTATATTTGATATGTCAATATTTTCAAGAAGACTGTTCTTATCTATGGATGTGAAACCTGGACATTAACAAAGGCAGATAGTAAACAAATAGAGGCTGCTGAAATGAAGATGTTGAGAGCAATAGCAGGATACCAAAGAACCGATAAAAAGAAAAACGAAGATATAAGAACATAACTTAATATATTTAATCTATGTGAAAGAATAAAATTTTATCATAATATATTGACCTAGGATTTCACGGCCGGAGTTACTATGGTGATCTTGAAGAATATTTCCGGACTGTTGGCCGTGGTCTTGAGGCTTGTAGTTCCCCAACGTTTCGCCAGAGACTGCGTCTTAACAAAAGCCAGATGTAAACCCTTACGAGAACAATCTATTATAACATCAGACAGCAACGTCATTGGTGCAATGGAAGACCCTGATGCTAACCAACCAGAAGGCAGATACAATTTAAGAAAGTAACAGACCGCGCAGAGAACACATCGCGGATAAATGTATAAATAGGGCAGGTAGTTGACAAAATTGCCACTCTCAAGACAACCCTTGAGGATGCCGGACGCAGTCTCTGCCGAAACTTTGGGGAACTACAAGCCTCACGACCACGGCCTACAGCCCGGAAATCTTCTGCAACATCATCATATTATCATAATGCTTATCTTCAGCACGTATTACGAATGAATGAATAGCGCATACCGAGAAGAATGCATAATTATACACCAAAAGGGAGAAGAATGTTGGGAAGATCATTGAAGAGATGGAAGGACCAATTCGACTTATAATGAGATCAGAACAGGCCATTGGGCTTAATTCTTGTTGTTGTTGATGATGATGATGATGACTGTTCTTTCGTTTCACATCGATCTTGCAAGATAATGTGTTACGTAACTTGCAGTAAGAGACTAGAGAGAGAACAATGTCTCTATTAAAGTAATGAATCTTGATATGGCGAATTTGACAATCTGAAACGTGAGGGTGATATCCTTTATGGAAAGTGCGACACGGTCAGTGGACAGGGATGGGAGACGTTGTAAGTTACACCGTAATGCTTCGTGTTCAATTACGTAGTACGTGCATAGTCCCAATGCACAATGCTACCAGCTGTTAATATGCTTGCATTATGCTGCCACATGTGAACTATTGCCACAATTATCTACCTTTGAATATGTCAGTGCGAATTCTCTCCCAGCTTCCCCTTCATAATAATTGTTACATTTTTTTTCTAAGCTTTAGGCCACAGTAGTCAATTGGCCATGTTCCTTGTCTAAAATTCCTGAGGGTTAGTGTTTATAATAATAATAATAATAATAATAATAATAATAATAATAATAATAATAATAATAATAATAATAATAATAATAATAATAATAATATAATATAATAATAATAATAATAATAATAATAATAATATTTTATTTATTCTGGCAGAGTTAAGGCCTTCTCTTCCACTCAACCTGCACAAATACAAATAAATATTTGACAAATATAGATACACACTATACTAATTATAAACAGTTAAAGATACATTAAATGTAGCAATGTAAATTTCATGTACATACAACATTTTATAGCATAATAACAATGATAATACTTACTATAATAAGAATAATAATAGAATAGAATAATAATAATAATAAAATAACAATATAATAATAATGATAATAACAATAATAATAACAATAATAATAATATTATAAATATGATTTATTTTACGGGAAACACCAATTAATATATATATCTTACACTGGGTAATGATGAAGTCGAGGTTAGAGCAAATATTATAAATTTAGATTTATTTTAAAAGATGCCAATGTCCGGCAGCCCCTTATTTCTTGAAGTAGGGAATTCCAGTTGCGAGAAGTGAAGATAGTATATGACATGGAATGATGTGATGTCCTATGTTGCGGTATATTAAGCAAGAGACTATGGTATGATCTTGTGTTTAAGTTATGGTTTGAGGATAGATACTGGGAGCGAGATGATAAATAATTGGGAATTGAGGTATGTAGGATCTTAAATAAGAGAATTAGACAGTGCGATTTTCTTCTCTCTTTTAGACGTAGCCATGACAATTCGTGGAATAATGAAGAAATGTGATCGTATTTCATCATCATCATCATAGTACATTCACGAATTTAGGCCATTTGTTGACCTGTTTCGGCCTCAAGAGAAACACCATCCAGAAGTCTTTTGAGTGGACGTCCTGGTCTTCTTCTTCCTGCAGGTTGATATCTTAACATTATTTTATTTGAAGAGAAAAATTATACGCTCAGACCGGGACTTGAACCCGGGACCCTTGGTTCTCTAGACCAAGTGCTCTACCAACTGAGCTACCTGAGCAAGTACCGATCTAAACGCAAATCTTTCTCTATATACATTGTAATTCCCGTCCACCAAATGCTATGAAGCCATGCTTCTATCTTGCAAATGGCAGCTCCTTTATTAAGAAGACATATTTGGGAATTATACATTACAGCCAATACGGCCTTTTCCATGTTATAATTCCCAAATATGTCTTAATAAAGGAGCCGCCATTTGCAAGATAGAAGCATGGCTTCATAGCATTTGGTGGACGGGAATTACAATGTATATAGAGAAAGATTTGCGTTTAGATCGGTACTTGCTCAGGTAGCTCAGTTGGTAGAGCACTTGGTCTAGAGAACCAAGGGTCCCGGGTTCAAGTCCCGGTCTGAGAGTATAATTTTTCTCTTCAAATATGATTTATCCATCATTGAGATGTACGAAATCAATAATAATAACTTGGAAAAAGCCGTATTGGCTGTAATGTATAATTCCCAAATATGTCTTCTTAATAAAGGAGCCGCCATTTGCAAGATAGAAGCATGGCTTCATAGCATTTGGTGGACGGGAATTACAATGTATATAGAGAAAGATTTGCGTTTAGATCGGTACTTGCTCAGGTAGCTCAGTTGGTAGAGCACTTGGTCTAGAGAACCAAGGGTCCCGGGTTCAAGTCCCGGTCTGAGCGTATAATTTTTCTCTTCAAATATGATTTATCCATCATTGAGATGTACGAAATCAATAATAATAATCTTAACATTAGTTTGGGTATTCTGTGATCTTCCATTCGATGAACATGTTGTATCCATCTTGTGATCGTATTTTCGTCGGCCGGGTTTAAAACACTAACTGACATAAGTGACGGATTGTCGGACAAACTGCAGCGTGTCCATAATATGTGTATCAGATTCATATTTAATGATCGTATTTTCGAACATTAAATATGAATCTGATACACATATTATGGACACGCTGCAGTTTGTCCGACAATCCGTCACTTATGTCAGTTGTGTTTTAAACCCGGCCGACGTCGATGAATTTTTAGGATGGAGAAATTCAAAGAAAAGTTCTCCGGGCGGTACTTTAAGCTGTGGGTTCCGAGACTGAAGATTTTCAGGCTCGTAAAAGAATCGTAGGCTTGAACAAGGCCTCTGAACATTTAACCTGTCTTTATCCATCCAAGCAATATCTTAGTTATTCTTCGTGAGCTAGGCAAATTGCCTGTTCCGCCTCACAGTTGTTCTGTCCATCTTATCACTGACCTACCTACATTCATTGAACCTCTTGGCTTGTAATTAAAATCTGCTTTTGGTAATCTTGTTACATTCATTCTTTCTACATGTCTGAACCATTTACCTCTATATTCCTTGATTATATCATTCAGTGGATATACATTTAACTCTGTTCTTATATCTTCATCCTTTATATGATCCAATCTTGTGCAACGTTTTGTTCTTCTAAGGAAGTTTATTCTACGCTTTGTATTCTACTTTGTAATTTTTTGGTCATTACTCAAGTTTCACTCCATAAAGTAATACAGGAACTGCCCATGTTTTACAAAACTTCAATCTAGTAAAGTATTCTTGTTATGTTCTTTAATTTCCGCATATAATTTGAAATTTCGACAGTTTCAAATTTATGTCTCTTTAAGTTTTTGTATCGATAGTAAAATTACAACCCAAATAATTAAAATGTATTACTTGTTCCAGATGTTTGTTGTCTATTATTACCTTCGGCAATATCTTAGTGTCCTACTAAATACCTCCTCGACGCAATGAAGGCCTACTAACCACATGTCACCCACTGGCATCCATAAGGAAATAAATGTAACAAAATTATTCTGGGTAAAAGGCTTCGCACCTAGGGAAGTACCCATGTCCCGAAGTGGGACGAACGGGATCAATAAATCGTATTTTAAATTATTACATAAAACTTAACTTTAGACACGAAGCCCCAGGAAATTAAAAATGGTACCTGGTAAGTCATCCACAATTAAATTAATACACTTTATCAAGTAATTCCAATATGGAGGTCTTTCAAAAACAAAGTTTCATGTTCTGCATTTTAACTGGTACCATCAAGTAAGTTCAATACGGAGGCCTTTCAAAAAACAATGTTTCATCTCCTGAATTTTAACTGGTACCAGTTAAAATACAGAAGATGAAACATTGGTTTTGAAAGGCCTCCATATTGTAATTACTTTATGATGTTTAATAATTTAGTTGAGGACGACTGACTTACCAGGTACCAATTTTATATTTAACATCTTATTACATAACCTAAACGGTGCTTTAATATGAATTTTGAAAGTATTGGTTCCTATTCGGAGACTTACGGACGCAAGATGGACACAGAAAGTAACAATGTGTATCTTCAGGCTGAATAATTTGATGCTTTCGAAAATTAGAAGAAAAATTCACAAAATTTTCAAAAAATGACTTAAAATTCAAGATTATTGAGCAGAAGTTCCCGCGGAAGAACAAGACGAAAAAGGCCTCATCTCTTCAAAGAAAGTGTGAGAAGTAATTTGTCAAGTTGAGCGATAAATAGTAAGTATGTGGTAAAGACATAAGAAGATAAGTGAATGTTAACTGTTCATGAACTAAAAACCGTGTGTTAGAACTAATTGATTGGCGAATTCAAAACAGTGTACAAAGTGAAGTAAATAAACAAATTCAAGTGTCCAAGTATCCTTACGTCACCGGGTGAGACATTTAGAGGAAGCTTTTGCCCTTAATAGGACATTTTAGGTTAATCATTTAATTTAATCTTTACTGATGGACGTCAATGTGGTTTCTTGAGAAGTTTAACAACTTATCTGATTATTTACAGGTGTGTCTGAAATTAAATGTGGGTTGCACGCGCGGGTTGTTGACTCTCTCATTTTCTCTCTCTCCCTCCCTCTCTCTCTCTCTCTCTCTCTCTCTCTGTCTCTCTCGCTGTGATGAGATTGCTTAGCCAAGTAGATTAATCTTACTCAGAAGTGTTGTGAGGAGTTGTCAAAGTGACAAGTCTGCCCATGATCTCTGAACCTACTCAGTTCTGTAGAAACCACGTAATATTAACAACGGAATAGTTCAACGTATCTCTTGCACATAACTTGAATCCCAACGTAATTAGTTCTCTCTTCACAGGAAGCACTACTCTAATTAATTAACATACTTTGTGAAATATTTATATCACCCTGTAATAATTAAGAATATTATTTGCACAAATATGAACACCACTTGACAAAAATTAAGTATGACAATACGAAAATCATAAATTAACACTAGCGCCATTTTTTGTGATATTAAATATTTTTGCGATACTTTTGTATTTTTTTCAAATAGCATTGTTCATCGATACTAGTAAAATTCATGGTAAAGAAACATTAAAATTGGCCAACACACTAAAAAAGCTCGATAAGAATATTAATATATCCTACAGAACTGATAACAAATTAAACAATTTAATAAACAACAACATTGAAGAAATAGATGAATTCAACAATAAAGGCATCTACAAGTTAACATGTACAGACTGCAATAAATTCTACATTGGGAAAACTAACAGAAGCTTCAACATTAGATTCAAGGAACATTTCAGAGATTTCTTTTACACTGGAGGAAAATCAAGTTACGCAAAACATGTAATTCAGGCTGGACACCATATGCATAACATCGATAACACCCTCACAATAGTACATAGAGAAAATATTCCAACGAGAATAAATGGAGGAAATCGCAATCCTAAGAGAAATCAACAACAACCTGATTCTCAATGAATACACACCTAATCCACACAATCCTCTGTACAAAATTCTCACAACCAAGTCAGTGCTTCAACAAGGTTCAACAAGAACGGACCTAATGCATTCTGCTGATGATAGGACTAGTCCCGAAAGGCCTACAGAGTTATAAAAGAACTTAAGTTGAGGAGACGGACCTACAAGGTAACTATTTTATAGTTTTTAACCGTACATTATATTACTATGATTATACAAGTTTTAGTAACTTATTGTTCAACTATAACTAAGTAGTTATAAAAACTAACGTAGTTTTCAATGTTGATATTGTAATCTCTATTAAAGCTTTTGTTTACTATACATTTGGCTGAAATTAATCAAACTATTGAACGTTCCATATTAGAATTCCATCGACCGAAAAAAAGCAGATGTGACTTAAAACGCAAAACACACATTTCAGATCATTGTCCGTAATACAGGCCAGGGTGATTAACTGAAAAACTGTTTTGATTTTAACGTGAATTAGCATTTTGTCTTCACATCAAGAGTTGATACAATTTCAAGAGTGTATACAATAGTTATCTAATATCACAAGGATTGGGAATGTAGTTTTGCGGATGAATTGAGATGAAGTTGGAAACGTAAATTTGTTAAATGTCTAATTTGTTACCTATAATTATTGTTTATTGATATATAGGCATGTAAATATATATATATATATATATATATATATTTACGTATTGAACAAAGGTATAATAATAACCCCCTAAAATATAATCACAATGAATTGTCTCGTAGGTGACATTCAGAATATTAAGACTATCTCAATATTAAATACGAATTAAAAGTAATTTTGCCAAAATATGCGCTAAAATATATGAATGCTTGCATAAAACCACATTTCGGAATATGTATTCAGCTATTTTCAGTGTCACTTGTAAAAAAAGAAAGAAATAAAATTGCTGCAGTCAGTACTGCCTATTGACAAAATTAAATGTAAATTGTTCCATATTGTTTAAAACATATTCTTATAACGTAAAATAATTTACATTTATTTATAAAAAAGTAGACATATTGACTGTATGAACTTAATACATTTACGTAATTTATATTAGCTACCCTTGCTTGTTTACTTATGATATAACTAATTACATTTACCCTGCTTTATTCATATTAGAAAAGTTTTATCCATATTTTGTGTTATGACAGCATATATTGGTGCAATGTTCCGTGTTACGGCTATTTCGTAAGACGTAAAAGTACTGAAATGTGATATAGTATGTAATAAATAGAACATCGTGATTAGGTAATATTAACTAGTCTGTGTAACATTATGATTAACTCGAAGAAAATATAGGGCTTGTTAAAACTAAATTTTGTTTGTATTATTACTTTTTTTAATATTCAGTGAAATATAATAGTTCAGTGCCTAGCATTACCATGTAAATTCCGTCAAATATCCTAGATATTTTAAAAAATACATTCAAGTTAAGAAAACCAGTTACAATGGCTGGATGCCTAACATACTGACTGGATGATCGTCCACTTTTTGATTGACCCATGTCGCTTATAGGTCAATGTCCTTGTAGGCCATGGAGTTAAACTTACTTACTTACTTACTCACTGGCACTATCGAACCCGTAGGTTCATGGCCGCACGGACATAAGCTCTCCATACATCCCTATCCTGAGCTAATGCTTTCCAATCATTCCCTGTATAATCTACTTCCCTCAAATCATAGTTAATGTTATTCTCCCAACTCATTCTTGATCTACCAACTGGACGTTTTCCCTCTGGCTTTCCTACAAGAAGCTTCCATGCAAGTCTTTCATTCCCCATACGTGCAACATGTCCTGCCCATCGCAGTCTACTAGACTTAACTGTTCTTATTATATCTGGCTTTCTATAAAGACAATGTAGTTCATTGTTATGTAGTCTTCTCCATTCACCTGTCTGTTCATCTCTCTTTGGTCCAAAAATGTTCCTAAGTACTTTATTCTCGAATACTCGTAATCTCCTTTCCTCCCTTAAAGCAAGAGTCCATGTTTCGCATCCATATAATATAACTGGTAGAATAATAGTTTTATATATTTTCAGTTTAACGTTTTTTGAAAGGAGTTTGGACATCAAGAGTCTCTGCAATGCATAATAGCATGCATTTCCAGAATTGGGACTATGTTTAATTTCTTTATGCATCTCATTCCTATTTGTGATTATTGTTCCTAGTTATTTGAATTCAGCCACTTCCTCAAAATTTCCCTTATTTGTCATTAGCTGTACATTTCCAATATATAATGTATTTCTACGTATGACCATATATTTAGTTTTATTGATATTTACTTCCAGTCCTAATTTCTTAGTGTTACTCAATAGTGTGTGCGTGTTGTCCTTTAGTATCTCCTCGCTATCGGCCAACAATACTACATCATCAGCATAAACTAACAGCTTATTAATACCATTGAGTTGTAAGCCTTCCTCATTCTCTAAAGATTTAATGGCATGCTCTAGTACAAAATTAAATAGTAGAGGAGATAGTGCATCTCCTTGCTTCAACCCATTCTGGATTTCAAAAGTGATGGAGTTAAACACTTTACTAGAATACGTAGTTCTGGTTTTTGTTAATATTTAACGTACATAAAACTATATGAATCTATCTTGAGAAATTCCCTTTGATGTTAATGAGTTAAATCGATTCAGAAATGTTATTCCAACGATCTCAAAAGAATTCTACTGTAAACACAAGCATTTAGTTTATTGTGACATTTTATGGACAGACATTAACGATGTCCTAGCACATACGGAATTGAATATCTCAAAAAGCTCTACAAAAAAGTCCGCGACAGCGTATGTTTTTCTCTTACGGATAACTCACAATAACCATTTTTGTCTTCCATTGATGCCAAGAAGATCGAGACAAGTACGTAGATTCCTGTGTAAGCATAGCAGCACATGACGAGCATTCTTTTACGGATAACTCACAATAACGAATTTTGTCTTTTAGCTCATGTATGTCAAGAAGATCGAGATAAGCAGATTCCCGGGCAACACCGGGTAATCAGTACGGGGAATCTTAAAATAATTACGATATACATTTATAATTATTTTTCATTTTACTTATTCAACTAATCATAAGAAGTACATTAATTTTTGTCTTTCAGCTCATTTATGCCAAGAAGATCGGGATAAGTAGATTCCTGGACAACGCCGGGTAAACAGCACGGGGTATCTAAAAATAATTATGATATAGAATTTTCCTTTCACTTATTTAATTAAACATAAAATACATTAATTTTCGTATT
Source organism: Diploptera punctata (assembly GCA_030220185.1). NCBI lineage: Eukaryota > Metazoa > Arthropoda > Insecta > Blattodea > Blaberidae > Diploptera > Diploptera punctata. The sequence goes on along the minus strand of JASPKZ010010681.1, from coordinate 184,113 downwards.
TCAGCTCATTTATATCAAGAAGATCGGAATAAGTAGATTCGCGGGCAACGTCGTGTAATCAGCACGGGATATCTAAAAAATATAAATTTATTATTAATTTTCCTTTTACTTATTCAACTAAACATAAAAACACGTTCATTTTCATTTATTTAGCCGTAGCAGCGCACGCCGGGTATTAGCTAGTAGATAATATAAGAAGGATATAATAATTTTTATGTAATGTAGAATATGTTTATAGTTAATTTTATTTTTAAAAAAGGATCTTAACGGCATAATTATACTGGGTATAGACTAAAAGTAAATATGTTTTTCCCTTATAGACAGGGTGTGTAGTCTGTATAGGTGCGATATTTTACCTCTCATCATATCACTTGACAACATTTCTGAATTAAATTTCACGAAATTACCTATATCACGAATTTTCCCCATTACCCTAAGTACGAAATCATCAATCCTTCTGTATTTTTTCATGTTGGGACTTGAATACACAGATACTTAGATCTGCTGGAATGAGATACCTGCGGAGGACTGCAGGATACACACTACTAGATCACAAAAAACAGATATACAAAGACTTAGATCTGCTGAAATGAAATACCTTCGGAAGACTGCAGGATACACACTACTAGATCACAAAAAAACAGATATACAGAGACTTAGATCTGCTGAAATGAGATACCTGCGGAGGAGTGCAGGATACACACTACTAGATCACAAAAAAAAAACGAAGACACCTTAGAAGAATTGCACATGGAACCTTTAGAAAACAAAATTTCTGATTATAAGTCAAGTTGGATGCAACATGTTCATCGAATGGAAGATCACAGAATACCCAAACAAATGTCAAGATATCAACCTGCAGGAAGAAGAAGACCAGGACGTCCACTCAAAAGACTTTTGGATGGTGTTTCTCTTTAGGCCGAAATCGGTCAACAAATGGCCTAAATTCGTGAATGTACTATGATGATGATGATGATGATGAAGAAATAATCATCATCATTGTAGTCCACTCACGGACTTTGTTGTTTCGCCCTCAAGAGAAACTATATTCAAAAGTATTTTGAATGGGTGTCCTGGTCTTCTTCTTCATGCATGTTGATAGTTTTACATTTGTTTAGGTATCCTGTGATCTTTTCCAATCGATTAATATGTTGCATCCATGTTGATTTATAATCAGAAATTTTGTTTTTTAAAGCTTCCATGTGTTATTCTTCTAAAATGTTTTTCATTTTTTATGATCTTGTAATGTGTATTCTGCAGTCCTCCGAAGGTATCTCATTACAGCAGATCTAAGTCTCTGTATATCCTTCTGTTTCAACGCCCATGCTTCGCTACCATACAAAAGAGTTGGAAGAGCCAGTGTTTATTCACTTTTCATTTTGAATATTTTTGGACTAACTGTGATAGAATTTATTAACCCTAAAATTCTTAAAAAATTAGTTATTTTTGCATTTACATCCTTTTCTTCTCCATATGAGATATTGCATCCTAGATATGTACAATTATTCACCTGCTCCAAAATTTTATTATTCAGTATAATTTTACTTCTGACATGATTCTACACCTTTAAATGCCATATTTTTTGTTTTCTCTGTATATATCTTCAAACCATATCCTTCTGTAATTTTGTTAAGTTCATAAAGACCTTTCTGTAGATTATCTTCTGATTTTTTATACACTTTTAATCTTGAATACTTTAGGACTGTGACTTGAAGATATAATTTATTAATCCTAAAATCCTTAAAATGTTTATATTTTTGTATTTACAACCTTTTCGTCTTCATATGAGGTATTGTATCCTAGATATGTGCAATTATTCACCTGTTCCAAAATTGTATTGTCAAGCATAATTTTACTTCCGATAGGATCTACACTTTCAAATGCCATAATTCTTGTCTTTGATCCATATTCGTCTGTAATTTTGTTAAGTTCATAACACCTCTCTACAGATTACCTGAGTAATAAATCTTTAGACAAAATATTTCATGAAAATTAATATGATGTCTAGGGCAAGGCATTTAATGATCTATAAATTGGTAAAAAATGCAAATTAAAAAAAATGAATTTATGACCTAAAAAAAACGCAAAAAGACCAGTAAAATAAAAAAAATGACAAATAAAAAGTTAAGAATACCAATAAAAATACTATTTATTAGATTAAGTACTAACTTGATTACTGAATTACTTAGAATTTAACTAACATCAAAATATTAAAAGAAAAGTATTTAAAAAATACATATTACAGTACCTTTTATTGCAGAAAATCCATTTCAATTACACAGTGCACTTTTACAGCAATTTTGAATTGCAGTTAACAACAATCAGAATAAGGGTATAAGCTAGCATAAGCTCTAAAAAATTGAATAAAATTCCTAGAAGTGGGCAAGATCATTATGCACATACCTTGAAAATTGAAAAATAATAATAATAATAATAATAATAATAATAATATAATAATAATATAATAATAATAATAATAATAGATTTATTTTACCTGGCAGAGTTAAGGCCTTAAGGCCTTGTCTACCACTCAACCAGGTTTAAAAAAATACAAACAAAAAAAATAGTCTTAAATCTAAATTACAATATATATATATATATATATATATTATATATATATATATATATATATATATATATAAACGATTACAAGTTATGAATACAATACAATTAATATTTATAATGTATTTTGATTTACTCTAGGGGTAGTAGTTAGCAAAACAACTACTTAATTCCAAGAAATTGTATTGACAAGGAACAATACTGAATTATAATAAAAATCTTAAATCAAATACAGATAATGTCACAGCCTTCCGGAAAAGTATAAAAAAGATCAAAATTACCTAAAAATTGCCAAAAAAAGAGCTATCCCTAAAAAGTTAAGAAAATGCAAAAAATGCCCTAACAAATTGCTTTTATTTAATCCGTTTTTTAATGCCGTGCATTTTCTTATATACAAGCAATGTTTCAACCTTCTTAAGAAAAAAGGTGCAAAATCATTAATTGCTTTGCCATAGTGATGACGATATGAACAGGAAACTATCTACATATTATAGAGCAGGAACAGATGATCCTGGTTCAGATCAGGACAAGACTATTGTATTCCCTGTGTAGATGGCGAGGGAGAGGTAACGTTCCTTATCTTTGCGAAATAAACTGGTAACTTTATATTTCCTGAGGCGGAAAGGGAATAAGACATCTCAAACTGCAGAATATTTGTTGTAGAGTGTAGATAGAGGTCATTGCTCAAGGCTATAAAGTGATGGATGTAGACAAATTAAGTTAACCTGAGATACAGGAAGGAAGAATGTCTTGTCGTGTCAAATTGGAGGAGTGAAGTATGACGGGAGACATGTTGAGCTGGAGGAATGGGGATCTTGTCACTTACGGTGACCCCGTTCCGGGCAGCAACGTGGCCGGAAGGAACGTTTATCTTACATCCCTCTGACATGTCACAAGCAAGAAAACCTAGCCTCAGGCCTTTATACTAAATTCCCTGAGGCTGCAAGATATGGCGTCGGTAGATGCGAACTGAAAAATGACGCAATCACATTACAGTAATGTAACGTAAAATGATCCTCGTTTTAAAGTAGCTAATGGAAATTTCTCAAAATCAACTATTTTGAAATTCATTGCATTAGAAATATCAGGTTATAAATAATTAATTAAATAAATAAATAAATAAATAAAGTAATCCCACAACAGGCCTCGGGAGGCCCTTGGGGTAGTAGGAGGTTAAGGCTCCCACTTTTTCTAGACAACCGGCACTTTATGTCAGCCGGGTTGTCAGCCCTGCGTGACGGCCGCCTTTACCCCAGAACAAGCGTCTGGTACTCATTTCAGTTAGAGGCTGAGTCGACCCCAGGTCCATAGTGCCGCCAGAAGATTTTGGTCAGTTTAAAAATCCTGACCCCACAGGGACTTGAACCCTCGACCTTCCGACTTGTAGCGCAGTGCCTTATCCACTACGCTACGGCGTGCCCCCTAAATAAATAAATAATAAGTAAGTAAATAAATAAATATACAGAGTGCTCTAAAATGTCTCTTACAACCTCCTAGGACTTGTAGAGGGGACTGAGTTGATAATATACAGAATTGGGAACCATGTCCGGAAACCTACCGTTTCCGGCTAGAGCCGTTTTGAAAACGTGCTTTTAATGCGACACCTTTTACAAGTAATTTATTATAAGATGTGAAAGAACTTTTAAGCAACAGGAGAGAAAAACAGAGAATGTTAGGTGCTGATTTCTACACCTCAGGAGCTATGCTGTACAGAAACTGGCCGAAAACCAACCAAGAGCTAAGGCATATTGTAACACGATATGCGATACACGGCTTTCATCATAAGGTGTGCAGAATCAAGAAATATCACGAACCTAGTGAGAAGTGCATGTGTGAATTGTGTGGCGGACAGTGCGACCGATATCATGTACCGACATGCCCATGAAACACGAAATCACTGAATGACTACAGCAAAGACTAAGAACAATCAATGCCCATTAGGGCGAACCTTTCTTCTTCTTCTTATTCTTATTATTATTATAAGGTGTGACATAGTACGTCACTTGTTTTACAATTCAACTCATTAATAACCAAATAAACAAAATGGAAACTGAATCATAACTTGCATTAGTAATCCCGGATACACCCTCCACAATCAATTTTTTGCAGTTTTTAAAATTTCGAAAAAAAATTGACATTTTGAAAAGAAAAAAAAAAACACCAAGTCTTGGAGTATCGAAAGGGTAATTTTCGATTCAGACGAATCGAGTTGAGACACGTGATCAACGTTCAGGCAATTTTTGTTTTCAAACGGCTGTAGCTCGAAAACGGTAACTTTCCGGACATGGTTTTCAATTCTAAATATCATCAACCCAGTCCCCTCTACAAGTCCTAAAAGTGTGTAAGGGGAATTTTAGAGAACCCTGTTTAATCTTCTATACAAGGAGATGGCCGCGGGGTCAGAAGATTACCGGCATTCCTTGCCTCTAGATACGAACAGTCTACGAACAATTTAATTTATCTTGCTTGATTACATTTTATTATTAGTTTTAGTCTTAATCTTAACTATCATTAACGTGTTGTGGATTTTTAAACTGACCCAAACCCTCTGGCGGCACTATGGCCCTGGGGTCGACTCAGCCTCTAATGGAAATGAGTACCAGACGCTTGTTCTGGGGGTAAAGGCGGCCGTCACGCAGGGTTGACAACCCGGCTGACATAAAGTGCCGATTGTCTAGAAAAAGTGGTAGCCTTAACCTCCTACTACCCCAAGGCCCTCCGGGCCTGTTGTGGGATCACTTTACTTTATTATAGATCGTAATATAATAGATATTATCTTCTTAGTCAAATCTTCCTTCAGATTTTAATATAAGCGTTATTGTAATTGATATCCACAGTAATTCTGCTTCAGGGTAGGTCTTTCTCTGCAATCATAGCATTTTCATGCTATGCTTTGCAGCTTTACTAATGAATTATAGGTGTGGTAGCTTCCCTTTGCTTCTTATATTTTGATGTAATATATGTTTGTCCTGGTGAATGGAAGAGAATGCCACATGACCATAACGCCACCAGGCTAAATAAATAGTTAAATAAATAAATAAAAGCCATAACATTTCCCACTTTAAGTGACTTCTCGATTTGTTGCATAATAAATATTTTTCTTGGACCAAAAGTAAGTTAGTGAGAATGAAATGAAAATTCATCGTTTTTTGACACTAAAAAACATAATATTTGGCACTATGTGATATACGAACTGGACATCTTTGTGGTGGAGTGACTGAGGGATGGGGTAGAGAGAGGGTTCGTGGTTGGTAATGGAGATCTGTGGGGCACCGTGGTAAGCCCGATGGTTAGTGATTCGGGGCGATGCAATGGGAAATCGGTGTTTGGTGTGTCTTGCGGTGTGAACTAGCCCGTTTGCAGTTTACTGCCCGTTGTTGCCACTCCACCCCCTTATCCCTTCATTTGTTCCAGTTCACATTTCGTCGGAAATTAAATACTTTACATGTACAGTCATTGACGTAATATCCAGTGGTTCCTGTTAGCACCGAAACGGCGAGAGAGAAGACTCGACGAATTGCTATAAACGATACAGAAAACACGTTCTGTATTAATAATACTTCAATTTGCTTATATTTTCGAGATAACGAAATTGCTTCTTAAGCATAGGACCTTTATAATCTTATTACCTCATTTACGTCATGATCTTCAAAAAATACATTGTTGAATTTTGCTATTTGCATCAATGTAGTAGTTCATCAACATCCAGGTGTTAAGCCTGTTGGCTCTTCCGGCTTCATGAAAGCTAGAATTGTTAAAATTGTTCAGACTATCTTCTGTGTGGGCGACCAGCATTTCTCCTTCCGTGCGGTTTATAATGTAGCAATAATTTTGGAAATCTTCCTTCTGGCATTCTATTGATATGTTCTTTCCAGTCGTTCCTATATTTAATTATTCGGTCTGTAAGTTTGAAAAATATTTAGTTCCTTTCTTATATCTTCATTTATTTTCTGATCCAGCAGAGTATATCCTGCTATATTAATGTAGTAGTTTATTTAATTAATTGATACTTTCCCAGTCAAATTCCAGTATAAAGGGGAGCAGTTTGGAATTTTCGAAAATTTTGTGCATTTCGAGGATTCCCAAAATCCTCATTAAGTCATCATCATCATAAAATGATTTAGATTTAGGTCCATTGAGCCTGTTTCTTTGAGATCTCGATATGTGGTTGGTCTTCCTCTATCTCGAAGTCCTTTAATACTGCATTGCTAATTTACGAAAACGAGGTGGATCCAATCTTTGGACATGTAACAAATTGCGTTGATAATTCTGGATATCTTCAATTATATTTTTAATTTTAATTTTTCACGTTTGTCTGTGTTCCTTTGCTTGCCCGTTTTAGTCAAACCTAGGAGTGGGCGTTAAAATATCATCTGTGCCTCTTGTAATTTTGATTTGATTTAGAATTTAGTATCCAAATTTCGCTGCTACCCAAAATCCTTGAAGTATGTATTTTACTAAAATATTTTTAATTTTATTTTATATAGTTCTAGCCTAAGTATATTATTTTATTTAAATAATAACATTTAATAAATTCAATTATTTATGAAAATACTATTAAGATTAACAAATATTTTCTTAAGCTTTGTTTTAAATATTGTAAAATCGTAAAATTAGTTTTCTATATCTCATTATTTTCTTTGTTTTTTATATACATTAGACATGAACAATTTAATATATCTTGCTTGTATACATTTTAATATTATTTTTAGTCTTAATTTTAACTAACACTAACTGGTTGCATTATAGATCGTAATATAATATATATTATCTTTTTGATCAAATGTTTATGTAGTATTAATATTAGAGTTAAAGTCCACCGCTGTGGTCTCGGGGTAGCGTGCTGCCTTGTCACGCAGCGGGCCCGGGTTCGATCCCCGGTCGGGACAGTTTTTTCTGGGTGAGGTTTTTATCGGGGTTTTTCCTCACCTGTAAGACAAATGTCAGGAAAACTTTAAGGCCCAAACGGTCCCCGAAATCATATGGCCATTGCAATCATCATCATTCATATTCATCTTAGGTTAAGTTTAGGATTAGGGACTCTCCTGGCGCACCACTATCATCATCATCATCATCACCCATCATATCATCGGGGCAACTAACCCCTCCTTCCAGGCGCACCAACCTCAGAAGTGGGTTACAAGTACGCCATGCCAGGAGAGAAACCAGGAATGTCGAAAGACAAACCTGGGGCATTTGAAGAAAAAAATATTAGAGTTAATTGAGGTTGTTATATTCTGATGTAATATATGTTTGTCCTGGTGAGTGGAAGAGAAGGCCACATGGCCTTAACTCCACCAGGCTAAATAAATATAATCTAAATCTAATCTAAATCTAATTATAAAAATTACTGACGTAACATAGAAAATAATCTTTAATATAAAATATGCCTATCCTTGAAACAGGCGAAAACCTTAGACACGAATCTCACCATTCTTAAAGCAGACTAAAAAAATAGTAAATAATATTAAAGTATTTGTATCTATCTTTTTTCTAACAGCTCCATTATTTACGTTTTTTATTTAATAACTATAAAAAAGTGAAGAGCTTGAACAAAACGGGCTATTGTGGTACCTTACTTACTTACTTACTCACTGGCACTATCGAACCCGTAGGTTCATGGCCGCACGGACATACGCTCTCCATACATCCCTATCCTGAGCTAATACTTTCCAATCATTCCCTGTATAATCTACTTCCCTCAAATCATGGTTAATGTTATTCTCCCACCTCATTCTTAGTCTACCAACTGGGCGTTTTCCCTCTGGCTTTCCTACAAGAAGCTTCCATGCAAGTCTTTCATTCCCCATACGTGCAACATGTCCTGCCCATCGCAGTCTACGAGACTTAACTGTTCTTATTATATCTGGCTTCCTATAAAGACCATGTAGTTCATTGTTATGTAGTCTTCTCCATTCATCTGTCTGTTCATCTCTCTTTGGTCCAAAAATTTTCCTAAGTACTTTATTCTCAAATACCTGTAATCTCATTTCCTCCCTTAAAGTAAGAGTCCATGTTTCGCACCCATATAATATAACTGGTAGAATAATAGTTTTATATATTTTCAGTTTAACGTTTTTTGAAAGGAGTTGGGACATCAAGAGTCTCTGCAATGCATAATAGCACGCATTTCCAGAATTGAGCCTATGTTTAATTTCTTTATGCATCTCATTCCTATTTGTGATTATTGTTCCTAGGTATTTGAATTCAGCCACTTCCTCAAAATTTCCCTCATTTGTCATTAGCTGTCCATTTCCATTATATAATGAATTTCTACGTGTGGTACCAATACTTTTAAATGTCTTCTTTTACACTATATAGAATGGAACTGTACCCCAGAATATCAAAAATTATTTGCATTATACACTAAAATTTATTTTCATAGAGGAAAAACGAGTTGTTATTCATTGTGTTTTCCTAAATGTATTTCATAAGGAAAAGTTATAAAATTCTGAAAATCTCAATTACCAGTGAATCTGCACGTTCCCTTCATCAGTTAAATCTTTGCGGATCATCAGCCAGGGGCTAAAATTACTGCTTACTTTATTTTGTTTGCTTTGGTCTATATTATAAATACATTTTTATTATGCATTTATTTTATTTTATCTTTCGACATTCCTGGTGTTCTCTCCTAGCATTTTTGAGGTTGGGGCACCTGGAAGGCGGGGTTACGTTGCCCCGATGATATGATAGGCGATGATGATGATAGTTGTGCGCCAGGAGAGTCCCTAATCCTAAGCTTAATCTAAGATGAATATGAATGATTGCGATGGCCATATGGTTTTGGGGACCGTTTGGGCCTTAAAGTTTTCCTGACATTTGTCTTACAGGTGAGGAAAAACCCCGATAAAAACCTCACCCAGAAAAACTGTCCCGATCGGGGATCGAACCCGGGCCCGCTGCGTGACAAGGCATCACGCTACCTCGAGTCCACAGCGGTGGACGAATTTTTAAAATCTTGAGATAAAAATTATTGCTGCTTGGAAAAGAGACCTCTGATTAAAATTTGTCAATCATTTAACGGCCAGATATTGCTACATTAATTACCTTCGCATATATTACATCAGAATATAACAATCATAATTAACTCTAATATTAAATACTAAATGAAGATTTGATCAATAAGATAATATCTATTATATTATGATCTATAATACAATCAGTTAATGATAGTTAAGATTAAGTCTGAAACTAATAATAAAATGTATTCTAGCAAGATAAATTCAATTATTGGTTGACCGTCCTTGTCTAATGTAGGGGCCTATATTAAAAACAGAAGAAAATAATGAGATATAGAAAAGTAATTTTACGGTTATACAATATTTAAACAAATGAAAATATTTGTTAATTTTAATATTATTTTCATAGATAATTAAATTTATTAATTATTCTTAAAATAATGCTCTCCAAGAGGTGTACAAGTTATTTTGCAGTAATATAATGTACGGTTAAAAACTACAATATAGTTACCTTGTAGGTCCGTCTCCTCAACTTAAGTTCTTTTAAAACTCTGTAGGCCTTTCGGGACTAGTCCCATCATCAGCAGAATGCATTAGGTCCGTTCTTGTTGACCCTTGTTGAAGCACTGACTTGGTTGTGAGAATTTTGTACAGCGGATTGTGTGGATTAGGTGTGTATTCATTGAGAATCAGGTTGTTATTGATTTCTCTAAGGATTGCGATTTCCTCCAGTATATTTATTCTCGTTGGAATGTTTTCTCTATGTACTAATGTGAGGGTGTTCTCGATGTTATGCATATGGTGTCCAGCTTGAATTACATGTTTTGCTTAACTTGATTTTCCTCCATTGTAAATGAAATCTCTGAAATGTTCCTTGAATTTAATGTTATTTTGTTATTAAATAATTCTTTAGTTTGTTTTTGAAGGATGTTACTCACCTATGAAACTTTTCCCGACTTGGGATCGAACTTGCTCCCGATACATGTGAGGCAAAGACCTTACCGCTAGACCGTGAGTCTTTGACATTATACTGACTGTGAATTGTGTTGGACAGTATCTTATATAATTACATATTAGTTGTTTTTCTTTTCTACATGCTCCAGCATCCACTAGACCACGCCTTACTGAGGAATGATAGAGAGATTTGTCTGGATGATTGATGTGGATAATATGAGCTTAGCATTATGAACTGTTACCATGAATACACTATCGTTGACTGAGAATGGTGGGGGCTAGTGAGTAGGAAAGAAAGAGAACTTTTGTTTGTGGCATGTAGTCAATAGAATTATGCAAAACATGGTATCTTTTTACGCTATAGTGAGTTTTGTCGTACTTGCCAGTAATGGCGACCATTATTGAAAGTTCGACTTCCTACATTTCGGGGTTACTTACTTACTTACTCACTGGCACTATCGAACCCGTAGGTTCATGGCCGCGCGGACATAAGCTCTCCATACATCCCTATCCTGAGCCAATGCTTTCCAATCATTCCCTGTATAATCTACTTCCCTCAAATCATAGTTAATGTTGTTCTCCCACCTCATTCTTGGTCTACCAACAGGGCGTTTTCCTTCTGGCTTTCCTACAAGAAGTTTCCATGCACGTCTTTCATTCCCCATACGCGCAACATGTCCTGCCCATCGCAGTCTACGAGACTTAACTGTTCTTATATATCTGGCTTCCTATAAAGACCATGTAGTTCATTGTTATGTAGTCTTCTCCATTCACCTGTCTGTTCATCTCTCTTTGGTCCAACAATTTTCCTAAGAACTTTATTCTCAAATACTCGTAATCTCCTTTCCTCCCTTAAAGTAAGAGTCCATGTTTCGCACCCATATAATATAACTGGTAGAATAATAGTTTTATATATTTTCAGCTTAACGTTTTTTGAAAGGAGTTGGGACATCAAAAGTCTCTGCAATGCATAATAGCACGCATTTCCAGAATTGAGCCTATGTTTAATTTCTTTGTGCATCTCATTCCTATTTGTGATTATTGTTCCTAGGTATTTGAATTCAGCCACTTCCTCAAACTTTCCCTCATTTGTCCTTAGCTGTCCATTTCCATTATATACTGAATTTCTACGTGTGACCATATATTTAGTTTTACTGATATTTACTTCCAGTCCTAATTTCTTAGTGTTACTCAATAGTGTGTGCGTGTTGGCCTTTAGTATCTCCTCGCTAACGGCCAGAAGTACTACATCATCAGCATAAACTAACAGCTTATTAATACCATTGAGTTGTAAGCCTTCCTCATTCTCTAAAGATTTAATGGCATGCTCTAGTACAAAATTAAATAGTAGAGGAGATAGTGCATCTCCTTCCACACTCACGTGCGGGAAGTAAAACCACTGCCTTATGTATACTACGTACAATGTATATACAGAAAATATTCAAATACTGAATAGTGTTAATATACATTATATGAAACAAATCACTGCATTTTAAATGAGCTGAACTTTATTTGAAACAATATAAGACAATAAATACGTACTTGCGGCCATGTTATCAATAATGTTCTCAAGGCCTCCTGTTGTTTCAACTAATAAACATTGTCCAAACTGTTAACGTTAGTCCATTGTTTGTAATGAACGCAAATATTTCCAACAAAGATGTTATTAATTTATTATCATTTATTATTTTGAAGACACCGTCGCGTAAAAAATAATGTACAACGCACGTTTGTGAAGTGTTTTACAAAATTTCGGAAGTTAAAAACCTCGCAATCGCTCGATTTTTAAACACTTTTGTTCTCGATTTGTAATATAATATGATTTCAGTAGTGGTTAGTCACTAATTCAGTTAAGGAGACCATAAATAAATAACCACAAATGAAAGCGTTGAAACTGACCATAATTAAAATTTTAAGGCATTTGGATATCTTTGACTATAATATTCACACATATAACATTTTTTAATCTTAACCAAAAACCAGGAACGAAGAATAGAAACGTCAGAAATGAGGTTTCTGAGGAGTGTGGCTGGCTATACAATAACAGGTCGAAAACGAAATGAAAATATACGAAGTGAATTAACTATATTCAAACTATTAGATAGAATTGCACAATACAGAGATGAATAGATGGACCACGTCAATAGAATGGATAACAATAGAATTCCAAAACAGATTCTTCATTACAAACCACTAGAACGAAGAAATGTAGGAAGACCCAGTAAAAGATCATCATCATAGTACATTCAGGAATTTAGGTCATTTGTTGACCTGTTTCGGCCTCAAGAGAAACACCACCCAACGTCTTTTGAGTGGACGTCCTGGTCTTCTTCTTCCTGCAGATTGATATCTTAACATTTATTTGGGTGAACCGATTCTAGCATGAGATCGGAACAGATCTTAAGGTCTAATCCATGATGATAACTTTTTTGTAATGTAATTAAAATTATGATAATATTTATAATTATTCGTACATGAAATTTCGCAGAAAAATGAATCATCATCATCTTCCGGTATCATGACAGCTGCTGCCGGAAACAAAACGCCATTCGTCTCTGTCCATCCATTGATCTTCTTCCAATCCTCTGATATTCATAGCTACTTGTACCCCTTCTATCCAAGTTTTCTTCGGTCTTCCTCTCTTCCTCATTTCCATTGGGATCCATTCCGTAACAATTTTAGACAATCTTTGCTCTGGCATTCTTTTGACATGACCATACCACTGTAATCTTTTCTTTTCTATAATGTCTATAATGTCCGGTCCCTCTTGTACACCCATAATTTCCCTTATTTATTTATTTCGTATTTTATCCATTCTAGATTTTCCAGCGGATCGTCTTAAACATCCATTTCTGTACTTAAAATTCTTTTCGTTTCCCTGGCAGGAATTTTCCAGACTTCAGCACCATATGTTAAAATGCTCTGAATTATGTAAAATGAATAAAAAGTTATATAAATAAGACACTATAAGTAGGTATTTTTCTTGGCTGACATTAACTGAAATCCTCAATGTAATTTCAATTGTGAGAACTAGCTGCTTGCCAGGGAACAGGAAATTGGATTTTTCTTCGCTTAAACTCGTTTACGAAGTTAATAGGAGATAATTATAAAGTTTAGAGCTCAGTTGACCGATGTCACTAGTTGAATGTTTCAATTAAATGCACAGAAGAGCAAAATACGATCAAATTAGTTCTGCAGTCTATTTCACGATTGAAATGTACTAAGAGATTCAGCGTTCAAATAAATCCAAACTTTTTTAAATTATATTTTAACGAAGGAGAGAAAGTAACAGACGAAAAACATTCCACTTTCATTTCAGTTGAGTGGAAGCGCGTTACCTTTTTTGGAATCTCTTTATAGGTAACGTAATTAAATTAGGCCGAAGCGATGCTGTGCAACTTTTATACGGAAATAGGCAATTACATTAGTACACAAATAGCATACAAGCTATTCTACATGACGTATCGTGTTACAGAATTCCCATTTCAATGGAACACTTTGTACCCATTTGCTGTATGAAATAGCCTTAAAAATTAAATTATTTTTTCTTCTTAATAAATTTACAAGGAAAAGATTTTTAGTTAATGGGAATTTTAAAATATCTCTCAAATTAAATACTTTGTTTATAGTTTAATATTATGAAGGAATTGAAGACAGAGCGGTTAATATTTTGAATACATTTTCCATACAAAAAGAGTTCTCTAAATGCATTTTTATCGTTACTGCTTATACATTTCCTTTATCGAATTACTTTGACCGAGTTTCGAAAATTGTGTAGAAATGAATCAATGCTTCCCTAGAGTCTTAATTTTGACTTCAAATATAAATCCTCGTATTCATGTGAACTCTAATTTATCATAAGTAATGCCACGAGTGATTTCCGAATTTATCTAGAAGATTTGGAAATCAAGAGTGGCATTTGGTAGGACTATTTAACATATAAAATTAAGCTGTTTACTCACAATCATTATTTAAATATAGTTATTTTAAAATATTTATATATTTAATATAAATGGCGATGTTTAAAAACAAATGAGAAATGTTTGGTTATGTTTTATTTGTTCATCACAGCAACTTAATTACATTATTTTTTACCAAATAGGATCCAAATATTATAAGAATGCACCCTAGTGGAGAAATAATGAAACACCTCAAACTGTATATTATAATCAACATTATAGGTTATTAATTTATTTTCTTAGTAAACAACTCAGTACAATCAAGGAATCTCTTCATATAGTCAACCTAGGATTTAAAGAGAGATCGGGGCTTGCTTGGTATAGGTTAGGGGCATGGGAATTTCTAAAAACTAGCAACGATCACGACATGCGAAAGTGTCCAATGTGCGGGAGCTTTGAAGACTAGATACGTATATTAGGAAAATGTAACGGTTTAGAATATTGGAGACGTCAGTTATTACCGGAAAGATTTCTAAATTCAAATCATGAATGATTGACATGCTACGAGTTGATCGTAAATCCAGAAAATTGGATAAACTTGTGTAAATTTCTGGACAAAACGCAGAAAATAAGAACAACACTCATTCATGCATAAATATCTACATGTTATCATAATGCAATACCATTAATTCTTAATAATTATACATAATTAATGTATAATGTAATTGTATTATTATGTAATTGTAATATTATTATGTCACCATAATTACCATCGATATCAAGGTTTTGAGTTTAGGTAGCTTTGATTTTCATGTTTGAAAGGAATCTCTTTTGTGGGGGGTCGGGGTTCGAGATGACTCACAAGTAACATAACCCATGTTTTACAAATCTGAATCTTGAAGATTCAGAATGAACTAACAACAGCTACAGGTACGATTATTCAGATTGCCTGTATTTTTTTTAATAATCGAAATAACTTCGAAATTATAAAAGCATCAGTTCATTATGAACTTGGTTTAGATATACGTTTATGATTAATTTTTAATAAGTACGGTGACTTTTTATATTTATTAAAAATAATGACATTCGACACAACATGAAATAAAATATTGCTCATTACAAAATTTGAAAGAGTATTACAAATTTAATTCGAAATTAAGACCTCGATTAAACATCACGGTAAAAATCTCAACTCATTCGTAAAATCTCTCTTTCAATCCTTCTTATTGCCCATAGTAATGTAAATAAATAAATATATATATATAGTCCACCGCTGTGGTCTCGAGGTAGCGTGCTGCCTTGTCACGCAGCGGGCCCGGGTTCGATCCCCGGTCGGGGCAGTTTTTCTGGGTGAGGTTTTTACCGGGGTTTTTCCTCACCTGTAAGACAAATGTCAGGAAAACTTTAAGGCCCAAACGGTCCCCGAAATCATATGGCCATCATCCTTATCATTATCATCCTTACCATTATCATCATCATCCTTCACCGGTGTGGAAAGCAACGGGAAGCTACCACACCTACACAATTCCCTAGTAAAGCTGCAAGCATAGCATGAAAATGCTATGATTGCAGTGAAGGACCTGCCTTCGGGCAGAATTACTATGGATGGATATATATATATGCTATGTATATGTGCATGGAAGCTTCTTGTAGGAAAACCAGGGAAAACGCCCAGTTGGTAGACTAAGAGTGAAGTGCGAAAATAACATTAACTATGATTTGAGGGAAGTAGATTATACAGGGGATGATTGAAAAACATTTGCTCGGGATAGGGATGTATGAAGGGCTTATGTCCGCGCGGCCATGAACCTATGGGTTCAATAGTGCCAGTGAGTTAGTTTATATATATATATATATATATATATATATAATGTTATATTGTAGATATTCGCGAATGTAAGAATGATTAAGAAAGTTTTCTTGGGTTTTCCGCGTCATGGATTCGAGGTTGGATTCAGTGGCCAGAGGTCGACCTTGAATCCATGACGCGGAAAACCCAAGAAAACTTTCTTAACCATATATATATGTATATATATATATGTCAATTTGTATGAGACTATAAAAGAGAATATACTAAGATATGGTTACTCTTAACGTCTAACATATCAGTACAAGAGAGATGCAATAGAACTAGATATGTAATATAGATTGTTTTATACTTGTATTATTATTCTGTTGAACGGATCTAATTCCTTATTTGATTATTCCCGATATATGGTCATTTCTTCACTTGCAAAATTGGAACCTAACTCTTGGTAGTTGAAAGTTTAATATAAATTAATGGAGCTTCTACTAATTTCTTTGGTGTTGTATAGTAGTCTCGTATATCTCAATTCACTCCACTTCCATTGAGAGTGCTTCTCTGAAACTATAATCTGAGTTAAATCCACAAACACTGTCTCTGACAATAATGTCTGATTCCTCTTGCAATATTAATACATAAGTGAGCTTTCCGCTTAATAACCGTGGTCAGTAGCAATTTCATAGTACTTAGATTCTGCTATTAGTGGCATGAAGCAATAACAATTATATTTCAAGTGCTGTATCAACTTACGTCCAAGGATAAATTTACCACACACACACACACAAATTTCGTGTCACGTTGTTTGTCCGCGTTGGAATCCTAAACTATTGAACCGATTTTAATAAAATTTTGCACACTGTGTGCAGTTTGTTCCAACTTGAGACTTAGGGTAGTTTATAACTAAATTTATAGTCGCATTATTTTTTATTGCAAATTATTTGTCTATTATTTAACAAAGAGTTTTAATTATCTGTGAGTTCCATACAATTCTAACAGATGGCCGTGTAATTATCTTTGAGTTCCATACGATTCTAACAGATGGCGATGTAAGGTAATTTGGTAAGGTAATTGGTTTATTATTTAACAAAGAGAGATACAGATGGCTGTGCTTTTTGTTGCAGCCGCGAATTTCAATTGAATTACAAATATTGATTATTTCATAATTTAAGTGTATTCAATGTTTATTTTATTTTCAATATTATTAATTTCCTGTGTAAGTATTAGTTTTAAGTAATCTGGCTGAAAGACAGCAACTTAATTTAAATTTTTAACGTATACCTTAGCCACAGCAACGCGTGGCCGGGACTTCTAGCATATATATATATATATATATAGGGAATCCATTTTAAGCGGAAATCTTTTTACAGTGTTGCAGCGGCACTCACTTTCCCAGTTATTGTGCTTACACTGGCGGGGAGCTTGTTCCATGACTACAGGCAAATGAAGACAGTTAGAAGCTACCAAATAACTCAACAAATTTAGATTATTATAAAAAATAGGCCTACACATAGAGGCTTATTACTCACCATTTATTTGAGATACTGTTGAAAATTATCCTCGTCCGCAGAAAGACATGACTCACGTCGTTTTAACAAATTATCTGCCACTTTCTGTAATTCCGCTTCGGTAATAGACTGCATTGGACGTGTTATTTCGACCTTAGGTTCTTCTAAACTTTTTCCTTTAGGTATCCCCAAAGATAATAGTCACAGTAAGTTAAGTCCGCTGATCTAAGGGGCTATAAACCTGTGCTAATTATTCTGTCGTCGAAACATTCACGTAAATTTTCTATAGGAGTATAAGCGGTATGCGCTCTGACACCATCCTGATCAAAATATCCATAATCCTTTTCTTCCTGTGTCAATTCATTAACAAATGGACACAATATTGTTGTCACACAAACAGCAGAGTGTACACGATTTTCAAAATATGTAGGCCCAATTATCCGCCGTGCGCTTACCGCACAGCAAACCCCTATTTTAATGGAATTCAAAGGCCCTTCCTGTATAATATGCAGGTTCTCAGTACTCCACATTCGCACATTTTGGTAATTTACATGTCCCGAAAGATGGAACCATGCCTCGTCAGACATAAACATTAGCTGTAGATCCAAAATTCCATTATACACACTTCCAAGAAACCAATTACAGAACCTTATTCTTGCGGCGAAATCTTCCTGTTTAAGTTCCTGCTCAAAACTTTGTTTATAAGGTCGAAAATTTAAGCACTCTGGTCACTTTGTGGGCTGACACCTTGGATATGTCAGTTTCCTGCGCCAAACGTTTTAGTGATTTTCTAGGACTTACTTCTAATCGCACCCGAATATCCTCAAGTTTCTCTACTGTTAAAACGTGCATTTCACGCGTCTTCGTTATGGCATAAACTGAACCTTTGTATGCCACTTTTTCATCAACTTCGAAAGGCACGATTTTGTAGGAATCATACAGTCAGGATATTTTTGAGAAAATCTCAGAACGCGCCTTCTATGGTTATTTCTCAATAAGTAACATTCCACCAAATACATTAGCTGTTAAACCATACTTCTTTATTTTCGATTACTTTCTTATGTAACATATGACAACAAGCGGCATGCATCCCACTACAACACATTGAAGCAACTACCTGTTGGGATGTTGTACATACTGAAAATTGGAGGGTTTTAACTACATAACTAAACCTTGGATGGGTGTACGTCTTCGGAAACGGACCACAGCGAAAACTCTATTTGTTTAATTATATAAGACCTAAACCTGTGACTCGAACTTATCATTCCTTGATAATGACATGTGGGATCATGCCGAAACGTCGGAATCAGTGGCCAGAGGCCGAACTTGAATCCAAGACGCGGAAAACCCAAGAAAACTTTCCTATTCATACTTATATCCGCGAAAATCTGCAATATAACGTATATATATATATATATATATATATATATATATAAAATATATATATATAATATATATATATATATATATATATATATAATATATATAATTGTGGACTAATAGAAAAAATTACATTTATTAAAAATATAATGACAGTTTACAGGGAGTATAGAAACAACACCAATAACACTTAGTATTTCGGAAGGGACGATAAACTGATAATATTTCAAGAGGGTATTCATATCCTAAGGAACTTCAAGGTTTGGGATCTGTGGGGCGTTGGAGTTTGAAATCACTTCATTTCAGATACGACGTAGGTATGCATTCCACATTTCGTTAGAAAACTCAATAACGGTATCACGACGTACAGTAAATTACAAAATGGGTTGACTATTTTGAACTTTGTCTTGATTGCAGAGCGTACAAGGGAGGTGACAGGGCTAGAAACATTTGATCAAATAACTGCCACTGCGGACTGTGTACTTCTATCGCAGAGTGAAATCGTAGTGCGCACAGAAAATGGTCAAAGGTTATAAAATCTAACGGCCGTGGATGACATGGAAAATTTCCCCAGTACCAATCTATCTATTTGGATATATTGGTCTACGTAGTGTCGTAATTTCACATCAAAGTGAACTGGAGCTCCGTCAGTTTGCAGCACATTACCTTCTAAAATATTAGTAACACCGAATCCAATAGGATAGGAAGAATATATCTGAGAAATTAAGGCCCAATGACATGTTCGCTAATATTCTCATTTAATTTAATTTACATTAAGTCTGAAATTGTGTAGATTAATTTTAATTACTTACGCACGCTTACTTTCATTAGTTCAAACAAGAGTTCTGCGCGGATTCGCATTATCTCGAATGAACATGCATTAATCGGTGTATAGCACTAAAGCCGGGTATTGTGGTAGGATTATGGAACATAATCAATGAACTATATGGTCTTTATAGGAAGCCAGATATAATAAGAACAGTTAAGTCTCGTAGACTGCGATGGGCAGGACATGTTGCGCTTATGGGGAATGAAAGACATGCATGGAAGCTTCTTGTGGGAGAGCCAGAGGGAAAACGCCCAGTTCTTAGACAAATAATGAGGTGGGAGAGTAACATTAACCATGATTTGAGGGAAGTAGATTATACAGGGAATGATTGGAAAGCATTAGCTCAGGATAGTGATGTATGGGCAGCTTATGTCCGCGTGGCTATGAACCTACGGGTTCGATAGTGCCAGTGAGTAAGTAAGTAAGTTATGAAGGGTAAATATTACCCTTGCGTAAACTGTATTCGTCGTTGGTAGACTTCTTTCAGAGGATGTATATGGATGTAGGTCTTATTAACGGACACCCATTCATCCATTAGCATGAAATGTGTCCAATCTTGCACAACTTAACGAGTGATATTGGACGGGATCTCTTCGAACCGTCTTAACACGTCCTCCTCAATGGAAAGTGTTTAAAACCGAGCGTGCAAGACTAATCATTATTTTTAACACCTAATACCGGATAGAAATCCAGAATAATTGATAATATATTAAAAAGACCTACCATTACGTACGTACCATATAGCGTGCTGCCTTGTCACGCAGCGGGCCTGGGTTCGATTCTCGGTCGGGACAGGCTCCAGGGTGAGGTTTTTTCGGGGGTTTTCCTCACCTATAAGACAAATGTCAGGAAGCCTACGTCCCAACGGTTCCCGAAAATCATCCGGCCATCATCATCATCTTTATCATTATCATCATCATCCTTTCCCGGTGTGGAAAGCAACAGGAAGCTACAACACGTATAATTCCCTAGTAAAGCTGCAAAGTTTAGCATGAATATGCTATGATTGCAGTGAAAGACCTGCCCTCGGGCAGAATTACTATGGATGGATGGACCATACGTACAGTAAATTTCTAAACATTGCAAGAAAATATAGGGCTAATCAGAAAGAAGGAACAGATTTCAAACATCAATTTTTAAAACTACAAAAAAATAGAAAAACAATTCCAACGTTTCTGGAAAGAGAAAAGTTTGAAGTTTATATCACGGTCGCATTGGCGTTGTAGCTTGTCATGTTGATTGTTTATATTAAAATGGCAACTCAACAGGAATTTGGATTGGAAGAGAAGGAGCAGAAGGTAAACTTCATTACGGTGTGTGATTTTTATCTGTGGGGTTGCGTAAAAGACCGTGTTTTTATCCCCCCCTATGCCTGACACTCTTGAAAATCTATGATATCGAATTGAAATTAACATTTGTTAATCTCTTGTTTCAGCATCCAATAAAAATGTATCATTCATATTATTTTAATACATTTTAAGTACCTAATAAAACAATTTATTCTATTTCTTACTTTCATATTTTCTTCAAATCAGTGTCACCAGTTTCGATATTTCTAGTATTCTCTCCTAGCATTTGGCGTATTGTAACCCACTTCTCAGGTTGGGGCGCCTTGAAGGCATAGTTACGCTGCCAAATTATATCATAGGTGATGATAATGGTAATAATGCCCTAGCAGAGGCCATATTCCTGTACTTAATTTTAATTAAGTGAATACGATAATGACCAAATGATATTCAGGAGCCGTTTGGCCTCGAAAAAAATCTTCACCTATGAAAATTGACCCGTCCGGGATCGAACCCGAGCCGGCTGCGTAATCTAAGCGGTTATTTGTTTTAGTCAATTGCAAAATACGTCCTGATTTCATAAGTTTATATACAGGCTACATTAATTCTAATGTATAAAAATGTTTGTTTGTTTGTTGTTTGATTGTTTGTACTTTATGCGCGGCCATATCATTGATCCGATTGTGATGCTGCTTTTTGCAAAATGTTCAGGAGATTCCCGGGATGAACATAGGCTATAAGAGCGTTGTGATACTCAACTCCTACATCATTAAAAATCGCCCTTTATAGTGGAAAACGTGAAAAAAGTAGCTCTTGGGATGTTTGAATGGTTTACGCTGTCTAAACCATAACAAATACACAACATTAATGTACATAGAATTGAATATCTCAAAAATCTCTACAAAAACGCCCGCGACAACATTAGTTTTTCTCTTACGGATAACTCACAATAACCATTTTTGTCTTTCATTGATGCCAAGAAGATCGAGACAAGTACGTAGATTCCTGTTCAAGCATAGCAGCATATTCATTTACGAATAACTCACAATAACGAATTTTGTCTTTTAGCTCATTTATGCCAAGAATATCGAGATAAGTAGATTCCCGGGCAACACCGAATAATTAGCACGGCAGTCTTAAAATTAATACGATATACATTGATAATTATTTTCTATTTTACTTATTTAACTAATCATTAGAAGTACACTAATTTTCGTCTTTCAGCTCATTTATGCCTAGAAGATCGGAATGAGTAGATTCCCGGACAACGCCGGGTAAACAGCACGGGGCATCTAAAAATAATTAAGATATAAATGTTTCCTTTTACTTATTTAACCAAACATAAAAGCACATTAATTTTCATTTATTTAGGCGTAGCAGCGCACGCCGGGTATTAGCTAATAGTCTACAGCCTACTTGTCCACATCATTAAAGACGACCATCAACGCATGTATGACAACGAAAATTTATTCGTAGATACTATTGTGTCGTTATGGAATTTATAATACTATTACATGTAATTTCTATGCTTAATTATGATGTTATTAAATCTATAGTTCATTCTATAATATTCATCCATCGATAGTAATTCTGCCCGAAGGCAGGTCCTTCATTGCAATCATAGCATTTTCATGCTATGCTTGCAGCTTTACTAGGGAATTGTATGTGTGGTAGCTTTCCATTGCTTTCCACGCCGATGAATGATTATGATATTACGATGATAATGATAAGAATGATGATAATGATGGCCATATGATTTCGGGGACCGTTTGGGCCTGAAAGTTTTCCTGACATTTGTCTTACAAGTGAGGAAAAACCCCGATAAAACCTCACCCAGAAAAACTGCCCCGACCGGGGATCGAACCGGACCCGCTGCGTGACAAGGCAGCACGCTACCTCGAGACCACAGCGGTGGACCTATAATATGAAGGGTCCAGGGGAAAAACGATGAATGTCACAAAATCACAAAAACTGAGGTTTCATATTCTTAGTGTTTGTACTGTTCCCTAGTAACATTTAAAAGGCGAAAACTATTTAAAGAAGCTACGGGTTACATTTTATAAGACTTTGGAAATAATGTGTACAGGGAAATGATATAGCGTTTCAAAACTTAAAATTCATTTATCTCAGTTTGAGTTTAATGTGACATTCATCGTTTTTCCCCTGGACCCTTCATATCTATCTTATATAATACAATAAATTAGGATTTTGTATAAACATACTCGTAGAGTCATTTCTGTTCCGAATTAACTACTCTCAGGATGAAATAGTGTTTTTACAATGTGGACCCCTTCATAGCTTCTGTGAATAAGTGTGCATTATCGAATAAAGTTTAGCGGTTTTGTTGTATCTGAAAGAGGGTGTCTAATGGAGTGTGTGACCTACACTTCCCCTATTATGGAAATCTCTATAATATTTCACATCCCATAGCCCTACAGCCACCATATAATATAGTGGTCGAATGTAAAGTATGCAATCCCTTTAATTCTTTTTTTTATTCACAACTGAGAACAAATTATTTTAAAACCAATGTTGGCCGCAAGCAAGTATGCTATGCCTTGGAGATGGAAATTCCATTTATATTGAATTTGTGAATGGAATTTAATAATTAATACAGTACATTTCTGCTGTTAAAAATTGAATACTCGTAGAAATACTGTTACAGTTGAATACCTGAGATACCTCTAATTTTAATTAAACATAATATTAAATTATTTCCTTTGTGAAAATGTTATTTTTATTACTAACTAGCTAATCCCCGGCGTGCCCTGCTATACCTAAATAAATGAATATTAATGTGCTTTTATGTTTAGTTGAATAAGTAAGAGGAAAAATAATTATAAATTTATATTTTTAGATACTCCGTGCAGATTTCCTGGCGTTGCGCCGGGAATCTACTTATCTCGGTCTTCTTGACATAACTGAGCTGAAATACAAATATTAATGAGTTTTATGTTTAATTAAATAAGTAAAATGACAAAATTATATCGTATTTATTTTAGATACCCCGAACTGTTTACCCGGCGTTGTCCGGGAATCTACTCATCCCGATCTTCTTGGCATAAATGAGATGAAAGACGAAAATTATTGTACTTCTTATGATTAGTTGAATAAGTAAAATGAAAAATTATTGTAAATGTATATCGTAATTATTTTAAGATTCCGCGTGCTGATTACCCCGTGTTGCCTGGAAATCTACTTATCTTGATATTCTTGACATAAATGACCTAAAAGACAAAATTCGTTATTGTGAGTTATCCGTAAAAGAATATCCGCCATGTGCTGCTATGCTTGCACAGGAATGTACGTTCTTGTCTCGATCTTCTTGGCATCAATGAAAGACAAAAATGGTTATTGTGAGTTATCCGTAAGAGATATTCATATGCTGCCGTGGACTTTTTTGTAGAGCTTTTCTAGATATTCAATTCTGTGTACATTAATTTTGTGTATTTGTTATGATTTAGGCAGCGTGAGCCATTTAAGCGTCCAAAGAGCTACATTTTTCACGTTTTCCACTATAAAGGGCGATTTTTAAGGGTGAAAGTGTTGAGTATCACAACTCTCTTATAGCCTATGTTCATCCCGGGAATCTCCTGAACATTTTGCAAAAAGCCCCATCACAATCGGAGTAATAGTATGGCCGCGCATAAAGTACGAACAAACAAACAAGCATTAATTTTTTATACATTAGATGTGACCTACTTTTAAAATTGTGTGTCCTTTTATAAAATCCCCACATATACTCCATGTTTATAAGTTGTGCCGGTTCGCTCATGGTAGAATATAATCACTCAGGTATGTTTATATTATACACAGTTTATTGGATAAATGTTGTAAGTACAATGTATATTTACGGAGTTTTATACTTCACTCGGTGTGGAGTTGATGAACTACTTCCGCCCACGTGTTTTAATATCACCTTCGTGAGCGGTTACTAAAGAACTTGACTATTGCAGAACGTAGGAGCGTGAGAGTGTTTTCACACGCGTCCTCGCTTTATAAGGGCGATGACTCCTCCCATAAGTTGCCACCCCCTCTCCGAGTGTATATGTTATTCATTATAGCTTACAAGGGTGGGTACCATTCGTTTAGGTTTCTATGTTGGTAATAGACTCGTGTGCACGTTTGTGCGCCTTCCAGTTATTACTATTAATGGTACGTTTTAATACTCACGAGTCTATTACTTCTTGCCACAAAGTATTCAGTTATATCATCACCAATAACTTTTAATGTTTCTGAATGTACACATCTTCTTTCACTGCTTGGAACATAATACAATATTTTTCATATGAGTCAATATAGTTTTATCACCAGAACAATGAAAAATCCGATTAGAGACATTTCTCGTAATAGTGGACAAAAGTTGCCGATAAAAAGCGATGAGAGGAATGGACACGTGCAAGTAGGAAATTAGATATTTTGTTTTACGGTAAATAAACTTTGTTACCGTTGTATATCTGACTGCGTATGTATAAAACACTAACAGAAACAGACCATAGAGGCGAGGTGCAATTCGCTTCCACGGGAGACTTTGTGCTTTGACTCGTAACGGCGAAGGGAGAGCTAACGATGTCTCAAAATTGAATTTAGGGGCCCGATGGAACAAACTGAACATTACACCCGTCAACATGAAGATTGCTAATGGTATAATGTAGGTGTCACGCACACTAGGGCGCGCAATTATACTGCACCTGAGACAACTAAGTGTGCTCTTAAAAGTATACAGCTACTTTTTTATTCAATTAAAATTTTGTTAACTCGGCTCTCACAGTGGACAAACCATTACCTCTGGAGTTGTTAATTGGACTTCCATAAAGTGCATTTCAAACGTAACTTCTTGTACTGGATAAATATAGTCTTTTTAAATCGTATTTCTTAAATCTAATCTGCAACATATTTTTGTTATTGATTTTGAGAATTAAACTTCACAACATTTTCAAAAGGTGTTAAGTAGTTCTATTTCTAAGCCTTGATACCGCAGGCAAAATACATTTGTAAATTATTTTTAAAACACATTTTCAAATATCCTAATTTAGACAATTATAACAGGTCTAAATTTAGTATATAGTCTAAAAATATATACATTTGTAACTAGATTGAATTATAATAGCGTGAATGGTAACTCAAAATAATATTTTATCATAAGTAATGCCACGAATGATTTTCAATTTATGTAAAGGATTTGGAAATCAAGAGTGGCATTTGTTACGACTATTTAACGAATAAAATTAAGCTGTTTTCTCACAAATCATTATTTAAATGTAATTATTTTAAAATATGTATATATTTAATGTTAACGGATATGTTTGCCTATGTTTAATTTGTTCATCCATTACTACTCGATCATATTATTTATTACTCAATAGGATCACAATATTGTAAAAATGCACTCTAGTGGAGATAAAATGAAACACATCAAACTGTATATTATAACCAACATTATAGGTTATTAATTATTTTTTTAGAAAACTACTCAGTAAAATCATTATTTAAAAACACAATTATTGAACCACGATTATCAAATGTGCAGTTCGACGGAATCTGTTCATTATTTGCTATATTCAACGTATTTGTTCGAGAATCAGTCACAGCAAAATAATGTTCTGACCTGTTCAGATAATTAAAAAGCAGGAGATTTATTTATTTTATTAAACAGAAATGGATAAATATCGAGGTGAAACACGACTGTCATTGGTTGTAAAACAAAATTCATCAAAACGTGATTGGTCATTGACTCCCACTTGGGACATGAATTAAATAGTCAACACTATTATTACCCCACTTATCATGTTATATATATATATATATATATATATATATATATATATATACAGGGTGGCCCAAAAATGTTAACCCTAATGTTTGTACCATAAAATATGACTATCGTACAATTAAGTGTTCTACAGTGTCGTCCGTCATTGGCTACGACTTCGTCCATGCGCTTTACCATCCTTGTAACCATAGCATCACACTGTTCTCTTGTTAGGTTTTGCAGATCTACTTCGATGTTTATCGTAGAGCGTGTAGAGTACGTGATACGAAGCACCGTTATTTCAATATTCACCATAAAAATGCATCACATAAAGACAGATCAAGACTTTGTACAGGATATGGAAAGTCTGATCGCCTACTTGTCAGTCAACCAGAAAACATGTGTTGCAGTAAGAGTAGATATCCTTGCCAGTATGGGCGGTTGCCATATCTTGTTGAAAAACTTACTGATCCAAATCAATATTATGATGATCTTGAAGAAGATTTCCGGGCTGTTAGCATGGATTTGAGGCTTGAAGTTCCCTGACGTTTCGTCAGAGACTGCATCCTCAAGGGTTGTCTTGAGACTGGTAATTGTGTCCACTGCACGTCCTATTTTATACAGTTCACCGCGATGTTCACAAGCAGTGGACAAAATTGCCAGTCTCACGACAACCCTTGAGGATGCCGGACGTAGTCTCTGGCGAAATATTGGGGAACTTCAAGCTTCAAGACCACGGCCAACAGCCCCGAAATCTTCTTCAAGATCATCATAATAACTCCGGCTGTGAAAGTTAAAGTCAATACACAAATCAATATTATTTAACTCACAAAATTATATCATATCCCCTCGAAAACGTTCAATTTATTTGTGTCTATACTCGTTTGAATTGAAATGAATAGTGTTTACAAGTTTTTCCTCAATAAAACGATGCCGTGGCTGGACACAGCAGTCCACACTTACGTTTTCAGAATGTAACAGTTTCTGATTATACTCTTATTGTTTATCTCAATCAAGGAAACGACAGAACTCTTTGTTCATGTGGTCACTTGACAATATATCAGATTGATCAGACCACCACACATTACGGATACAGGCAGGATCTTCATAAAAATGAACGAGAACATGCTGACAAATAAAATACGTGCTTCAAAATGGACTCCCTTAACTCATCCAAAACCAGATTTTTGAAGGAATGTACTCCAATATCATGCAACATTCGTTTAACACTGCTGCATGCTATACGGAGTTCCTCTGATATGCAACGTTGACTTTTCTTTGGAGAAGTTAGAGTATTGTCCAGTACGCGTAATATATTGTCATTTGTTCTTGTGGTCTTTGGTCGTCCGCTCTTCTCGCAGTTGTGTTTGGTAACAGAGTCTGTTATTCGAAACATTGCAGAATTAGAATTGCTAATGGCAGGATTACGATCAACGTTTGTTGATGTTGCGTTGCGTTACGTTACGTTTGAGTTCGTTCATGTTTATATTAATATGCACCTTCCATGTTTCACCGATGTGGTCTCGAGGTAGCGTGCTGCCTTGTCACGCAGCGGGCCCGGGTTCGATTCCCGGTCGGGGCAGGCTCCTGGGTGAGATTTTGTCGGGGTTTTTCCTCACCTGTAAGTCAAATGTCAGGAAGCTTAGGGCCCAACGATCCCCGAAAATCATCCGGCCATCATCATCATAGATAGATAGATCATCGGTTGATTAATGTATTTGACATCGTCCGATTCCTAACAGCCAATTTTGTCGGTCCATCCAATCTCCTGGTTGTAGATGTTTCTCCTTCATGTATAAACATATTTCCTGACTCCAGGAGGTTTTAGGTCTTCCTCTGCCACGTCTTCCCTCAGGTTTCCATTCCAAAACACATTTTGGTAGTCGATCCTCTTCCATTCGCTGGACATGTCCGTACCATCTTAATTGCTGAGTTTTAATATAATCTAAAATAGTGTCTTCAATCTTCCTTTTCTCCCTTATAACTGAGTTCCTAATTTTTTCATCATCATCCTTACCATTATCATCATCATCCTTCACTGACGTGAAAAGTAACGTAAAGTTACCATACCTATAATTCCCTAGTGAAGAGCATAGCATGAAAGTGTTATGATTGCAGTTAAAGACCTGCCCTCGGACTGAATTGCTTTGGATGGATGTATCATATTATGAAGAACGTTTGCAGGATACGGCGCATGATGGCGTTAGTTGTACATTGGCAAGATCAAACTTCAACAAACGCAAAAGTAACATCATATCGGTTGCCGCATTTCATTTGTTTCTAGCTGATATTTTAAAAATTATATCAACATGAGAGACGATGTGCTTATCAC
Organism: Diploptera punctata; assembly: GCA_030220185.1. NCBI lineage: Eukaryota > Metazoa > Arthropoda > Insecta > Blattodea > Blaberidae > Diploptera > Diploptera punctata. The sequence continues at coordinate 154,851 of JASPKZ010010681.1, read as the reverse complement.
GTTTGTGTGATCACACGAATTTATATAAACAGAAATAAGGAAAAAAGGAAGCTATTTGGAAATAAATAGGAAACAATGTATGTACTACCATAATGTATATTTACCATATTTCGCCTGAACACAAACGTGAATGAACGTTGATACATCTACTTAAATTGTGAGATCTAAATGCAACGTAACGAAACGCAAAATCAACCTAATCCCGTCATAATATTAGGTCACATCCGAATTTTGCCTTTGTTTAATCTATAATTTAATAATACTTCATTACTGTAACAATTATTTAATTTTTGTATTATTTTATTATTTGCTGGTTGAATGGATTACAAGACCTTATGACTTTAACTCTGCCAGATAAATAAATTATTATTATTATTATTATTATTATTATTATTATTAAATAAGGATTGAAATGCATACACGAGTTATATATATATATATATATATATATATATATATATATATATATGAAAAGAAAAATGAATGCTTGAGTCGGGATTTGAACCCGAGTCTCTAAACTATGTACGTTTAGCGCTCTAACGACCTGAGCTACCCAAGTATTCCAACACAAACATACATGTTTCTTATATATGTATTATTCTCAGTTCACACAAGAGGTAGCCGAAATTCGTTCCGACTGACATCTAGTGGCTAACATAACAGTTAAGCAATTATATATATATATATATATATATATATATATATATATATATATATATCTTTGGATTTTTAGAGCTGCTGCCGTCCTCCCATGCCAACGCTTACGATCGTGGGCATCTTCAATGCTTAGAGCTCTTGCTTGCATTACTGTCTTCATGTTTTGCTTCCATGTTTACTTCGGTCTCCTTCTCTTCCTCCTTCTGGTCGGATGCCATTGATGTAGTTGCTTTGGCCATCTCTTATCTTCCATTCTTAAAATATGTCCTAACCACTTTAATTCCTTCTTCTCAATTGAAAGAATTTATTATTCAATTATGCTTTCTTCTGCTTCTATTATATTTCTAATTTCCTAATTTGTGACATGTTCTAAATTTGACTTTCTGGCACTTCTTTGTAAATAAACCATTTATAGAGCAATTAGTATATTCTTGTAGTATTTATTGATTGTATATACGTCACTTCCATACATTGCAACAGATTCCACCAATGTTTTACCAATATATTTTTTGGTGTCTTTCCAAATATGCTTATCCCACCATATGGAATTTAACGATATATTATTTTGCTATTCAATTCAATTCTATGCTTTATGTTCTCTTTGCATATACCTTCTTCTTCTTATTCGGCTTTCCCCCACTTATATGTTTGCCGTCTTCAGTTTCCATTTATCTCTATCATCCCAATCTCCCTCCTCCAAATTCCTATCATCCATTATAGTTCTGACGTAAGTTTTCCATTTCCATCTTGGTCTGCCACGTTTATTTCTTCCAGGGGGTGACCATTGGTATATATTTTTTGACCATCTTTCATTTTCCATTCTTTGTACATGGCTATAGGCCTACTATTTAAGCGATTGATTTTCAATCGTCTTAACAGATATGATGACATTCATTTCTGTCCAAAGGAATTCATTTCTTACATTATCGTGTCTTGTTTTCTGTAGGCTTCTTCTAAAATAATCAAATTCTACTGTTCTAATTTTATTCTTTTGTAATACCTTCATATACATATATATATATCATCATCATCATGAACAAATTCGTTTTAGGCCATGTGGCCTGTACGGTAAACCTAACGAAGATGGTCTTGATCTTTCCACTGATATTTTGGTCTTCCTTGGTCCCTATGTCCAGTTGGGGTATATTGGAATGCCAATTTTGGAAGTCTATTTCTTGCCATTCTCCTCAGATGATTTTTTCATTCTTGTTGGTATCTTTGTATATCTTCATTTAAACTTGTTACTCCAAGTTTTCCTCTGATAATAGTGTTCCTGTGGTGATCCAGTCTATTAACTCCATATATATATATATATATATATATATATATATTATATATATATATATATCCGTTAATAATTAATTCTACCACATGATAATAATCTGAAGAGCATGCGATGATTTAGCCATGTAGCTTTGATGATCAGAATAATTTAACTTTAATCCATTGCAATGACGCGTGCAGTGCTGCACAAGGCCCACTCCGACTTAGAAGCGTTGGGAATGAAACCGAGTTCGCTAATGTGATCAATCGAACAGGCAGTTCCGTTGCCTAATGCTAACTTCAATTATGTGTCAAATTTTCCAGGGGTAAATTGTTCTAATAGTGGGGTAGTGGCTGTCCTTATTGGATGCCAATCAAAATAAACAGACGGATCACTGGAATTTGTAATACAACAATGAATTATTAAGGTGATCTGTCAATATCTCACATCCATATTTCTGTCAAACTTGATAACCAATATTTCATCCCCAGAAATGCAATTTGTGATCTGAATTCGGTAAACATAACCCATAGACTATCTAATTATGTGGATTTCTTCTTTTTTTGTATATATGATACATATATCAGAATTTAATTGGAAACACTATTATACATGTCAGGAATTATGATATTCAAGCTGCATTACACTGATGATAAAAAATAAAATACTAATGCATTTTATGTCTTTCGGGCTAAACGTCCGTGGTCTGGTTTTATTAACACTCAACGTTTCGTCTACCTCTGCGATAGACATCCTCAGGAGATTCTGCGAGCTATTTGATATTAAACTTACCACATTGTAATTTATTCAAAAAAATATGAGAAGGATATGATTAATTGTAACTATTTATCTATATGGGGTCACGCCGTAGCGTAGTGGTTAAGGCACTGAGCTACAAGCCGGAAGGTCGAGGGTTCAAGTCCCGGTGGGGTCAGGATTTTTAAACTGACCCAAACCTTCTGGCGGCACTATTGCCCTGGGGTCGACTCAGCCTCTAACGGAAATGAGTACCAGACGCTTGTTCTGGGGTAAAGGCGGCCGTCATGCAGGGCTGACAACCCGGCTGACATGAAGTGCCGATTGTCTAGAAATAGTGGGAGCCTTAACCTCCCACTACCCCAAGGGCCTCCTGAGGCCTGTAGTGGGAATACTTTACTTTATTTATCTATATTAAAATATTAATAAATATTATAATAATATTAACGTCAAATAGCACGCAGATTCTCCTGAGGATGTCTACCGCAGAAGTAGACGAAACGATGAGTGTTAATAAAACCAGACCACGGACATTAAGCGCGAAAGATATAAAATACATGAATCAAGACACCTGCCGTGGAAGACTACAATTTTACATAAAATACTAATATTTTTAATTTTCGTTTCTGATGTTTATAGAGCCAGATATTACAAATTACATCAATCTTCTCATATCGAAACGTACTTTCAAATATGATTAAAAATCAGCCACAAGTTTCAACTGCAAGGTCCTCAGGATGACAGGATTATTTTTACACGCTTTATATTAGCTTGACCTGTATCTATCTATGTATACACTTGTTTTCGCACAGATGCCCTTTGAGTGGTCCGTGGTCAGCGTTCCGCCTCATACTGACATCTAGGAAACCAAGGTAGTACTAGGACAGGGAAATTCGGTAAATTTTGCTTAGAGGCCTTTCATTCAGGCTTAAAGATCTTTTACGAGACTGAAAATCTTCAGGCTCGGGGCCCACGGCTTAAAGTCCCTCCCGGAGAACTTGCTCCTTGGATTTTTCCGTCCTAAAAAATCCATCGACCCCGGCCGGGTTTGAACCCGCAACCCACGGGACCAGGGGCAAGAAGCATAACCACTAGTCCATTGTATTTGATTTGTATTGAATTATTCCTTTATTTCAATTCTTGAAGATAAATTATTAAGTACATTTACTCTTGCCGTTACTATATTTGCATGCCCGATTGTTTGCGTTATCTGGGATAGCAATAAGATAAAATACTCTACAGATCTGTATTCTGAAGGATATTATATTGCATCAGTAGAGATTTCAAGCTTGCCTGACAATTGAAGTCTTGTCCAAATACGTTAAATACTTTATTACGTTTAGGCCTACTATTGAAACTTCAGCTTTCTATAAACATCTCATTCATGACTATAGAGTGTTGCGTAAATATCTTGACAACAGCAAACCTGGCAACGTTTTTAGATCCAATAGGGAGGCATACACATTTTTACACGATTTATATTAGCTTGACCTGCATCTATGTATGTAACTGAATCTTTTAACGCGATTTTCACGCACTTAAAATCATTGGATCGACTTGAAACTTTGCATACTTGTAAAAGACCCGTGACAATATAATAATATCATATTTTGTCTCTAAAATCATGGCCAGAATCATCAGAAAATAATAAAAAAAAGTGTCTTTGTATTTATGTAACCGAATTTTTGAACACGATTTTCACCCACTTAGAAACATTGGATCAACTTGAAACTTTGTATACGTGTAAAGTGCCCGTGTCAATACAATAATTTCATATTTTGTTTCTAAAATCCTGGCCAGAATCATCAGAAATCAAAAAAAGTGTCTTTGTATCTATGTAACGGAATTTTTGAACACGACTTTCACCCACTTAGAAACATTGGATCGACTTGAAACTTTGTGTACTTGTAAAGGACCCGTGACAATACAATCATTTCATATTTTGTTTCTAGAATTCTGGCCAGAATCATCAGAAAATCAAAAAAATGAAAACTGGTATAATAGGTTACGGACTTGTCGACTTTTTAGTTAATCGTTGTAAGAGGTCAGTTGGTAGAGCGGTACACTCTAGTGGTATATAATTTCTGTAATCCATAGGTCGCTGGTTAAAATCCGGCTGGGAGATTTTTTTTAGGAGAGTATTACTTTCAGCTCATACTACAATAGTATCGAATTTAAAAATATTTACATTTTTATCTTATTCTGTAAAATATTAAAACTAAAAAATAAAAAAATAAATAATAGTTTTATAAAAACTAAAACAACACGCTTTATTAGAAAACCGAACTAAAAAAATGAAAAATAATTTTAATTTCCAACATGCTTGGGATAAATAATTTTACCATCAAAAGCGTGAGGTGCTTTTTATGATTTTTACATTTTCTTCTTAGAGACTTTACTTTTACCAATATCTCTATATTATCAAATATATTAATTGATAAAGAGCATCCCACTCTTTTGATGGTAAAATTATTTATCCCAAGCATGTTGGAAATTAAAATTATTTTTCATTTTTTTAGTTCGGTTTTCTAATAAAGCGTGTTGTTTTAGTTTTTTTAAACTGTTATTTATTTTAATACAATTTTTTTCAGAAAATATCTGATTACTAACATGCAAATTATTGTATATATGGCTTAATAAAACGACAGGGCGCAGCAGGACTCTGTGCAAGTTTCATGGGATATTCAGCAATGTTTTCTATTTAAATATAAAAATACATTTTTGCGCGATTGTGTGTTTTGTCGTGCTTACAGCAATGACGACCATGATTGAAAGTTCAACTTTCTACATTTCGGGGTTGCCAACCTAAATAACTATACTATAATAAAATAACTATTCTGTAATATTACATATTACAAAACGCGTGTAGAAAGTAAAACCACTGCCCTCTAGGTATACTACATACAATCCATATACAAAAAAAAAATCCGAAATGTAGTGTTAATATACATAATATGGAACACATCACTGCATTTTAAATAAACTTAATTTTATTTGAAACAATATAAAACAGTAAATACGTACTTGCCGCCATTTTATTTCTAATATTATTACACGGCCTCGTGTTGTTTCAACTAATAGACATTGTCCACACTGTTAACGTTAGTCAATCGTTTGTAATGAACGCAAATATTTCCACAAACATGCTATTATTTTACTATTATTTATTTTGAAAACAATATCGCGCAAATAATAATGTACAACGCACGTTTGTGAAGTCTTTTACAGAAATTCAGAGATTAAAAACATCGCTATTGCTCGGTTTTTAAACATTTTCCTCCATTGAATAAAAACCACTTCCCAATCTCACATTTTAATATAGGCCTACTACTATTTCTTCAATGACTAACTAGAGAGTAAGTCTAATATGTTTTATTTAATTTTGTAATCTATCAGAATCCATATTATAACCGTTGAAAAAACATGCTACATGTCTAATATATTGACAACACATAATTCTGTGATCTAACAAGTCATCGGAGACCATGTTTTCATTAGATCAAAACATTCAGCTAATATCATTAAAAAATCTGCGAAAGTTTGTCCATAAACTTCTGTTCCTTCCTGCATTAAGATAATACATGTGTTCAATTTTAAATTTTTTCCCTGCGCTTTCACATTCATAAATAAAATATACTTTATTTCGTTCCATAGGAAGCAGTCTGAGTAAATTGCGGAACCGATTTTCAGACCAACTATATCCGGTTAATAGTTGTAAATTAAAATAGGCTTATTTTATAAATTAGGAAAAAAATGCTGAGATTGTTATCAATGACTTAGGATAACCTCATTTATTAAATTTCACTTTATTATGTCTCCCTGGTGTGATCAATTAAATGAGCCTGTATTTATTCATTCATTCAGTTTAATCTGTAGCCTTTATATATATATATATATATATATATATATATTATATATTGTCCACCGCTGTGGTCTCGAGGTAGCGTGCTGCCTTGTTACGCAGCGGGCCCGGGTTCGATCCCCGGTCGGGGCAGATTTTCTGGGTGAGGTTTTTATCGGAGTTTTTCCTCACCTGTAAGCCAAATGTCAGGAAAACTTTAAGGCCCAAACGGTCCCCGAAATCATATGGCCATCATCCTTATCATTATCATCCTTACCATTATCATTATCATCATCATCCTTCACCGGTGTGGAAAGCAACGGGAAGTTACCACACCTACACAATTCCCTAGTAAAACTGCAAGCATAGCATGAAAATGCAGTGAAGGACCTGCCTTCGGGCAGAATTACTTATACATATAGTATTATTGCTATTAAAACGCCTACACAATCCTAAACGTGAAAAGCAAGACATTCTTAAAACATTCTTAAGAAATATTATAATGATATTGTGAAAAGAAAAATTAATGTGTGAACCAGGAATCGAACCGTGGACCTCTAGTTCTCCAGACTTGTGTGCAGCCCACGACACCATTCCACACCTGGCACAAACATTAACAATTCTTTCCACATATACAAATCTATAATTCTCGTTTCGTCCGCTGTCAGGTAGATGACACTGCCATCGCCAACGGCCGGCTTCGTTTAGAAGTATCTATATCTGAGAATTTTACACCACCACTTTTATAAGTAGTAAACGATGTTATTTAACATTTTCCAATACTGTTATTTTAACACAGTTCCAATAATGGATCATATTATAATATTATAATGGTGTAGTGGGCTGCACACTAGTCTGGAGAACTAGAGGTCCACGGTTCGATTCCTGGTTCACACATTAATTTTTCTTTTCACAATATCATTATAATATTATAATATGATCCATTACTGGAACTATGTTATAGAAATTAATAAATTTAAAAGTAGTAACAAACTGTTAAATTCTCAGCTTGATTTGAATGAATCCCCTTTGTTAAATTAAAAAAAAATAAATAAATATTGTTGTATTGTTGCTTAGATCAGTTGGAACACAATTCATAATTTTTTAACATGTCTGAAGAAGGTACAGTGTACCGAAACAGCTGTCACTGAATTATATAATACATTTGAAAATCAAATAAAACTACGTTTTATTTTTATTTAATTAATACAATAACTTACTTACTTTCTCACTGGCACTATCAAACCCGTAGGTTCATGGCCATGCGGACATAAGCTCTCCATACATCCCTATCCGGAGCTAATATTTTCCAATCATTCCCTGTATAATCTACTTCCCTCAAATCATAGTTAATGTTGTTCTCCCACCTCATTCTTGGTCTACCAACTGGGCGTTTTCCCTCTGGCTTTCCTACAAGAAGCTTCAATGCACGTCTTTCATTCCCCATACGTGCAACATGTCCTGCCCATCGTAGTCTACGAGACTTAACTGTTCTTATTATATCTGGCTTACTATAGAGACCATGTAGTTCATTATTATGAAGTCTTCTCCATTCACCTGTCTGTTCATCTCTCTTTGGTCCAAAAATTTTCCTAAGAACTTTATTCTCAAATACTCGTCATCTCCTTTCCTCCCTTAAAGTAAGAGTCCATGTTTCGCACCCATATAATATAACTGGTAGAATAATAGTTTTATATATTTTCAGCTTAACGTTTTTTGAAAGGAGTTGGGACATCAAAAGTCTCTGCAATGCATAATAGCACGCATTTCCAGAATTGAGCCTATGTTTAATTTCTTTGTGCATCTCATTCATTAATAAAATAACAGTATTGGAAAATGTTAAATTCTTAGGAAAACAGAAACCGAATAAAAATACACGGATATGTACTTACATAGTGAATACAAATACAGGTACACATTCTTAGTTTTACGTATTTTTATTAAAAATATATCAAAGTCGATGTCAGGTGGTCTGAATAAAGTAAAAACAACATATATTTTTAACTATGTATAAAGGATACAATCATAATTATAATGTAGGATGTGATGAACTCTTTCTCGGGTACACTATATTTTTTACATTTTTTTGTATCGCTTACAATTGGATCCAGTTTTTTTTTTACTCAAGTGATATATATATATATATATATATATATATTTTAATTTAACATTCAAGATTTAATATTGCCTGAAATTTAAGAGTATATTTGGCAATAAAGCAATTATATAAGAAAACAAATTATATGATCGAAGTAAAATTGTAAGTCCTTGGATATCAGTTGACTTTGGATGAATGTATAACCATTAACAGGGACAAAAATGTAACTGATATTGTTTGTAAACATACAATATGTAACAGCTATAAACATGGTAGGGTATTTTGAGCAGGAAGTGAGGGATAGCTATGTTACAACCCCTTGTTGGTATGTACAATAATTAGTTGAGGGAGTGCAGCTATAGCGACTCTTACGCAGTATGTCATTGTGTGTCACTGCACACATATATTCCCTGGCACAAGAGTATTAGAGCAATTATTAACTGGTACGAGCGTGCGTTAGAAACCTATACCACGGCAAATATGATTAATCAAACAGTTATTAGAGCAAACGAATTACTCAACCATCAGACAGCAGCCGGTCCAGAGCTTAGTGGACATCTAGTAATCTGTGTATCTTTGCTAGATGCTCGGACAATCAACAATTTGCAGAGATCGCTGTACAACATTGTACATTAGCAATGCCTCATGCACACTAATGCCGATCCTTTTATCGTAGCATAATTCCATAGATTGTTGTTGCTGGTCGATATAGATACATTGCTTTTATCACTGGGAAAGCGTGATCTGATGAAAGTTTTGTAAAACTGTAAGTCATCGTTACAATCAAACGTAATTCAACAATTGTGTTGAATAAATATTAATAACCACATGTTAGTAGTGAACATAATGCCAGTGGTTATTCTATTTTTTATTGTAGTTTTTTGAAATTGTTTCAAATGTTAAGTTACATTCGAACCATTCTTTACATTGAAAGTGCATGGATTCTATGTGCAGAAATTCGAATAAAAAACAAAAAAAGCACAGAAATTACGTTAGGATTTATTAGTATGTAAATAATTACCACAGCAACGTATATATATATATATATATATATATATATATGGGTTTTAAAAATTCCAGAAATTCCTGAACTGCCTGCAACTATCGGTCGTCTAATCAGCAGAAATCCATATAAGTGAGTTGCCTATGTCAATCCTGATTTCTTGTAATAATAAGAATCCAAGTAATTCTTCCTGAGAGTGGACTCGTGGGGAATGTTGCGATTGCAGTGTTTTTGTAAGAAATGTTTAAATTCAGATACCTGAAGTTTGTGCCAGGGTATGTTCCCTGCAACCAACGCCATACACAGTTCTTTGTAAAATCCACTATTAGATGATGTAGGCTGTCCCTGCAACTGTGTAAGTAGTACCTGTTTCTTTGAAAAAACTCGTTGTTTATTTTTAATATGCAGATTGCTTCGTAAATGATATTCAATTTGAAATTTCATCGTACACCCAATACGTTTATCACAAGTTTGGCAGTGGACTGTTTCATCATCAGCGATTAAAGCACTGTCAACAGAAATCCACGTTTTTAGCTTTGAAGACAACGAAGACGCAACCGGTGCCGTGGTTAAATTAATTGCAACTGACAGTTATAAATTCTGAAACGTTTGAGAACAAGGAAGAAAAAATATTTAAAACACGTCATTGTTCTCCGCATCGAACTCTTACAATTTACCTTTAAATGCAAGGAAATGTATAGGATTGACGACAATGCATGAGAAGCACAATGATATATAAACGAAAATGCGCACAAGTTGTGCATTAGAGTTTTATTAGTTCACTTTGCTTTTGCGATCATTATGAATCTGTGCAGGTCTCAATTAATGATTTGGGTCGTTTTTTACATGCTGTGACGTGGTAACGATCGCAAGATAGTTCACAAAACTCGCACATGCATGCTGCGCCTGGGTCGTGGTAGGTCTTCATTTTACACACTTTTTACACGCATATGCTGATGATATGGCGATGGGATCCACGAATCTACAAGATCTGCAAGAATGCTGGAACCGTCTAACAATGTGGGCCAGTAACAATAAGCTGCAACTCAACAGAGAAAAAACAGTACACATGATCTTTAGAAGGGGTGGAAAGATAGCAGCCAGAGACCGAGTCTTTCATGATCAAGATCCACTGAAAATTGTAAGCTCTTTCAACTATCTTGGCGTAACATTACAGACTAAGGGAACTACTTTCAAAAAGCATGTACAAGACAGAGTGACAGCGGCAATAATTGCTATGAATGATATCCAATTCCTAAGAAGCACAATAATAAAAATTACAATTGTTTTTCCTTTCTTGCAATGTAACGAAAATTAATGGGATTGACGAAAATGTATAATAATTCCGCAAGAAATATTAAAAATTATTTACTGTGGTGTGAAATATGTATTATAGCTGGAAATTTGTAAAAATATGTAATTTAAAACTTTGGAATAAGTGTCTTTTCTGTTTAATTCGTCGATATTTTAGCTTTTTTTATAACTACATACACAGGAACAGAATATGTAATTACATAAAATTCGGGATCTAATTATAACTGAGTTTTTAGTCTTTTCTGTTTTTCAAATTCTTGCTACCCTTCGTATAAAATCAATTTCCGTTGCCAAAATATATTTATTTGTTTTTGTTATATTTATTTAAAACCGCAATAAAATAATCCTGGAAAAATGAAACATATATATTCCATTTTTAGAAGAATCTCGAAATGTCTAATGACATTCTTCGAATTTTAAATAATGTAGCGTTGTGTAAATTTCAAAGTTGCCAACATTGAAACTAATTTCATTCAATGTAGACTTCCACTAAAACAACAAAATAACAGAAGACTGTAACACGGTACATTTGACAATGTTGGAAACAAAACGTTCACTTTCAAGTCTCGCTTTGCTGCAGTAGTCTACTTTATACTCCCCTATCGCAGAAGAAGAACCCGTCCATGCAGAAACCTCCAGGGTGCTTCGGCAGCAAAATTAACAAACATAGCCTGTTATTACATCTGTTAATAGCCTAGAGGGCATAGAACACACAACTGACCACTTTGGTGTAACATTTATATATATACATATATACCGCATGCGGCTCGGCTAGTACCATACAAATATTTAATCATTTGTATTGCTAAACAATGAGTTTTGTAAAGGGCTGTTTCCATTTTAAATAATTTTCCCTGTTTGTTATAAACCCTGGTAATGTAGAGTATTGTACTGGGAGCATAAATTCTAAATCAATATTACTCTATCTGCACAATTTTAACTCATATTTTATATAATTATATTACCTTATTTACGAACTATAAAACACACCTTAATTTTTAAGCAATTAAAAAAAACATTTTCACCATTTTTATTATTAGATTGCAAAGTCAGACTAAAAAAAAAATATTAGTTTATAAAACCGATCTGATTTTTAAAATCCCTGAAAATCGTCATCTGATCTTCTTCTTCTTTCTCTTCGTCGTCATCGTTGTCCTCTTCATATATAAGATGGTCTTCACCGCTATCGAGAGCGTTCTTACGCCGCACTTCTTGAAATATTTAACGTATTCTCTCACTCTAGACCACGACTGTTTTATCCACTGACACACTTGTTTGATTCTACGTCGTTTTAAAGCTCCCATCGGCGTGATTTCATATTGAGTTTCATACATCAGCCAGTTGTTCAAGTTCACTGGCATCGTTGACTGCAATGACGCATCATAGGCTAGACAGTGTTAAGTGTTCTGGGTTTGTGTTGGGAGACAGTGTTAGCATGCTTGTGAATCCCCGCAACTCACGTTCGTCGCATCGGTGCTCTCCTGCTGCCAGTTATATCCAATGTTGCCAGATAGAAAGAGGTTTCCCGCGACATCGAATACATGGCCGTTTTTTAAGACTGGCGGGGATTTTAAATCAAACACTGAAATTGTTTATATTATGAATTTCGAGTATAAGACGCACCTGAATTTTAGAGGCAATGTTTCGAAGAAAAAAGTGCGACTTATAGTCCGTAAAATACGGTAAATAATAAAGGGACTAAATATGTTTATTTATATAACTGTATTTTTACGTATTTATAATTTAAACGTATAACAGCCATTAGATTTATTCACTTCTGCACTAACTTTGTTATTTTCCTTCCATTTATCTCTTTCCTTGCATATGGATTTGCGAGTAAGGCTATAATAATTTAAATGCCTCTCGCTCTCTTCCTTCCTTATTTTAATTTCTCTCTTTGCCCCACACTTCTCAATTCCACAGAGCGCGGATATACATCTGTGACACAATGTCCAACTTAGGGGCGATTAAATAATTCCTCCACGGTACATATATTGACAAGGCCTATGATACTTTTTATAGCGATTCGTCCGTCAGATGAGGACGTTAAGTCTGACGGCCCATTGGTGCTTTTCGACATGCGTAGGCTATGTGTCGGCAACAGGTTTCACCTACTCCCTTCTCTTCATCACCATCCCTCATACAACACATTTTACATTACACAAACATATTCTCTCTGTACACTATACAAGAATACATCTACGAAAGTGGTATACCGAAGTGACGCCCAGAGCGGAACCCGAAGCATGTAAAGTTCAGTGGGTGGCATTCGAAACACACACACGCATTTCCCCTATATCTTACTCCGAAAACAATTTAGAAATTGTGTTACCTACATTATGTACATGCACAAGATACAAATCATAAGATATAAGTTTATGTTTATTATACCGTTTCGAATCCGAATATGCATTTCTGAGCTGTTGTTAACTCCTACTCCTGGTTTTCGCTTAGTCCGAGTGAAATTTATTAAGTAAATTAATGTTATTTTATTTATTTATTTTATTTATTTAGCCTGGTGTTATGAAACCCGGAAAATTTTTATTCAAATTCCAGCTCAACTGTGAGTTTGTCTTCCTTGTTATGTTAGCTATGGGCTACAGATGATTGTTTGGACAAATTACCTTCCGTACATGCTACATATTAATGTAATAGTAAGGAATTATGACAATAATGATTTAATGAACAAAATAATTAAACGATTAAAATAATCTTTAAACATTTCACAACATACGCAACATTTTAACACCATGATAGATTACAATACAAATATCTACATCCATTCTGTTCAATTCGAAGTGACTAAGTTGCTAATTGATTCTTATGCAGATGACTTTTTTATGGTTCAAATCTTAATTATGATACAAAAGAGTACTAATAAGACACACAGATAGATCATCGTTGATTAATGTCTTTGATATCGTCCGATTCCCAATAGCCAATTTTGTCGGTCCATCCAATCTCCTGGTTGTTAGATGTTTCTCCTTCATGTATAAATATATTCCCTGACTCCAGGAAGTTCTAGGTCTTCCTCTGTCTCGTCTTCCCTCAGGATTCCATTCCTAAACACATTTTGGGAGCCGATTCTCTTCCATTCGCTTGGACATGTCCATACCATCTTAATTGCTGAGTTTTAATACATCTGAAATAGTGTCTTCAATCTTCGTTCTCTCCCTTATAACAGAGTTCCTATTTTTTTTTATTTTTGAAATTTTTGCTGCCTTCGTATAAAATCCATTTCCATTGCCAACATATACTTGTTTGTTTTTGCTATTAATGGCGAATGTTCTGCTCCATAAGTAATGATGCTTTTAACAATTGTATGATATACTTTTATTTTATTTTTATTTCTTATATTTCTATCCCACAATATTCCATTTAGGCAAGCAATTGCACATTTTCCTTTATCATTTCTACTTTTTATTTTCTCTTCATTACTTCCATTTTTATTTATTTGAATTCCTAAATGTGATCTCATTACAAGATTTTATTGTTTGTCCAGTCTCCAAAATTAAATGTTGATCTGGTTCACCAGTTGATCAATATTTTGTTTTCTTCTTGTTCAGAATTAATCCCCATTTATCATGTTTTTCTATTGATTTTCTAGTCTCTAAATCTTTATAATCTTGTACAATTAACATTATTGATCATCTGCAAAATGTAAACAAATAAGATGATGATGACGATGATGATAATAATAATAATAATAATAATCATCATCATCATCATCCGGTATCATGGCAGCTGCCGCCGTCTTCCGGAAACCAAACGCCATTCCTCTCTATCCATCCATTGATTTTCCTCCATTCCTCTGATATTCATAGCTGCTTGTACCCCTTCTATCCAAGTTTTCTTCGGTCTTCCTCTCTTCCTCCTTTCCATTGGGATCCATTCCATAACAATTTTAGGCAATCTTTGCTCTGGCATTCGTTTGACATGACCATACCACTGCAATCTTTTCTTTTCTATGATGTCCGGCTCCTCTTGTACACCCATAATTTCCCTTATTTATTTATTTAGTATTCTATCCATTCTAGATTTTCCAGCTGATCTTCTTAAAACATCCATTTCTGTACTTAAAATTCTTTTCATTTCCCTGGTAGGAATTTACCAGACTTCAGCACCATATGTTAAAATGCTCAGAGTTATGGTTTGATATATTTGTAATTTTCTATTTTTTGTAATATTTTTGCTCCACCAAACAGAGTTTAAAGCATTTATTGCTTGTTTTGTTTGTGCGATTCTATTTTTAATAATAATAATAATAATAATAATAATAATAATAATAATAATAATAATAATAATAATAATCTATCTACGGGTTTTTACAGCTGCTGCCGTCTTCCCGTGCCAAACCTCCAAAGCCTACGGTCTTGGGCATCTTCGATGCTTAGCCCTCTAGCTTGCATTACTGTCTTCATGTTTTCCTTCCATTTTAACCTTGGTCTCCCTCTTTTCTTCTTTCTGTTCGGATGCCATTCATATAGTTGCTTCGGCCATCGCTCATCTTCCATTCTTAAGACATGTCCTAACCACTTTAATTCCTTCTCCTCAATTCTTTCAATTATGCTTTCTTCTGCTTCCATTATGTTTCTAATTTCCTTATTTGTGACATGTTCTAATCTAGACTTTCTGGCACTTCTCCGTAAATAATCCATTTCTAGAGCTATTAGTCTATTCTTGTAGTACTTATTGATTGTCCATACCTCACTTCCATACATTGCAACAGATTCCATCAATGTTTTACCAATATTTTTTTTTGTGTCTTTCCAAATATGCTTATCCCACCATAATAATAATAATAATAATAATAATAATAATAATAATAATAATAATAATAATAATAATAATAACAACAATAATAATAATAATCATCATCATCAATGGCAGTCATGGATTAGGCCATTGGCCTGTTCCACTTCAGGAAAGAAATTGATCCCTCCATCTCTTCTTAGGTCTTCCTGGGTCTCTTCGCCCTGTGGGTCTGTAGTTCAATAGCTGCAGAGGTAGTCTATTGTTTGGCATTCTCAGAAGGTGTTCATGCCAATTATTTTGATAATAATAATAATAATAATAATAATAATAATATTAATAATAATAATAATAATAATAAACATTGTAATTCATAATTGAATTACTGCTGTGCTATTAGTATAATTTTCTTTGATAACTTTTATATTGTTACTCTATCGCAAAGCTCATTGTTTATTCGTTAAAAATTTGTATCTAACAGCGCATCAGTAAAAGAAGTTAATCTGCCCGAGTGTGTAGCAGCGCTGCTGGTGTGTTATGAATTTTCCATGTTTGTATTGTCAATCGAGTGTGACAGGCAGGGTACGATGTCAGTTTGAATTAGAGAAAATTTGCATTGAGTGTTATCCGAGCCAACTCGGCCATGCATGCGCGTATGCTACAAGTGGTAGCCCAACCTACACTAGCTCTATGAATAATACACAAGCTTCCTGGACTAAACTTCAAATTAACGGATGCTACGTTTTCACAATCAACATTTTTCTTCCCTCCCTTGGGTATGAGTATATCCTTCTTTTTTTTACTGTTTTAAAGCAGTTTAAAAACTGTTTTATCATCTCACTGACTACAGTATACTCATTTTTATTTAGGTACTAGAATTGTAAGATATTTTTAATAAATTATAAGAAAAAATGCAATAAGAGAAATTACCAGTGTAGAAAAGGATATTGTAAAAGATATTAAAGAAACCCAACTAAGATGGTATGGACATATGTGAAGAAGGGACACAGAAAAAAACAAAGAAGTATTGAAATGGATACCTCCTGGAAAAGGCATATGTGGTAAACCAAAGCCAACGTGGATAAAGGGCATTCAAGACAACATGAAGAAGAGAAATATGACAGAAGCAGACACGCAAGACCGGGAAGTGCGGAAGAAAATAATTGTATATTTTTATTGAGGATACCTGTGCAAATAACAGAAACCACCCTGAAAATAAACAAGAAGAACATGTTATTCTAATAGTAGAAGTTATAATACATTCTTCTTCTATTATTTTATGAATGGGACCAATATAGGTCTCGCTTACATTTAGGAATTTTTTGTTTCTATCTTGGCACATGCAGTACAAGATGTCAGGAGATGTATTCTTTATCTGGAATTTTTTTCAGCATTCTTCTTACCTGAGAATTATTCAAAATTCCACGTATTTCTCACAGAGTTTCAACCACACATCCATCCAAAGGAATGCGGGTTATTGAAAATTTTCACTCAACAATTTTAATCGAAGTGGCACGAAATATAACTCCAGAACTTCAGATTTCATGACTGAAATATTACTTAAAAACTGAAAGTTAAAAAATCTAATAGCACGATAATAGCATGTCGGTGTTTCCTGTTCTGTCCAAGGAGCTAATCGTTCTATACATATTTTTGTTTGTTTTATAACTGTCCCTATAACAAACATCTGATTAAATTTATAATGTACATTAACACTACCTTTTTGGATATATTTTTGTATATATATTGTACTTAGTATACATAAAGGATAGTGGCTTTACTTCCCGCACGAGGTCGGTAATAAGTAATATTACAGTATAGTTATTCAATCATGGTCTCCATTGCTGTAAGTACGAGAGAACGCACTATCGCGCAAAAAAAGTTACTTCTTTCCGATTGAGGGTCTTTCCACTTTTCAGCGGTTGCCCTTTTACCAGCCGGCTGCTGGCCCTTCACATCCGCATGTGTCAATCACAGAGGAACATGATCAACAGCCAGTGTAGGGGTGACATATGGTTAGCATGTCGAGTCCCCCAGCCGTTATAGCTGGTTCCTCAACCTGGAGCCGCTACTTATTGTAGCTATCCAATTGCTTCACGATGCTGGGTGGACACCGGTCCCATACTGGCCGAAACACCATGAGAAAATTTCTTCCCCCATGGAGACTCGAACCAGCGCAAGTCCCGTAGCTCTGCGCCAAGACTTCCTACCTTAACCGCTCGGCTACGGCGCGGGACTAAGTTACTTCTTTAACTTTTTTTTTTTAATGCCCCAGGTTTGTCTTTTGACATTCCTGTTTTCTCTCCTAGCATGGCGTACTTGTAACACACTTCTGAGGTTGGGGCGCCTGGAAGGCGGGGTTACGTTGCCCCAATGATATGATGGGTGATGATGATGATAATGGTGCGCCAGGAGAGTCCCTAATCCTAAGCTTAACCTAAGACGAATATGAATGATGATGATTGCGATGGCCATATGATTTCGGGGAACGTTTGGGCCTTAAAGTTTTCCTGACATTTGTCTTACAGGTGAGGAAAAACCCCGATAAAAACCTCACACAGAAAACTGTCCCGACCGGGGATCGAACTCGGGCCCGCTGCGTGACAAGGCAGCACGCTACCCCGAGACCACAGCGGTGGACCTTTAACTTAATATTAATCAATTAATTAAGATATTAATTCCTGACAACGGTCTAGCGGCCCGATGAATCTGATGTTAATCGATTGTATCCATCAGAGATCAATCAGGAAATAAAATATGGCTTAATGTATTTATTAAATATTTTATCTTTCATTTTACGAATGCTTTGATGAAATTATATTGCAATCTATATATCATTCGATGGTCCCACGCAGTAGCCGTGTGGTTAAGGCAAGAAGCCTTGGCGCAGAGCTATGGGACTTGTGCTGGTTCGAGTCCCCATGGGAGAAGAAATTTTCTCATGGAAATCTGATATAATAGGAATACTTAAATATAGTGGAGTGCTATAGACAGGATTGTGGAATGAATGGCGAATGAAAGAGGGAAATGAAAAATTCTTGTAGGAAAACCAGAAGGAAAACACCAATTATGTAGAGTAGAATGAGATAATATTAACCATGATTTGAGACAAGTAGATTATACAGGAGACGACTTGAAAAAAAGGTTAGGATATGTATGTATGGAGACTTTAAGTCCACGTGGCCATAAACCTCTTGGTTAGATACTGTCAGATACTAACAATTGTTAGTTAGTGATGACAATTCTGTGATCATTAATAGAAACATAGATTATGATATAATTATTTCTATAAATTAAAATTATAATTGGTAACTTCGGTTTAAATTGCAATCGTGTATTTCCTCTGGGTACATACAGTAGGTTATCAATGAAAGATTCGAAGTAAAAGTAATGTGAAACGTAAATCACATAACATGACTAAAATTATCATTTACTCAGATTCAGTCACGGTTTTCCAACTTTACTACTTTGCATTGGAATTTGAGCTATTTTAGGTAAGTAAAGCGATCCCACAACAGGCCCGGAGGCCCTTGGGGTAGTAGGAGGTTAAGGCTCCCACTTTTTCTATACAATCGGCACTTTTTATGTCAGCCGGGTTGTCAGCCCTGCGTGACGGCCGTCTTTACCCCCAGAACAAGCGTCTGGTACTCATTTCCGTTAGAGGCTGAGTCGACCCCAGGGCCATAGTGCCGCCAGAGGGTTTGGGCCAGTTTAAAAATCCTGACCCCAACGGGACTTGAACCCTCGACCCTCCGGCTTGTAGCTCAGTGCCTTAATCACTACGCTACGGCGTGCCCCCTATTTTAGGTAGTATTCTTAAATACATGGAAGGATGTAAACTCCAAGCGCGACAGGCCTAGAAGGCCCTTTTTCCTACCAATCGGCTGCTGGTCTCACACCCACATGTGATAATCACAGAGGTAGACGATCATCTAGCCAGTGTAGGGGTGACATGTGGTCAGTATGTCGGGTCCCTCAGTCGTTATAGCTGGTCTTCTCTACCTGGAGAAGCTACTTATTGTAGCTACCCAAATACCTCACGATGATGAGTGGGCACTAGCCCCATAAAAAGAGTAAAGTAATCCCACTACAGGCCTCTGGAAGTACTTGGGGTAGTAGGAGGTTAAGGCTCCCACTTTTTCTACATAATAATAATAATAATAATAATAATAATAATAATAATAATAATAATAATAATAATAATAATAATAATAATAATAATAATAGCTTTATTTTACCTGGCAGAGTTAAGGCCTTAAGGCCTTGTCTACCACTCAACCAGGTTTAAAAAAATACAAAAGAAAAGTCTTAAATCTAAATTAGAATATATATATATATATATATATATATAAACGATTACAAATCGGCACTTGATGTCAGCTGGGTTGTCAGCCCTGCGTGACGGCCGACTTTACCCCCAGAACAAGCATCTGAAACTCATTTCCGATAGAGCCTGAGTCGACCCCAGGGCCATAGTGCCGCCAGAAGATTGTGGTCAGTTTAAAAATCCTGACCCCACCGGGACTTGAACTCTGGACCTTCCGACTTGTAGCGCAGTGCCTTAACCACTACGCTACGGCTTGCCCATACTGGCCGAAATACCATGAGAAAAATTCTTTCCCCATGGAGACTCGAACCAGCGCAAGTCCCGTAGCTCTGCGCCAAGACTTCCTACCTTAACCGCTCGGCTACGGCGCGGGACTAAGTTACTTCTTTAACTTTTTTTTTTTAATGCCCCAGGTTTGTCTTTTGACATTCCTGTTTTCTCTCCTAGCATGGCGTACTTGTAACACACTTCTGAGGTTGGGGCGCCTGGAAGGCGGGGTTACGTTGCCCCAATGATATGATGGGTGATGATGATGATAATGGTGCGCCAGGAGAGTCCCTAATCCTAAGCTTAACCTAAGACGAATATGAATGATGATGATTGCGATGGCCATATGATTTCGGGGAACGTTTGGGCCTTAAAGTTTTCCTGACATTTGTCTTACAGGTGAGGAAAAACCCCGATAAAAACCTCACACAGAAAAACTGTCCCGACCGGGGATCGAACTCGGGCCCGCTGCGTGACAAGGCAGCACGCTACCCCGAGACCACAGCGGTGGACCTTTAACTTAATATTAATCAATTAATTAAGATATTAATTCCTGACAACGGTCTAGCGGCCCGATGAATCTGATGTTAATCGATTGTATCCATCAGAGATCAATCAGGAAATAAAATATGGCTTAATGTATTTATTAAATATTTTATCTTGCATTTTACGAATGCTTTGATGAAATTATATTGCAATCTATATATCATTCGATGGTCCCACGCAGTAGCCGTGTGGTTAAGGCAAGAAGCCTTGGCGCAGAGCTATGGGACTTGTGCTGGTTCGAGTCCCCATGGGAGAAGAAATTTTCTCATGGAAATCTGATATAATAGGAATACTTAAATATAGTGGAGTGCTATAGACAGGATTGTGGAATGAATGGCGAATGAAAGAGGGAAATGAAAAATTCTTGTAGGAAAACCAGAAGGAAAACACCAATTATGTAGAGTAGAATGAGATAATATTAACCATGATTTGAGACAAGTAGATTATACAGGAGACGACTTGAAAAAAAGGTTAGGATATGTATGTATGGAGACTTTAAGTCCACGTGGCCATAAACCTCTTGGTTAGATACTGTCAGATACTAACAATTGTTAGTTAGTGATGACAATTCTGTGATCATTAATAGAAACATAGATTATGATATAATTATTTCTATAAATTAAAATTATAATTGGTAACTTCGGTTTAAATTGCAATCGTGTATTTCCTCTGGGTACATACAGTAGGTTATCAATGAAAGATTCGAAGTAAAATGTGAAACGTAAATCACATAACATGACTAAAATTATCATTTACTCAGATTCAGTCACGGTTTTCCAACTTTACTACTTTGCATTGGAATTTGAGCTATTTTAGGTAAGTAAAGCGATCCCACAACAGGCCCGGAGGCCCTTGGGGTAGTAGGAGGTTAAGGCTCCCACTTTTTCTATACAATCGGCACTTTTTATGTCAGCCGGGTTGTCAGCCCTGCGTGACGGCCGTCTTTACCCCCAGAACAAGCGTCTGGTACTCATTTCCGTTAGAGGCTGAGTCGACCCCAGGGCCATAGTGCCGCCAGAGGGTTTGGGCCAGTTTAAAAATCCTGACCCCAACGGGACTTGAACCCTCGACCCTCCGGCTTGTAGCTCAGTGCCTTAATCACTACGCTACGGCGTGCCCCCTATTTTAGGTAGTATTCTTAAATACATGGAAGGATGTAAACTCCAAGCGCGACAGGCCTAGAAGGCCCTTTTTCCTACCAATCGGCTGCTGGTCTCACACCCACATGTGATAATCACAGAGGTAGACGATCATCTAGCCAGTGTAGGGGTGACATGTGGTCAGTATGTCGGGTCCCTCAGTCGTTATAGCTGGTCTTCTCTACCTGGAGAAGCTACTTATTGTAGCTACCCAAATACCTCACGATGATGAGTGGGCACTAGCCCCATAAAAAGAGTAAAGTAATCCCACTACAGGCCTCTGGAAGTACTTGGGGTAGTAGGAGGTTAAGGCTCCCACTTTTTCTACATAATAATAATAATAATAATAATAATAATAATAATAATAATAATAATAATAATAATAATAATAATAATAATAATAATAATAATAATAATAATAATAATAATAGCTTTATTTTACCTGGCAGAGTTAAGGCCTTAAGGCCTTGTCTACCACTCAACCAGGTTTAAAAAAATACAAAAGAAAAGTCTTAAATCTAAATTAGAATATATATATATATATATATATAAACGATTACAAATCGGCACTTGATGTCAGCTGGGTTGTCAGCCCTGCGTGACGGCCGACTTTACCCCCAGAACAAGCATCTGAAACTCATTTCCGATAGAGCCTGAGTCGACCCCAGGGCCATAGTGCCGCCAGAAGATTGTGGTCAGTTTAAAAATCCTGACCCCACCGGGACTTGAACTCTGGACCTTCCGACTTGTAGCGCAGTGCCTTAACCACTACGCTACGGCTTGCCCATACTGGCCGAAATACCATGAGAAAAATTCTTTCCCCATGGAGACTCGAACCAGCGCAAGTCTGCGCCAAGACTTTAACCACTCGGCTACGGCGCCAAATTATAAATACACACTAATTATAATTATTTGACTGATTCGACAGTTTGAAGCTATCAACACATGGTAGAGTAATTACATATGCTATTAGGCCTAATGAAAATAATAATAATAATAGTTTTATTTTACCTGGCAGAGTTAAGGCCTTAAGGCCTTGTCTACCATTCAACCAGGTTTAAAAAAATACAAAAGAAAAGTCTTAAATCTAAATTACAATATATATATATATATATATATATATATATAAACGATTACAAGTTATGAATACAATACAATTAATATTTATAATGTATTTTGATTTACTCTAAATTTAACGAATTAAATATATAATATGTACAAGATATATAAAAAAAACGAGGAAAAGATTAATGACATAGTATAAAATTAAATAAATAGAGAAAAATTAATTATTAGACAACAGGTAACTGTATAAGCGTGACTTAAAGGTGCCAAGTGTGCGGCAACCCCTGATATCTTGAGGAAGGAGATTCCAGGAGCGGGCAGAGGCTACTGTGAAGGAAGTAGAATAGGAGGAAGAGGGAGGAAGTGCTATGAAGAGGAATTGTTAGCAGACTGCTATCTTGTGACCTAGTGTCAATATTGTGGTAGGAGGATAACTTCTCAAATCTGGACGCCAGGTAAGTAGGAATGTAGGAATTCAGAAGCTTGAAAAGTAGTGAAAGAGAGTGCAATTTACGTCTGTCAGTAAGACGGAGCGAAGAGAGGTTATTAAAGTGTTCGGAAATATGGTCATAACGGCGGATATTAAAAATGAATCGAACGCAAGCATTATGAACACGCTGCAGTCTCTGCGACAAGGCATAGTTTAGATCATTATATATAATGTCACAATAATCGAAGTGTGGTAACACAAGATTCTGCACTAGGATTTGTTTTAACGAAACTGGGAGAAAATTCTTTAAACGTCTAAGAGAATGTAAGATCTGTCTCATTAGCATGCAGGAATCCATCCAAAACATTTTATGGAAATTATTCTGTATTGTACTGAAGTAGATTATAATTTATCATATTTCTCAAATTGTATTTCCATTTATTTAATGGCATGCTCTAGTACAAAATTAAATAGTAGAGAATGGGTTGAAGCAAGGAGATGCACTATCTCCTCTAGTATTTAATTTTGTACTAGAGCATGCCATTAAATCTTTAGAGAATGAGGAAGGCTTACAACTGAATGGTATAAATAAGCTGTTAGTTTATGCTGATGATATAGTACTACTGGCCGATAGCGAGGAGATACTGAAGGCCAACACGCACACACTGTTGAGTAACACTAAGAAATTAGGACTGGAAGTAAATATCAGTAAAACTAAGTATATGGTCACACGTAGAAATTCAGTATATAATGGAAATGGACAGCTAATGACAAATGAGGTAAATTTTGAGGAAGTGGCTGAATTCAAATATCTAGGAACAATAATCACAAATAGGAATGAGATGCACAAAGAAATTAAACATAGTCTCAATTCTGGAAATGCATGTTATTATGCTTTGCAGAGACTTTTGATGTCCCAACTCCTTTCAAAAAACGTTAACCTGAAAATATATAAAACTATTATTCTACCAGTTATATTATATGGGTGCGAAAATGGACTCTTACTTTAAGGGAGGAAAGGAGATTACGAGTATTTGAGAATAAAGTTCTTAGGAAGATTTTTTGACCAAAGAGAGATGAACAGACAGGTGAATGGAGAAGATTACGTAACAATGAACTACATGGTCTTTATAGAAAGCCAGATATAATAAGAACAGTTAAGTCTCGTAGACTGCGATGGGCAGGACATGTTGCGCGTATTGGGAATGAAAGACGTGCATGGAAACTTCTTGTAGGAAAGCCAGAAGGAAAACGCCCAGTTGGTAGACCAAGAATGAGGTGGGAGAACCATTAAGTATGATATGAGGGAAGTTAGATTATAAGGGAATGATTGGAAAGCATTAGCTCAGGATAGGGATGTATGGAGAGCTTATGTCCGCGCGGCCATGAACCTACTGGTTCGATAGTGCCGCTGAGTAAGTAAGTAAGTATTTGATTATACTACATATAACATTTATAAAATAAATGCGCATAATGAGAAAAATAGTTTTGTAAGTTTCTGTTGTTGTATGGTGCCAATGTTTGCTTACACCCTTGTGGAAGCTTAAAGGATGGATGTGTAGAGGGGGAAAATGATGTCCAAAGGGTAGGAGGGGAGTAAGGTAGGGAAAGGACCCTTCAGAACGAAGTAATCCGTAAATGTCAACTACCTATTCGATGTGGGTGGCTAGAAACAAGCTTGTTCTCATTAGATAGGGAATCATTTTTACAAGAGCGCCACATTTATCTCTTCTCATTGTTTTCTCTACAGTATCATTAGATAAAGTAGTAATGACTGTCCTTATTACATTTTCGTATGTGACGTAAATAATTAATTTGTACTACGGCCAGCCTTTCCACTCATGGTCACCGCTTTAAACCAAAGTGTCTTCCGCTATTCTTTTACTGTACATATTTATTTTTTTTCATCTATTACTTCAAATGAAAATACATGGATATATATATATATATATATATATATATATATATCCATCCATAGTAATTCTTCCCGAAGGCAGGTCCTTCACTGCAATCATAGCATTTTCATGCTATGCTTGCAGCTTTACTAGGGAATTGTGTAGGTGTGGTTGCTTCCCGTTGCTTTCCACACCGGTGAAGGATGATGATGATAATGCTAAGGATGATAATGATAAGGATGATGGCCATATGATTTCGGGGACCGTTTGGGCCTTAAAGTTGCCCCGACCGGGGATCGAAGCCGGGCCCGCTGCGTGACAAGGCAGCACGCTACCTCGAGACCACAGCGGTGGACATATATATATATATATATATATATATATATATGACATGATAAAAATAAATGCAGGGACTTGAACCCGGACCTCTGGATTGATACTCCAGTGCGCTACCGATTACTCCACCGAGCAAGTCTTACTTACTTACTTACTCACTGGCACTATCGAACCCGTAGGTTCATGGCCGCACGGACATAAGCTCTCCATACATCCCTATCCTGAGCCAATGCTTTCCAATCATTCCCTGTATAATCCACCTCCCTCAAATCATAGTTAATGTTATTCTCCCACCTCATTCTTGGTCTACCAACTGGACGTTTTCCCTCTAGCTTTCCTACAAGAAGCTTCCATGCAAGTATTTCATTCCCCATACGTGCAACATGTCCTGCCCATCGCATTCTACGAGACTTAACTGTTCTTATTATATCTGGCTTCCTATAAAGACCATGTAGTTCATTGTTAAGTAGTCTTCTCCATTCACCTTTCTCTTCATCTCTCTTTGGTCCAAAAATTTTCCTAAGTACTTTATTCTCAAATACTTGTAATCTCCTTTCCTCTCTTAAAGTAAGAGTCCATGTTTCGCATCCATATAATATAACTGGTAGAATAATAGTTTTATATATTTTCAGTTTAACGTTTTTTGAAAGGAGTTGGGAAATCAAGAGTCTAGTACAAACATTAATTTTTCATTTTCATTCATATATATGTGTGTGTTATATTACATTTTTCTTAGTATGTTACTTGGAAAGTTGCATGAAATCTTCTTGTAGGAAAGCCAGAGGGAAAACGCCCAGTTGGTAGATCAAGAATGAGGTGGGAGAATAACATTAACTATGATTTGAGGGAAGTAGATTGTACAGGAAATGATTGGAAAGCATTAGCTCAGGATAGGGATGTATGGAGAGCTTATGTCCGCGCGGCCATGAACCTACGGGTTCGATAGTGCCAGTGAGTAAGTAAGTATGTTACTTGGAAAGAAAAAAAGCTGAAAGAAATTTTGATATGTATTTTTCTATATAGGACCTAGTTCCTGATTTTAAATGGATACCCATATAATAACTCATTTAAAGAACGTTCTATGAATGTTTCATAGTTCAATAAACTGTTATATATATATATATATATATATGTATATATATATATTATTATATAATATATTATATATATATTATGTATATATATATGTATATATATATATATGTATATATATATGTATATATATGTATATATATTATATATATATATAATATATATATATATATATATATATATATATATATATATATATAAGTATAAAATTTCATACTAGTATGTTACATCCGAGTGTGTTTTTATTGTTCTTAAAATAATATTACCACGCCTAGAAATTCTAGGCGCACATTTTTTCTTTGTTTGGAAAATTAGACCTTTCTGCAAGAAATCAATTAGTAATATATTGCCTGAAATTGAAAATGGGGGTTATTTTCTAATACTTTTTTCTTCTTTACTTTTAGTTATTTTCTTTCGCACTGTTCATAATCCAATTTCCCTCCTTTTCTGATCTTTTCTGGAACTCTTTAAATATATTATACAACTTTTTAAACATTTTCTGGAGCGAACTTTGTCATTTAATTTTAATTTCAAAGTATTGTGACGAATGTGAAGTAATGCTCTGCATTCCTCGGTTCGAATTTTCGTGGGCTCAAAGAGGGGAAGAGAGAGAGAGAGAGAGAGAGAGAGAGAGAGAGAGGAGAGAGAGAGAGAGAGAAAGAGAAAGAGGGAGAGAGATAAGGATAGACTTTCAAATCTCTTCTTATAAGGTAAAGAGGATTCGTGAGATGCACATAGAGGGTCCGTAATACCCGCTGGGAGATTTGCAGAACCGACTCTTTATAGGATAATCCGCTTCTCGAAGTTTCGATTCGAGAAATATATATTTTATATGGCTCCTGAAAGTCTGTTTTCAGATATTTCAACCGCAGCATGTATAAAGATTTGAGCGTCGGTTGAGAGTTATGATATGCGACTGGAGTATTGAATTGAAGAGCAGTGAAGTGAGTTAGAAATCATTGTCTACTAATGCATATGTTGGTGTGAAGAAATAAACTTAATAAAGTGATTTTGTGATATGTCAAAGACTTAAAGAAGAATAATATTATATGATTATTGTGAACCAAATAAAGAAGACCAGACCAGATGAATTCTTAACTATGGGCAGCACCCGATGTTTGTATTGTCTACATAAACTTTAGAATTGGGGGTTACCTACTGGCAAGGTAGGCTTTCCTTATCGAGGACTTGAAAACAGCATACCTACTACCAACCACAGAACTCTATGAACATGCGCTACAATGACTACGCAGGAAAAGAGAGGAAGTATGGCCGGAATTCTTCAGCACCGGAGCGATGATAGACAGGAACTGGACAGAAGCAAATTTCCAGATACGACACGTCATCACAAGACTAAGCGTACATGGATTCCACCACCTAATGTGTAGAGAAAAAAAAAACATTTCATGAATGACATGCATATGCGAAGTATGTGAACAGAAATGCGAAAGATATTACATCGAAACACGTACACAAAGAACAAATACAATTTGTGATTTCGCAAGACAAAGTTAAAGTGTCAGTGATTGTTAGCTGTGTTGTCACCTTTGCACATTTGTGCGCAATCCATTTATATATAAACTTTAGAATGCTACCTTCCTTTGCAGATAAGTGAAGAACATTCATCTAGCAATTATATTAGAGTTAATTAAGATGAAATGATGAGGGCGAATGAATATAATGTTTTCCAGGTAGATTTCGTATCTGACCCACTATGCACTTGTGACACACATTTGGAGATCTATTGAAACTAGGTGATATTTTCTACAAAAAAATATATA
This sequence comes from Diploptera punctata, assembly GCA_030220185.1. NCBI lineage: Eukaryota > Metazoa > Arthropoda > Insecta > Blattodea > Blaberidae > Diploptera > Diploptera punctata. The sequence continues at coordinate 126,288 of JASPKZ010010681.1, read as the reverse complement.
TAGTGCGGTTATTAAGTTACTATTATCCCACAATCCATTTTGAGACACATAATGGCCAACCTGAGGAAGTTGACTCTGAAAAGAAAGCCATATATGAGCCAACAATTGACTATTACAAAGACAAATATCAACTAGATAGTATAACTGTCACAGGATTGATGATCGGGGCAAGAGGTACTATACCAGGATTCCTAGCCAAATTTTGGAATTCCTTAGATTTGTACAGGGTGTATCTTTCTAAAATTGCCATCGCTGCCATTAGAGGATCAATTTCAATTTTAAGAAATCATTTTTACAAAATTTCTACTTTGTAGTATGTATACTTCAATTAGGCCTACAATTTGAATTTTTATAATGTATTTACGTCCCGCGCCGTAGCCTAGCGGTTAAGGTAGGAAGCCTTGGCGCAGAACTACGGGACTTGCGCTGGTTCGAGTCTCCATGGGGGAAGAAATTTTCTCATGGTATTTCGGCCAGTATGGGACCGGTGCCCACCCAGCATCGTGAGGCAATTGGGTAGCTACAATAAGTAGCGGCTCCAGGTTGAGGAACCAGCTATAACGGCTGGGGGACTCGACATGCTAACCACATGTCACCCCTACACTGGCTGTTGATCATCTACCTCTGTGATTGACACATGTGGATGTGAAGGGCCAGCAGCCGGCTGGTGAAAGGGCAACCGCTGAAAAATGGAAAGACCCTCAGTCGGAATAATGTATTTACAAAATGTATTTCATCAATTCAAAAATTTAATAGTCTGTATCACTTTGTCCTTGAGGCAATTCTCTAATGAGGGAAGTTGTATATAATAAATTTGGGAGGTATTCAAGTTGAATTGTTAGCGGGACAATTTACAAATATTCCTTTGGTGTAGTGTATTAGATTATAAAATGTACATGTTTTGAATATCACATCTTAATCTTCAACGGAACACACTGTATAAAATTCAGGATTTATCAATATTAAATTAATTTCTTGTCAGCTAGTTGTGAACACTGGAATATTAAATCTGTCTGCTTTCAATGCATAAGGGACTAAACGAAATTGAAATACAGGTCACGTGCAAGAATGGAAACTTTTCGTTTGTTTTATCCAGTATTTATTTATCCCCCTACAGTACATTTAAATACACGCTTTGGGCCATAAAATAAATAATCATTTTTCGTCACCTTTTTTTTGTTTATTTTTGCAGCATTATCGCTTCCCTTTCTATTATGAAAATTGCCCCTAAAAATTCAAAGCCTGAAGATTACAAATTTCAAAGAGAAACCAGCTTTATTTAATTTTGCCTCTTTAATTTAATATATTCTTGAAACACAAAAGGGGATCAAAATATACGAAATTATTTTTTCCATTCTTTTTTAAGTATTGCGTAAAAAAGGTCAATAGTTCATAACTATCATGAGGTAATAAACTAAGTAACTCACTGGCACTATCGAACCCGTAGGTCCATGGCCACGCGAACATAAGCTCTTCATACACCCCTATCCTGAGCTAATGTTTTCCAATCATTCCCTGTATAATCTACTTCCCGCAAATCATAGTTAATGTTATTCTACCTCCTCATTGCTGGTCTACCAACTGGGCGTTTTCCTTCTGGTTTTCATACAAGAAGCTTCCGTGCACGCCTTTCATTCCCCATTCGTGCCACATGTCCTGCCCATCGCAGTCTACGCGACTTAACTGTTCTTATTATATATGGATTCCTATAAACACCATGTAGTTCACTGTTATGTAGTTTTCTCCATTCACAGGTCCAAAGATTTTTCTAAGAACTTTATTCTCAAATACTCGTAATCTCCATTCCTCCCTTAAAGTAAGAATCCATTTTCGCATCCATATAATATTACTTGTAGAATAATAGTGATTATGAGGTAATTATCATCAACATCATCATCATCATTGGCGTGACGGTCCTTTTAGTTTGACCTTAGTCTCCCTTATAACAATCATCGATTCTCTTCGGCCAGTGGCCATATTTCTCCAATTTGTAATGCCAACCTTCCGTAGGTCCGCCTGTACATCGTCCATTCATCGTAACCTAGGCCCCCAACTTTTCTACTTCAATCCACCTTAGCGTTTGATATCATCCTGGGCAAACGTGTCTCGTTCATTCTACAAATATGGCTCAAACATTCGATACGTCTAACTTTAATATCTATAACTATACCGTTATCTCTATATAGGTCATAATGCAAGAATAAATTTGTGGAGATATATCTTTATTCGCAAAATGAAACATTTGTAAACCTCCATCCATCCATAGTAATTCTGCCCGAAGGCAGGTCCTTCACTGCAATGATAGATAGCATTTTCATGCTATGCTTGCAGCTTTACTAGGAAATTGTGTAGGTGTGGTAGCTTCCCGTTGCTTTCCACACCGGTGAAGGATGATGATGATAATGGTAAGGATGATAATGATAAGGATGATGGCCATATGATTTCGGGGACCGTTTGGACCTTAAAATTTTCCTGACATTTGTCTTACAGGTGAGGAAAAACCCCGATAAAAACCTCACCCAGAAAAACTGCCCCGACCGGGGATCGAACCCGGGCCCGCTGCGTGACAAGGCAGCACGCTACCTCGAGACCACAGCGGTGGACTTTTGTAAACCTAATATCATAAAATGCTTCCACTATATTTCAACACTAGGAATTCGTATTTAAATTTTGAATCTTGTACTTTACCTGCAGCCTTCTCGTTCTGATGTAAGTTAAATGGAATCGCCTTTGTGGTATTAATCTCACCTCACGGCAGGTACACCTCAATATCACATTGTTGCTAAAGGTGATGTCATTTTGAGATGTGTGTGTGTGTGTGTGGTGGGTTGCCTTGACATGCTGGCCATTGCTGTTTGCGGTTACTTCCTCTGGTTATTGCTTCCTCTATTATAAGTATAATAATATAGGGTTTGTTACCACAAATACGTGTAACGTCTGACATGAAGCATTATCAGTGTCAAAATAGTGATTTATGAAGGAGACGTAAGAATAAGGAATGGTATTTTAATCGGTCTGTTTGATATAATTTTAACTTAACATGTAGTTCTTTCTCTCCATATTATAAGTTAGGCCTATGTATATACCGGGTCGGAACAAGCTCCTGGGTGAGGTTTTTTCGGGGCTTTTCCTCATCTGTTAGACAAATGTCAGGAAGCTTAGGACCCAACGGTCCCCGAAAATCATCTCGGCCATCATCATCATCATCCTTATCATTATCATCATCATCCTTCACCGGTGTGGAAATCAACGGGAAGCTACCACACCTATAATTCCCTAATACAGCAGTAAGGCATAGCATGAAAATGCTTTGATTGCAGTGAAAGACCAGCTCACGGACAGAATTAATACGGGTGGATATATATATATATATATATATATATATAGTGTGTGTGTGTGTGTTATATTGCAGATTTTCGCGGATATAGGTATGATTAAGAAAGTTTTCTTGCGTTTTCCGCGTCATGGATTCAATGTCGGCCTCTGGCCACTGATTTTGTATATATATGTATATATATATATATATATATATATATATATATATATATATTAAATCCGTCCCCGATATCATTTTTTGGGCTTTTAGCATTGTATATTTTTCAAACGAACAGATGCGTAAATCCCCAACCTGGAAGACCAGGATATTTTTTATCAAGGTTCTCTTTCTTTAGCCCTTGACGAACCAACGCCTAACTGCAAGGTAGCTTAACGTGGATTGATGGTGTTTTGAACAGCATGAGGGGGAAAAATGATCAGTTGATAGAGATTGGAATGAGAGAGAGAGAGAAATGTGGTGGAGGAGACAGTGGTTAATTTGGCGCAGGAAGATGTGAAACATGCAAAATTTGGCTCCATCTTAGTGAAAGACGTAAATTGCACTCTTTTTCACTTCTCGTCAAGCTTCTGAATTCCTACACTCCTACCTGGCTATCAGATTTGAAAAGTTACCTTCGTACACAATTTTTGGCAATAAATTATAAGATAAGTCAGCAAAGAATCCCTCTCCATAGCACTTCTTATTTTAATTCATTCACTGTAGTCTCTGCCCGTTCCTAGAATTTCATCTCTAAAAATATCGCGGGATGCTGCACATTTGACACTTTTCAATCACGTTTTATAAAATTATGCGTTGTTAAATATTTAATTTTCTGGAGAAATAAATTTATCATAAGTAATGCCACGAGTGATTTCCAAATCATCGATAAATTCACGACTCACGAAGTGAGAAGTGAATTTATCTAGAGAATTTGGAAATCAAGAGTGGCATTTGTTAGGACTATTTAACGAATAAAATTAAGCTGTTTAATCACAAATCATTATTTAACTGTAGTTATTTTTAAATATATATATATATATATATATATATATATAGTAACCAGATCATACTATTTATTGTCAAAGGAACGCAATATTGTAAGAATGCTCTGTAGTGGCGAAAAATGAAACACATCAAACTGTATATTAATTCATTTCTGATGTCGTATGATGTAAATATGACAATTATATATTTCTGGATTGTTACCTGGGAAAAAAATAAATTTAAGGAAGTGCAAACAATGGTTTCTTTTTTTTTGGTGGTATAATCAATTGCTACAAATGTTTTTATATTAACTCCCGCATGCGGCATGTGTTGACATTCATGCACTATATATACAATCTGGTAGCCGTATTTCTCACGGGCTCTGTCACTGCAAAATAATGGTCTGACCTGTTCAGAATATTAAAATGGAGGAGCCTTCTTTAATATGGTAATTATAACACTCATAAATTTTTCGTGGAACACGACTCTGATTGGTTGTAAAACAGAAATCATTGAAACAATGACCAATGTCATTGACTCCCATTTGGGGCATGAGTTAAATAGTCTTTGTAATTAATAGTTTAAACTTCTCTCATTTTTCTATCTTGTACATTTTATATTTCATTCGTTAAATCTAAAGTAAATCAAAATATGTTGTAAATGATAATTATATTGAAGATATAATGTTAAAAATTGCAATGGCAAAAAATGTAACTAAAACATTACATGGAATAATTTGTAACAAAATTATCACAAAGGAAACTAAAATGAAAATTTATGAGAGCATAATACAGAATATTTTGTCATATGGAAGTGAATCTTGGTCTTTGACGAAAGTACAAAAAAATAAAATTAGAACAGTTGAATTTAATTATTTTAGAAGAAGCCTCCAAAAAACAACACAGGATAAAATAAGAAATTAATTCCTATGGAGAGAAATGAATGTCGCCACATCGGTTTTTAAGAGGATTGAAAATCAAACGCTTAAATGGTAAGGCCATGTACAAAGAATGGAAAATGAAAGATGGCCAAAACATATATATATCAATGGTCACCCCTTGGAAGACATAAACATGGCAGACCAAGATGGAAATGGAAAACTTACGTCGGAACTATAATGGATGATAGGAATTTGGAAGACGGATATTGGAATGATAGAGATAAATGGAAACTGAAGACGGCAAACCTATAAATGGGGGAAAGCGAAGAAGAAGAAAATATAATATTTCATAATTTTGTTTATTGTAATTTAGATACAAGATATTTTTTTTATTCTGCTTAAGCGGTAGATAAGGCCTTAAGACCTTAACTTTGCCAGGTAAAATAAAGCTATTATTAATATTATTATTATTATTATTATTATTATTATTATTATTATTATTATTATTATTATTATTATTATTATTATTATTATTATTATTATTATATGTAAAGTTGCCTTGTCACGCAGCGGGCTCGGGACAAACTTCCGGGGTGAGATAATTTTTCGGGGTTTTTCCTCACCTGTAAGACGTGTCAGGAAGCTTTGAGGCCGAAAATGTTCCTGAACATCATTGTCTGGCCATCATCACCATCATCCTTTGAGTGCAAAGCAACGGGAAACTGCAACACATAATTCCTTAGTAAAGCTGCAAAGCATGGCATGAAAATACTATGATCGCAGTGAAGGACCTGCCCTAGGGCAGAACACTGTAGATAATAAAATATGTAAAGCATATTTTATTTACAGCTGAGGTCATAGTAAATGTAGAATCGTAGCTGTATTGTTATGATTGCATTAAGGTGTTAGTAATAGAACAGAACGTACAACAGAACTCAGTGGATTTCAGTGTGGCATGATTGTAGACTGTCACCTCTTCAGTATGTCACTTCCGAAATGTATGATTGTAGACTGTCGCCTCTTCAGTATGTCACTTCCGAAATGTATGATTGTAGACTGTCGCCTGTTCAGTATGTCACTTCGGAAATGCATGATTGTAGACTGTCGCCTGTTCAGTATGTCACTTCGGAAATGCATGATTGTAGACTGTCACCTCTTCAGTATGTCACTTCGGAAATGCATGATTGTAGACTGTCACCTCTTCAGTGTGTCACTTCGGAAATGCATGATTGTAGACTGTCATCTCTTGAGTATGTCACTTCGGAAATGCATGATTGTAGACTGTCACCTCTTCAGTATGTCACTTCAGAAATGCATGATTGTAGACTGTCACCTCTTCAGTATGTCACTTCGGAAATGCATGATTGTCGACTGTCACCTCTTCAGTATGTCACTTCGGAAATGCATGATTGTAGACTGTCGCCTCTTCAGTATGTCACTTCGGAAATTTCAACTACCTGAATATTTTTCCGAAAAATTGTAAGCTATATTATTGTAATAGCAAGCAATAGCACGCTCAAGAAAAGGTAGACCATATAAAATAGCAGGCAATTTAGTTCTCAGGTATTCTATTTTTAATATTGTAAACTTACATTGTAACCTCAACGGTGTTTCATCATGAATTTCAAAAATATCGATGGAAAATGGTGTGCTGAAGAAGATAATGCAACAAAAACACGGGCTATTATTTAGAAATTGCATTATTCTATATAAGATTTTATTCTGAAAAGAAACTTGATCATACAACACTGTTGCCAACCAATGCCTATTTTTTCATTAATATGTAATGTTGTAGCATACAACGCAAGCATACATGATAATATAAATGTTTTATCATGTCATATTTCTAAACAATTTTGTAGCAAGAACGGTAAACATTTCCATAAGTAACGAGGTAGGCCTTTCCGTAAAATAATACATGGTAATGTTCTGCCGCAACACATATTTTGTGCCACACAGAATTGTATTGTATAAAGTATTTTTTTCTATATACTTATATTAGTGTGAAGTTTTATAAATGTATGTGAATTTTTAATTAATAGTGTGTTGTGTTTTCTTTACAGGTGAGTCACTGTTGTAAAAGAGAGCTTTTGAACAATGTAAGTAATTTAAAATCACAGTGACATCTTACGTTAATTTATTAAATCAACGACTTATTTCATTGTTTGGTTTCGACACAGATAGGTGATTATTATAGTTGCATGAAAATATTTTGTCATTCAATGCTCCAAATTGTCATTTCGACATTTCTGATGTTCTCTCCTAGCATTGGCGTAATTGTAACCCACTTCTGAAGTTCGGGCTCCTAGAAGGCGGAGTTACATTACCTCGATGATACGATGGGTAATAAACGATAATGAAGTGCCAGGAGAGATCTTAAGCTAAACTTTACCTAAATTCCAGACCATGGGAAACCACAGGAATTCCCTTTAAGAAAAAATTCCTATAGTTTGACCGGGAAACGAATCCGGACCTCATTATCAGTGGTCAGAAACGCTGACCACTAGCGCATGGGCCTGGTTGAATAGTCTTAGAATATAAGTGCATCTAGAACCTAAATTTAGAACATTGATCAATCTTATGTATAACACCGTTCTGCCTTTTAAAAATTATTTTTTTGCTTTTTAAAATCTGATGGATGGTTCTAAACGGATTTTTTGTGCTGAATTCGAAAATGATCTCCCTTTTCTTCCATCACGTCAGGTTTTCAAAGTATTCACGAATAACGTGAAGTGAAATTATAACTCTGTAAAACGTAATAAAAATTAGTTTTAACAAGAATTTTGTGTGAAAACTAGGCCAAAATTTGTTATTTACCACTAATTAATCTTTATACTAATAATAATTATCAGCATTCCTGGCATATTTCACTTTTCGACTCATAGTATTCTTGAACTGACTGTCCATCAATTTTCGAATTTATGGGCCATCGATTACAACAGTTTTAATTGTTTCATAGGATCCATTCATAGTAATTCTGCCCGAAGGCAGGTATTTCACTGCAATCATAGCATTTTCATGCTATGCATTGCAGCTTTACTAGGGAATTTTATGTGTGGTAGCTTCCCGTTGCTTTCCACACCGATGAAGGATGATGATTGCGATGGCTATACGATTTCGGAGACCGTTTGGGCCTTAAAGTTTTCCTGACATTTTTCTTACAGGTGAGAAAAAAACCCGATAAAAACCTCACCCAGAAAAACTGTCCCGACCGGGGATCGAACGCGGGCCCGCTGCGTGACAAGGCAGTACTCTACCTCGAGACCACAGCGGTGGACTTTCATAGGATAATGAAGGAAATGTAGCGCAAAGGTATTTAAAGCACTCGTTGTCTTTATCTAGAGTTTTCACAAATTGTTTCATTGACCCTAATTTTACAAGGAGAGGTGGCAACAATTCTTTTGAGGGATCAATAAGAGGTTCACTTTTTTTTTTTCGCCCGGTATTAAATTAGTCCTACATGGCTAGTGTTCCCTTTCCCAGAGTTCTGACCTAGCTCTGCTATCCTATTCACATACCAAACAAGATTTATTTTGTGAAACCAACTTGCTGACCAACTAATAGTCCAATAATCATGAAATCTCCACAGACAAGCATAGATGGTTTTCGTACTGCAGTTTTTGTAACGAAAACTTTACATTTTCAAATGTCTCCATGTCTCCTTTAAAACTAAAAAATCACAACAAAAATGGAAGGATGAATGTTTCCATTATGAAGCAAAACACCTTTAAGACACCTTTAAGACATTTCTTGTTAAAGGAAAAGAAAGAAGAAACTATGAAATTAATAAAATTTGGATCCCGATATTATATAACACGAAAATAAAACTTATGACTTACGCCAGTGACAACGAATCAGAAAAAATAGCTCCAAAGTAAAGGACCGTGTAGAAAACATCACACACAATACTCAACTATAAATAATGACACGATTTCCAACACAAAGCCAATCTGCAGCCGACATTTGAAGAGTTAAGAGGTCACAGAACACGCAGAATCTCCTGAGGATGTCTACCGCAGTAGTAGACGAAACGTCGAGTGTTAATAAAACCAGACCACGGCCATTTAGCCCGAAAGACATAAAATACATGAATCAATACAATTACTATTTATAATGTATTTTGATTTACTCTCGATTTAACGAATTGAATATAATTGACCCATGTAACTTGAATACGTATAGTGTTGTTAAAATTTACAGACGATCAATATACAGAATTCATTATGTAAAAATGCTATTACTTTAGGAATATTATCAAAATATTCTCCAAGAAATTCGCGGTTTTAATACAAAACAAATAATATTTTGTTGTACTGTAACATTTTTAAATGCAGATGAAGGAATAATTCAGACATTAGGGTATGTTGGATCAAATGAATCAATTATTGTGTACTTGTGGCTGAAGGCGTTCCCAAGGGGAATTAGTTACAATGCCGTATTGCTTGCTGAACCCCAGTCTCTCCCTTCAATCACGTGATCCTCATAGTTTTCCCAAACGTAACTCTCATGTTTATAAAAAGTCTGACAGCATAATAAAAAGATGCCAGACGATTTTTGTAATGATATTTCAGACACTAAATTTAAAAAAAAAAGTTGAAGGTATAGAGAATGACGCTAGGATAGAACTAGGGAATATAATGCAAGTAAGAAACTACAGATTTTGAGTTAAATAGATCATGGCATTATCGTCGCAAAAAAAATCTTATCGCTTCACTTTGATGGTTCTCCATTTTACACCAAGACTGTACCCATAGCCACATACGGTCAACTAATATGGGATCATCTGGACACCAACAGCTTTAGACTCCTGGAAAAAGTGAAATCCATGTATTTGAAAAAGGCAGCGGGTCTGTCAAAGTTCGCACCCTCCTGCACGGTCTATGAACTGACAAAGGAGCTATTTCTCATAGAAGAGCTCCGATTGAAACTATTCCTGCCATCTACAGCGAGCTATAACACTGCACTAAGAGAGCTGCAGCTGAAAAAAGAATCCATTTGGACCGATTTCTACAACACCGATGCCTTGATCTCAGAAGACTGGAAGAAGCCGAACTACGAACTACGACACCTAGTGACCCGGCTAGCCTTCCATCACAGACTGTGCAAAACGAAACAGTTTCATGACCCGGGACCAGAATGCGTGTGCGAGCGATGCGGCATGTTATGTGAGAGATACCATGTGCTAAAGTGCAAAAACAGAGGGCAATCTCTGACAGGATTCTGTTTGGACAGATAAACTAATATAGATTAACTAATCTTTGCACATTGTGCGCTATACATTATTATTTATTTATGTAAAAGCGGGTGTCTCGCGAAAATACTAGACAATGATTAACATGCGGAATTATTATAGTGCCTGTAGTTGGCGGTAGTCGGCATCTTTATATTTAATTACACTGAACAACAAAAAAAGTTTCTTTTTTTTTGTCTCAGAAACAAAAATATGTGATTCTGTAGTAGGCCTATATAATTCTCTGACCTGCGTGGAACAAAATTCATTTATTCAAATACTTACCGGTCCTCTCTTGAAACGATGAAATATTTAGAGTTTTTCAATATGATCATAGCCTGTAAGCAATGGAAGTGCCACTAACAATATATTACAATTCGATATTGGGATGTGTCTTTAACAGAAGCGAGAAATGTTTAAAAACCGACATACAGCGGTGTTTTTAATTTCCGATATTCTGTAAAACACTTCACAAACGTGCGTTGTACATTATTTTTTGCACGATGGTGTTTTTAAAAGAATAAATAATAGTAAAATAATATTTTTGTTGGAAATATTTGCGTTTATTATGCACAACTGACTAACGTTAACAGTGTGGGCAATGTTTATTAGTTGAGACTATAGCAGGCCGTGGCACCAGTCCGTTATAAAATGGCGGTTAGTACTTATTTATTGTTTTATATTGTTTCAAATAAAGCTCAGTTCATTTAAAATGCAGTGATTTGTTTCGTATAACGTACACCGTGTTCCTTTCAAATCGCTCACATTTTAATTAATCATAACTCTCAAGTATGCGGAATTATGAAATGAGGTTGGTATTAAAAGAAAGAGAAACTCAAAGAATTTTTTGTTTTCGTTGTTGCAGTTAATTCATCTGTCGCATGTTGGAAAATAATGACATAAAACACATATAAATATGACATAAAATGGCGAGCACAAACTGTTTCCTGGTATGCAGAGACGAAGTCAATAATTACAGTGCAAAGAGATTGCCGGAGAGAATATGGAGGAAATGCACCTAATGGGAAGACCATTAAGGCATGGCTTGAGACGTTTCTGGCGACTGGAAGCGTTAAAAAGAATCAGAAGGAGCTCGTATACGTGTTTCAGAAGAAATGACTGAAGAAATGGTGCACATATAGAGGTGTTTTAATGTGTGGCAATGAAAATTCCTTGAGTTTCTGTTTCGTTTAATACCGGCCTCATTTCATAATTTCGCATACTTTGTTAGTTATGATTAATTTAAATGTGGGAGTTTTAAATGGGATACCCTGTACATTAACACTACCTTTTGGATACATTTTTTGTATATACGTTGTACGTAGTATACATAAAGGGTAGTGGTTTTACTTCCCGCACGTGGTTTGTAGATTTCTGGTCAAAACGCGAAAAATAAGAACAACTCTTATTCAGGAATAAATAAATATGTTAACAAATTGCAATACCATTAATTCTTAATAATTCTACATAACTAAGTTAATGTATAATGTAATTGTATTGATATCTTATTGTAATATTATTGTTTTCTTTTTTTTTAAGTATATTGTTATCAAATATCAACTTATATAACGGACTGTCAACAGCACGTACGGCTTACTGTCCGTGCGATCCATATTTGTAAATAACATTGATTAATAAAGTCCTTATGTATGTGTGTACTTCCCGAACGTGGTTTGTAATATTTAATATTTCAGTATAGTTTTTTTAGGTTGGCAACCCGAAAATGTAGGAAGTTGAACTTTCAGTAATGGTCGCCATTGCTGTAAGTACGACTAAAGGCACTATCGCGCCAACGAGGTTAATTACCTTGAAAATGCGTGTTTAATTTATTTGTTCGTTCAGAAAAGTTATGAATTAAGATACATAACTTTAAATAATTTGAATTATTGTTTTTAAACATTCAGAGACAGAACAAAAAGTGAAAATCAATATAAGTCCGCTTAGAAAATGCGAACACAGTAGATGATGTGGCAAAAATAAAATAAACTCTACATGGATAACGGTTAAGTTAGGCATCATTTTCTATTCATTAACTCTTCTTGTTAAGACTAATACATTATTAAAAAAAAAAGTCCCCCACATGATAATATAAGCCTTGACGACCATGGTACAAATATTTCCGCTATTCAACGCCGTTACCTCCCCAGTATTACCGGGTAAGGCTCCCTTACATTTCCGTGGGGGGTTAGCTTTTCCCATTCTCTCTCATCCGAGCTTAGGAACTGTCCAAATGTGCACTGAATATGAGTTAATATTCTTTAAATTATTCAATTATTTTAAAAACTAGTCGTTCTTTCTTTCTTTTATGTTTTCATTAACCTTTAAAAGTATTCCAATTTTTCGTATCTTTGTATCAGACTTCTATAATATTACTATTGAAGACATTTTCGTGTAGCTAAATATCTGATCTTTTTCGCAGTGTACCAACAACTGAACTCAATGGAAATATGTGGACGAAAAAATGTTACAAAATTATTAGGATTACCGTACTATTAAATATACTGAATAGCAGGATTTTAATATCATAATAAATGTGCAATTTAAGTTAATAATTTTATACTTTAAAATTATTTTAATATTTAAATATAACTTAAATAAAGAAAAAATCTAAATAATTCATTGTTGGTTATTGTTGAATAAAAATATCTCAGTAACAATTAAAGGAATTGTATTACCTAACAGTTTTTGTAAGTAATGCTTTTAAAATTATTTTAAGTCATTGTTGTCAGAATAAATATAGCTTTCTGTTATAACTGTAATAAGAACACCTGCTTTACTTCATATTTTAAAATTAAACTAAACTAAACTCTGATTGGATGTTAAAACAATTAACTTTTTGATTTAATAAATCAAATTAAAACCTTATATTTAATGGACTATTAACCAATAGAATTTAAAATTACCCTCATGTGATGTAATAATGTTCTTTAAAATTATAAAAGAATTACACTAGTCATTCTGCAAACAACTTTCCACAAAGAGAGTTCTCAAGATGAAATGTAATATTTAATACAAGAATAATTGATTCCAGAAAAGAAAAGAATTTATTTTAATTGATAGTGAAGAATAATACCACTTGCATTTACTTAATCTGCTGGGAACCTACAAAGTGAATAAATTTGTAATTATTTCTACAAGCAACATTTTTTTATGATTTTGAGGCATTTTCCTATCCAGTGTACTAACTTCCGACCTTGAGAAGAGAATCCGGCTCTACCGAAAATTAAACCCAACCCGAACCAGTAATTCTTTTTTGGGACACCAATCCTTCTTCAAAATGTTACTACACACATTGGGCATGAAGAGAATTACCGCTTCAAAACGTCACCACAACGTGGAGAAAGAATTACTTCTTCAACTGTCAATGTCCAGGTACAAATATAGGAAGTAGAGGCGACAGATAATTACAGGCCATTAAGGTATAATGCTTCAGTTTGATTATGTTTTTACTGTACATCATTACCCTCTTTTGATGTGAATATGTCTATAAATTTGCGTCCGTAGTGGAAGGCAATTCAGAAAAGTGATAACAAAATCGGGGAATAGAGTTTGGTGTTGCAGCTACATATCTACCACCTACATTCAAAATTTCTTTACACCACTCGATAGATAAAGGATAAAATAATTCGTTACGTCGAGTGTGGACTGCGTCGTTTCGCGCGCAGAGGAGGGGGAAGCGCCGCATTTCTGAGGTGATTTTGCTGCGCCACATAATTTTCGTTTAATATGAATTTTGACTCTGAGAAGTTGCGACGTTCGTTTTGAGTTTCCAATCGTCAGCTGTCGTCAAGTTCTATCGATTACGTCTATAAAACAATAGTGTGAAACAGGTATAGTGAATGTTACCTGTTGTCTAATAATTATTTTTCTCTATTTATTTAAATTTATACTATGCCATTAATAATTTTTTCTCGTTTTTATTTATATTGTACACATTATACATTTAATTCGTTATATATAGAGTAAATCAAAATGCATTATAAATATTAATTATATTGTATTTTTAACATACAATCGCTTATATTTATTGTAATTTAGATGTAAGACTATTTTTGTTGCATTTTTTAAAACCTGGTTGAGTGGCAGACAAGGTATTAAGGCCTTAACTCTGCCAGGTAAAATAAAACTTTTATTATTATATGGTGTTAAAGTCAAACATTAAAATAAATAATGCAGTGGCTGCCTATACTCATCAAAAAGCCACATCAAAATATAGAGATCTTATATGGTTGGAAAGAGCTTCTCACGAGTAACCCAGTAGTACTCATAAAACACCACATCACATAATGAAGCGGAGCCAGGAATATAAAAGAATGAAAGCGTTCGAGAAAATCAACGACGGCGCCAGTATGTCTGCAGCTGGGGCGGCCGAGTCTATGCAAGTGGACGATGCAATCGCTTCTATATCAACGCCGAAGGACATCTTAGTGTTTAAAATTGATTATGACATACATATAATGAGCTCAAAGAAAATATTACCCGTGCGTACACGTATTCACGTAAATCACACGGCCGTGTCCACGACACAATCACACTCCGATTTGTTTCTTTATTTTGAGTTACTTACTTACTTACTCACTGGCACTATCGAACCCGTAGGTTCATGGCCGCACGGACATAAGCTCTCCATACATCCCTATCCTGAGCTAATGTTTTCCAATCATTCCCTGTATAATCTACTTCCCTCAAATCATAGTTAATGTTGTTCTCCCTCCTCATTCTTGGTCTACCAACTGGGCGTTTTCCTTCTGGCTTTCCTACAAGAAGTTTCCATGCACGTCTTTCATTCCCCATACGCGCAACATGTCCTGCCCATCGCAGTCTACGGGACTTAACTGTTCTTATTATATCTGGCTTCCTATAAAGACCATATAGTTCATTGTTATGTAGTCTTCTCCATTCACCTGTCTGTTCATCTCTCTTTGGTCCAAAAATTTTCCTAAGAACTTTATTCTCAAATATTCGTAATCTCCTTTCCTCCCTTAAAGTAAGAGTCCATGTTTCGCACCCATATAATATAACTGGTAGAATAATAGTTTTATATATTTTCAGCTTAACGTTTTTTGAAAGGAGTTGGGACATCAAAAGTCTCTGCAATGCATAATAGCATGCATTTCCATATAATATAAATGGTAGAATAATAGTTTTATATATTTTCAGCTTAACGTTTTTTGAAAGGAGTTGGGACATCAAAAGTCTCTGCAATGCATAATAGCATGCATTTCCAGAATTGAGCCTATGTTTAATTTCTTTGTGCATCACATTCCTATTTGTGATTATTGTTCCTAGGTATTTGAATTCAGCCAATTCCTCAAAATTTCCCTCATTTGTCATTAGCTGTCCATTACAAGGATAATTAAGCAGAAAGAAACAATCAGAACTTGTGTCGTGGAATGATAAACATGCATTATAAAGACCAGAAACTAAACCCTTGATCTCTGGTCCAAAGCTAGAAACACTGACCTCGTGAGAAATTCTGTCAATTTGGTACCGTCTATATTTGCCTGATGTTTCTAAAAACCAAGTGTATGACCTTCGCATTTGATATATTTAGCAGAATAACATGAAATTCAATAATAACACAAATATTAAATTTTTCCAGAAGATATGATTGAAGGGAACAATTCATTTGGGGAATACAAGTAAAACATATTAAAATTATTTAAATTCCTTCTCTACTTGTTTAAGAGCTTCTAGCTGAAAAATGAACATTATTCTTGTCGGTATGGAGAGCCAGTAGTTATTATGTTTGCCTCTGTTCCCGAGGATCGCCGGTTCAAGTCCGACCACTATCGATATATTTTTAAGAGGGTAAAATCCTAAACATGGCTTCTGTTGGAAATTAAGTAGAGCTGTGGTTTCCGTATCGTTGATTTACGCCGCAGAAAATAATCAAATACGTGAAATAAGAGACCTCAAAGCATAATATTTCATTTGACTCTGTCCCGTCGATTAGGACTGCAACGCTAATACTTGAATTACAAATGTCATTAAATAAAATACAGAGTGACTGTAAACATTACTCCGAATATTGCCAGATAATTAGATGAATGTGAACTTGGATAAAGTTGAAGTTCACCATCTAATAATTCAGTAGCCGTATGTTTTAAATATACGATGATATTGCTATCCTTTATTTTATTTTTGAACTTAATGACTTTTATATGATAAAATGATTTTTATAGAACTAAAACTTAATTTAAAATGTTTTGTGTTATAACATTTATTTATTTTATTTCACTATGTATACTCTTGACGTCTCAACGCCTTTCAAAATGTGTTAAACTGAAAATATATAAAACTATTATTCTACCAGTTATATGGATACGAAACATGGACTCTTACTTTAAGGGAGGAAAGGAAATTATGAGTATATGAGATTGAAGTTCTTAGGAATTTTTTTGGGCCAAAGAGAGATGAACAGAGAGGTGAATCGAGAAGATTACATAACAGTGAACTACATGGTCTTTATGGAATGCTAGATATAATAAGAACAGCTATGTCTCGTAGACTGCGATAGGCAGGGCATGTAGCAAGAATGGGGAATGAAAGACGTGCATTGAAGCTTCTTGTAGGAAAACCAGAGGGAAAACGCCCAGTTGATAGACCAAGATAGAGGTGGGAGAATAACATTAACTATGATTTGTAGGAAGTAGATTATACAGGAGATGATTGGAAAACATTAGCTCGGGATAGGGATGTATGGAGAGCTTATGTCCGCGCGGCCATGAACCTACGGGTTCGATAGTTCCAGTGAGTTAATTATTTTACAATATATTTTATAATTTGAGATAAGGAAAGTTCGATATCAGAAAAAAGAACCTGTTTTGAATTAAATGAAATAAGCTTTTGTTTAGATGTGTAATAAAACAGTAAATGTAAAATATACAAAGTGATTCAGAAATATGGCTATACGTTTGACCGCATTTTGTGTCGAAAATATTATTATTAAAGGAAATATGATGTTATCATTGGAAAGGGAATCCTACAAGTTACAACAATAAAACTAATCACTGCTCACGTGCAGCTTGGCGGGTTGATTTTTGTGGGCTAGCGTCGAACGCCTCGAAAATTCTCTTCGTTGTTTCTGCATCCATGCTAATGCGAGGCCTTCCAGGAGGTTTGATTTTCTGCATCCTTCCCGTTTCCAGCGGTCGTTTTCTCCACTTCCCCACAGTCGACGGCTGCAATGTTACGTTAAACTCACGTCTTGCCCCTCTTGCAGCCTCACGATCATTAAAATGGGTTATTGCCCATTCAGCTATTGTAATTTGCTGTTGCATATTCAACGAAATTTTGACTAATGACGTAAATGATGTTATCTTTGGTAAGGGAATCCTTCAAATCACAACAATAGAACAAAACAAAACTAATCACTGCTCACGTGCAGCTTAGCGGGTTGATTTTTATGGGCTAGCGTCGAACGCCTCCACAATTATCTTCGTTGTTTCTGCATCCGTGCTAATACGAGGCCTTCCAGGAGGTTTGATTTTCTGCATCCTTCCCGTTTCCAGCAGTCGTTTTCTCCACTTCCCAACAGTCGACGGCTGCAATGCTACGTTAAACTCACGACTTGCCCCTCTTGCAGCCTCACGATCATTAACATGGGTTATTGCCCATTCAGCAATTGTAATTTGCTGTTGCATATTCAACGAAATTTTGACTAATGACGTAAATGATGTTATCTTTGGAAAGGGAATCCTTCAAATTACAACAATAGAACAAAACAAAACTAATCACTGCTCACGTGCAGCTTAGCGGGTTGATTTTTATGGGCTAGCGTCGAACGCCTCCACAATTATCTTCGTCGTTTCTGCATCCGTGCTAATACGAGGCCTTCCAGGAGGTTTGATTTTCTGCATCCTTCCCGTTTCCAGCAGTCGTTTTCTCCACTTCCCCACAGTCGACGGCTGCAATGTTACATTAAACTCACGTCTTGCCCCTCTTGCAGCCTCACGATCATTAGCATGGGTTATTGCCCATGCAGCAATTGTAATTTGCTGTTGCATATTCAACGAAATTTTGACTAATGTCGTAAATTCTACACTGTTTTATTCCATTGTTGTAATTTGAATAATAGCCTTTCCAACGGTAATTTCATATTTCCTTATATGGTAATATTTTCATCACACAACGCGATTAAACGTATAGCCATATTTATGATTCACCCATTATTAAAAGTATTTTTACTGCAAGAATTAAATGTTCTGAACTATGGCGGGAGTAAATTTTCTAAAATGTATGGTTTATTAATATGAAAACCAGAACCTCAATCCACATTGTTGCAGTGCAATAAAACTGTAAGTTATTTGTATTATTATAAAATAAATAGTTTAAATATGTACCTTCTTATTTCAGTGGTGTCGTTCTCAACTTGTAAAACGAAACGTATGCTTTTCGTCTGTAGTAGGCCTTTGAGAAAATTTATTCCATCATCAGCAAATATTTATTCGCTACATTTATTGATTTCTCGATGCTAGTCATATTAAGATCAGCAACGAGAATATCAAAATATATAGC
Source organism: Diploptera punctata (assembly GCA_030220185.1). NCBI lineage: Eukaryota > Metazoa > Arthropoda > Insecta > Blattodea > Blaberidae > Diploptera > Diploptera punctata. The sequence continues at coordinate 107,358 of JASPKZ010010681.1, read as the reverse complement.
GAAGAAATACCTGCTGATGATAGAATAGATATTCTGAAATGCCTTCAGACAAAAAGCATACACTATATTTTTACAAAAGGTGACGACGGCACTGACCTAAGAAGGTATATATTTTTAATTTATTTTTGTGACTATCCACCCCAACGGTTGTAAACAATGAATTTTATTAGTATTGATTTGTATTGTTCTTTAGGATTATTTTAAGTGGAATTTTTTTTTCTAATGCCACCAGGTTGTCTTTTATGACATTTCTGTTTTATCCCCTGGCATTAGCACAATTGTAATCCATTTCTTAGGTTGGGGCACTTGGAAGGCGTAGATACGTTACCCCGATGATATGATGGGTGCTAAATGATAATGAAGCGCCAGGAGAGTTCTTAACAGTCACTTAACCTAAATTCCAGACCATGTGCAACCACAGGAATTATTCCCTTTAAGGAAAAATTCTTATGGTTTGACCGGGAATCGATCCCGAGACCTCATGAACTGTAGTCAGAAACTTTGACCACTAGCCCATGAGGTTGGTCATCATCATCAACAAGGATTAAGCCCAATGGCCTGTTCCGATCTCATTATAGGTCGAATTGGTCCTTCCATCGCCTCAATGTTCTTCCCAACATTCTTCTCCCTTTTGGTTTATAATTATACATTCTTCTTGGTATGCGCTGTTCATTCATTCGTAATACGTGCTGAAGATAAGCATTTTGATAATATTTTATTCTTTCACAGAGATTAAATATATTAAGTTCTGTTCTGATAATGAGGCTGGTCACAGAAAAATAGATAACTGAATAAAATAACAGGATGCAATGTTATATTTTTCTATTGAGAATATCTAGGACTGAAGCCGTTAAATATATTACGTCTTCACTAGAATACATTTGCTATTTAGTATTTAAAAGTATAAACGGGTCAACTGCACTTCTACTATCTCAAAATGTTTCTTATATTGTTGTAAACTATAGCTTTTGTTCTGTACTTACCATCATTTTCTAATATTTTAAAACGTTTTAAAACAATTTTTATAACATTATTAGACAATTTTAAAGTATTTATTTAAATACGCAAATCGCAATATTATGAGACTGTTAGACTGTTAGACTGTTGACGCTAACTGCTATTTTCTCCACAGAGTATATTACTTAGTCTGTGATTTTCTATCGCTGTTTTGGGTTATCGCTGGTTGGATCAGCGTTAGGGAGTGATAAGTAAGTGTACACCCATTTTTAATAAACGTTTGGTAACTCACTATGATGTTTGTGGGTTATCATTCAATGATAACGTTATCGCTGTTACTTCTAACTGCTACCATGTATTCGCAGTTCTTTGCAGTTTTGAGATAGTGTAAGTGCAGTTTTTCCGTATAAACTTTTACAATATTTCATAAGAAGTAATGTAAATTGTAAATTTTTGCTTATTTTTTGACACAAGTTAATTCTGTGCCGCGTTGTCAATATTAGTACATACTCCAATGGCTTACTTTTTTTGTGTATGCGAACTCATCATTGTCTGTTTTATTCGAGCGGTACAAAAGCCTCTCATATGATATGTGTAATGCTCAAACCGTTGGAGTGGGGAGTGCTAATTTATTCATGCAGCCCCTACATGCTACTCTAAATTAGTCTGCATTATGCACTAATCCGTTTAATACTCAGTGGCGGCATTTCTACATCTATCTCCATATTATAACCTCGCACTCACATTTACTTACTTGATAATTTATTTATTTTTATTAGTGACGTATGTTTTAATCTTTTTACTCACATTTTACTTTGTTCTATGGGTAATGAAGTAATTAATCTGCCGTTTGTCTCACTGAAGATTATGTCAAGAGTATAACTGATTTTAGAGAAACGAAGTCCATTCTTTCAAAGTCTATTCTCTATAAGGCTCATAAAATTCGGTGAAGACCAAACACCTGGTCTAATAGAGTGAGGTCCTGACAAGAGGCTCTGGGTTTGATTCCCAATATTGGATATGTATATTTTGCTCTTCATGTTACATTAGTGCATGAGTTTGTGTTTTTATTTAATGTAATATATGTAGCAGAGATCGTAAACTACAGCGAGGAGATACTGAAGGCCAACACACACACACACACACACAACTGAGTAACACTAAGAAAGTGGGACTGGAAATAAATATATGGTCACACATAAAAATACATGTAATGGAAATTGACAGCTAATGACAAATGAAGGAAAATTTGGGGAAGTGGCTGAATTCAAATACCTAAGAACAATAATCACAAATAGGAATGAGATGCACAAGGAAATTAAACATTGGCTCAATTCTGGAAATGCGTGCTATTATGCATTACAGAGACTCTTGACGCCCCAACTCCTTTCAATAAACGTTAAACTGGAAATATATAAAACTATTATTCTACCAGTTACATTATATGGGTGCGAAACATGGACTCTTACTTTAAGGGAGGAAAGGTTATTACGAGTATTTGAGAATAAAGTTCTTAGAAAAATATTTGGACCAAAGAGAGATGAACAGACAGGTGAATGGAGAAGACTGCATAACAGTGAATTACATGGTCTTTATAGGGAGCCAGATATAATAAGAACAGTTAAGTCTCGTAGACTGCTATGGGCAGGATATGTGGCACGAATGGGGAATGAAAGCTATGCATGGAAGCTTCTTGTAGGAAAACCAGTGGGAAAACGCCCAGTTGGTAGACCAAGAATGAGGTGGGAGAATAACATTAACTATGATTTGAGGGAAGTGATTATACAGGGGATGATTAATAAACATTGGCTCAAGATATAAATATATGGAGAACTTACGTCCGTGCGGCCATGAACCTACGGGTTCGATAGTGCCAGTGAGTTAGTTAGTTAGTTAGTTATATATAACAGAAAGGAAAGAAATGAGAAATCAAACACTAGGAGAAATGTGGGAAAATATTGAGAAACATAGAAATGGTATTCAATAAAATTAAAATAAAAATGATGGAGTAATGCAATAGAGACTGACTAAAGGAAGGTTCGAATTCTTCTTCTTCTTCTACTACAAGGTTTAGGCTATGCAGCCTCTTCCGGCGAAGTTAAAGTGGAGTCCATCTTCTACGTGGTCGGTCAACATCTCTTGTTCCTCTGGGATTATACAGGAAGGTTCTTTTTGGTATTCTCATTAAGTGTTCTGTCCATTTCTTATTATTTTCGTTGATTTTATCTTCAATGTTATATATATTTAATTCTTCTCGTACAGTTTCATTCCTTATTCTATCCGCTCTTGTGCATCCTTTCACATTACGTAAAAACAGCATTTCCGCAGTCTGTATCCTGCTTTTATCCCTTGATTTCATTATCCAATTTTCACTTCCATACAACAATTCTTCCTTTAAATAATAGAGTGTAGATATTGTCATAAACATTTAGGGTAGGAATAAGTACACCCTTAGAGTAACAAGGTTTCTTAAAAGTCCACTAGATAAAACAATTTTGCACTTGAGCAGAGATTTGAATTTAAGATATCCGGCTCCATGAGATGATAATCTACCATTGAAACACTTACGTATTCGAATATATCCGGGCTCAAACCTGAATTACTCTCTCTTATATCCCCGAATTAGGCAACTGTCTTCACGAGATGATTCAATAAAACATGCTGGGGGTTTTCGGTTAAGTTAATTAATTGCAAACTTTATGTGAAAATATGGATTAAAAATGATCGTATGTTGGCAATATTTAACAAAGGCAGTCAGCTAGACTTGAAGTATCGATTCATGTATTTATTTAAAATTGTCCCACGCGCTCTTCAGTACAAGGTGTACCATTCAAACCTCCCACATTTTAATTAATCATAACTAACAAAGTATGCGGAATTATGAAATGAGGCCGGTATTAAATGAAACAAAACTCAAAGAATTTCCATTGCCACACACTAAAACACCTCTATATGTGCACCATTAGTAGCACGAACAATATCAAGTCTGTATTCGATTTCGTGCCACGTTCTCTCCAACATGTCTATTGAAGTGCCGCGAAGCTTGGCGAATTCATTTTTGTGGACTTCTCTGAAATCCTACTCTAATATCTTCAAAGTTTTCTTCTGAAAAATGTATACGAGCACCTCCTGATTATTTTTGAACGCTTCCATTTGCCAGAAACATCTCAAACCATACCTTAATGGCCTTCCCATCAGGTGCATTTGCTCCATATTCTCTCCGGTAGTTTTTTTACACTGTAATTATTGACTTCGTCTCTGCATAACAGAAAACAGTTTGTGCTCGTTGTTGAGGAATCGCCATTTTGTTTAATGTCATTATTGTCCAACATGCGACAGATGAATTAACTGCAACAATGAAAACAAAAGAGTAGTAAAGTGCATTCAATAACCTCTCCTACTTAAATCCCAATCTCACCTTCACGTGGTGCAACCTGTTTATAACAAACGAGGCTCTGGGGACCGAGTCACAGCGGTATAACTGTTACAACAGGATTGGAGTAAATGCTAATCCTCCTTCATGTCTGTCCAGAGGCTTTAGGTGGCAGCCCCACCACTGGACTTACTAATTTTCGGCTAGCAACCGACTGGTAGGAAATCAACTTGCTTTCAAGTCTCCAAAGATTCAAAACCGGAAGGATAATACAGAAACAATTGGTTAGCCCATATTCAGCGCATGGATCGTCACAGAATACCAAAACAAATTCTTCACTACATTCCTCGAGGCAGAAGATCTGTGGGTCGACCTTTTCGGAGATGGCGGGAGACCGTAACGGGCCACTGGGCCTAATACTTGAAAGGACGATGATGATGATGATGATGAAAACAAACATTTTTGTAGTTTCTCTTTTTTTAAATACCAACCTCATTTGATAATTCCGCATACTTTGAGAGTTATGATTAATTAAATTGTGGGAGATTTAAATGGGACAAGGTGTATTATTCTGTCCAGCTGTCAGATTTATTTAATTCCTTTGTTTATGTATAAGGTCATACAACACTTCGTTGTTTTATTAAGATTTTATATATCACCTTCGGTGTACCTTTGTAATAACTTGTTAGTATCCAAGAAGTGTTCGGTTTATTACATTACGTGAGTAAAAAAAATATATGCTACGATTTCGTCTAGCCTCACGTTATTGTTTACATAATTTCTTTTAACACGATCAACAAGACATTGAGTTCAAATACTAAGTCAGAACAAAAATTTGTTAATGGAAATTGTCCACAGGTAATCGTGTTATGGATTTACATGAACGATTATGTACACATTTTTCAATCAAGTTATTATTTTGACGAATGGCGATACTATAGCGTGTCACATTAGCTTATTACAGGGTCCTTCATTTATAACCTAACGGGCACACGGCGTTTTGCCTGTGTACGTTTGGATGTGCCACAGCAAGAGAGGTGAAACGCCGTGTGCCCGTAAGGCTATAAATGAAAAACTCTGTTGTCCTCAACATTGCCTTTCCTATTCAGATCATCAATAAATAATACCTTAATTGTACGAATAATACAGCAAGTGAACATATTTATTATACAATATAGGGAAAATGAAAAAGGTATTGAGGGAAAACATACAAGATTTTTGAAAAAAACTAAGCAAAAAGTTTTCTTTATTATTTTATGAAGCATCACAAATGATATTCATAGATCTATTCGATAGAGTACGATTAGTGTTTTCATATTGTTTTTGTCTAACAAAAAAATAGAGTCGAATATCTACCTTGTTATATCTAATGTAAGTATTCAGGTAGACGCAATAATATATACAATATAAGAATACTATTAACTATAGAGGAAGTTCGTTTACAGCGTCGTAGGGATGAGAAAGGAGCCATGATCGACAACTTATTTATATTCCAAAATGCATGTATGGGTATATCGACCATTTTTCTCAAAGAGGCGCGAATAAGATGTATATGTTAGGGGTACGAGTACACATATACTCCATGGCATTATTATTTAAGTCGCTCAATCTTGACTCCAATGGGTTTCTTTCTATAGTAGAATATTATTGTATGTATAATTTAACCCTGGTGAAGTGGAAGAGAAGTTCTTACGGTCCTAACTCCATCAGGTAAAATAAAACTTTACAAGGATGGTGAAAACAACTGGAGCTTTAATAACTTTTATAATCTTATCATCTATACTATATGAACATTTTAGCATTCCCTTATATTTTACAGCCCTTCAAGCTTTTGAGTACTTTGCAATTGCAGATTCAGTTAATGCACAACCATCTTTAATTGCAAATTAGATATAATCCAACTTAAATTCTATCCCCCTTAAAAATAAAACTTTACAAGGATAGAAATGGCAAAATAAATAAATAAAACTTCTTGTTTACGAGACCCTTTAGATAGCGAAGCGGATTTAGTTTACTGTGGTGCGGCAGCTGCGAGGTCATCTCGTACACTTACACAGGGTGTTTCAGAATATATACTACAACTTCTAGGGGACTTAGTTGATAAATTTTCGATAAGGAACCGCTGTCCAGAAACGTGTCATTTCGATGTAAAATAAATTTGAAGTTCGTAACACAATGGGCTGATAACGTGTGTCTTGTTTTTCAGAATATGTATTACAGCATTCTGGGGGTTGCACTACACCTGTCTAGTCAGAGGAAGATCTTCTTGCACGAATTTTGGCAGAAGCAGAAATCATTGAGCACACGCCAGGTCGTGCGTAGCACGTGTATGAAAACATGCAAAACTCTTTGTGCAACGAACAACATGTTTTGCCACGTGGAACCACACTTGTAGTACAAACAATAGAAGTCTGTATTACTTATTCTGAAACACCAGACACACAATATCACCCCACTGTGTTTCGATCTTCAAACATATTTTACATCGAAATAGTACGTTTCCGGACATGGGTTCCTTGTCAAAACTTTATTTACTAAGTTCCCTCTACAATCTCTAGAAATCTGAAATACTTATTCTGAAAACACCCTGTAGAACGTTTAACATGCCACAAAATCACGAGTCGAAGATTTCACCTTCCTGTTTTAAGTCAAGGAAGAGAGATTTCAAAAACGTCTTTAAGTGAGTCGTGTCAAATCTGTATAGAAGAGGTACTTGGTGCATAGAGCCATGATACATCATAGCAGAAATCTGCTAATTTAATTTATCACCAAACCTAATCTCCTTGTTGTGCTAGTTAAATTGGGCTGTATAGGCCTAAATACGTAGATAGATTTTCGGCATGTTAGCGAATGTTTATACATGTTTTCATCTAGTACATATATTCACTCTCTCGTACCCTTATGCATCAGGCGCTCATAAAATTGTAATAAGTATGTAATTAATCAATTGAGTTGGTGTTTACGTGATGAAAATCCATATTTATGGAACACAATTCATAATTTGTTAACATGTCTGAAGAAGGTACAGTGTACCAAACAGCTGTCACTGAATTATATAATAAATATGAAAATCGAATAAAAATAAGTATGTAATTGTTTGTATAATTCTACCATTCACTGGTCGTACCCTTGTGCATCTATTCGCAATGATTAAAAGTTTTGGTCAAATCATTTAACAATTTATTTTCTTTTTTACGCTTTTGTGCGTTCGATTGCGATTGCTCTTTAGACTGTAATAGAGTTTTATTTTTTAAAATAGGAATAAATGTGTTTTAAAGATATATTTATATTTATATTGGGGTAATTAGTTTCTTCATTAGTAAATATTTGCTCTGTTGGTATTTGAACATAACATAACACTGTACACGTGTTTCTACGTAGCCAATAATACATCATATATCAACTGTACTCCCACATTCCTTCATTAGTTACATAGAAAACAATAAACAAATTTGAAACCGTTAATTTTGTCTGTTTGATTGTATATATGTTAGCAGTTTGTGGCTTATTTGTTTCGAAGAGTAATTAATCGTCCAGTATCCTATGAACCATGAATTGCAAATAAATCTACCTCGCGGTATTGAAACGCCATAATGCAGGCAGCAGAAGCTTTGTGCAAGTATCTGTTGGCCATGTTTAACTATATATATTTGCGTCAAAATAGCAGTTATAGAGCAGTGTAAATAAATAATAGTTTTAAAAAACTAAAAGAACACGCTTTATTAGAAAACTAAAAAATGAAAAATAATTTTAATTTTCAATACGCTTGGGATAAAATAAAGTGGTCAACAAAAAAATCATCTCCAACACATATAGAATAAAATTAGAGTTATCAACAAAAAGAAAATAATTTTACCATCAAAAGCGTGGGGTGCTCTATATCAATTAATATATTTGATAATAAACAGATATTGGTAAAAGTAAGCTCTCTAAGAAGGAAATGTAAAAATCATAAACATCACCCCACTCTTTTGATGGTAAAATTATATTCTTTTTGTTGATAACTCTAATTTTAATCTATATGTGTTGGAGATGATATTCTTGTTGACCACTTTATTTTATCCCAAGCTAATTGGAAATTAAAATTATTTTTCATTTTTTAGTTTTCTAATAAAGCGTGTTCTTTTAGTTTTTAAAACTATTATTTATTTTTTATTTTTTAGTTTTAATATTTTACAGAATAAGATAAAAATGTAAATATCATTAAATTCGATTCTATTGTAGTATGAGCTAAAAGTAATACTCTTCTATAAAAAAAACCCTTCCAGCCGGATTTGAACCAGCGACATATGGATTACCGAAATTACATACCACTAAGAGTTCACTGCTCTACCAACTGAGCTCTTACAACGATTGACTAAAAACTCGACAAATCCGCAACCTATTATACCAGTTTCATTTTTTGATTTTTCGGATGATTCTGGCCAGGATTTTAGAAAAAAAAAGAAATTATTGTATTGTCACGGGTCCTCTACACGTATACAAAGTTTCAAGCCGATCCAATGTTTCTAAGTGGGTCAAAATCGCGTTGAAAGATTCCGTTACATTGATACAAAAACACGTTTTTTGATTTTCTGATGATTATGGCCAGGATTTTAGAAAATTAATATCAAATTATTGTATTGTCACGGGTCCTCTACAAGTATACAAAGTTTCAAGTCAATCCAATGTTTCTAAGTGGGTGAAAATCGCGTTGAAAAATTCCGTTATATTGATACAAAAACACTTTTTTTAATTTTCTGATGATTATGGCCAGGATTTTAGAAAATAAATATGCAATTATTATATTGTCACGGGTCCTCTACAAGTATGCAAAGTTTCAAGTCGATCCCATGATTTTAAGTGGGTGAAAATCGCGTTGAAAAATTCCGTTACATAGATAGATAGAATCAGGTCAAGCTAATATAAAGCGTGTAAAAAACTGAAGTACTTCACTGCGCATTCTTCAAAATGACTTGTTCAATACTTGCTTGAAATGTTAGTTCAAACATAATATTATATGCAGTAATATTCTGTTATTCTGTATTTCATTGCAATTCTTCCATGGACTGCGTTTTTAAGTGTTGCATTTTCACAAATTGTTGCAAATAAAACTAAAATTATATCAATGTTAGGCTATATATGAGATGTTAATTAATAGCTTAAAAGCTCAATAAAAATATATTCCAACATATTAAAAAATAGTTATAATTTGTCCACCGCTTTGGTTTTGAGGTAGCGTCGTTTAGGCACTAGAGTATGTCGATCGAAGTGAAGGTCGCCGTTTTAAATATATTTATGACTGAAAATAGCAGTTGCTAACACTGGTCGACAACAAGGTTTTCTTCACAAGAAATCTGATTAGTGAATCTAGTGCATTTTTCATACTGAATTCAGATATGTAGTCAGAATTTTTCCATCAGGCACAGTTTTGTGTTTTGTGACAGCTAATTTTCTAAAATTGGTTTTAGAATTCTCTTTGACCTTTCATAGGAACCTTCACCTTATATGTAGGGATTTTATTCAAGCTGTAGTTAAGTGCAGTCTCTGATGAGCACGGTGAGCGTTTTCGTCAGCAAATTTCCACAATGGAAAAGAGGTACCAAGGCAAGTGGAGTTCTAATATGCTGTCTGACTACTGTTGGACCAAGAAGAGAGATGTTCCAGATGCAAAAATATGCCCGAAAATCACTATCTACCATTTTCTAGGTAAGTCAGAATGAGTTAGAGTTACATATATTTTCTTAAAAATTATAAAAAATGTAAATGATTACCATAAGTAATGCCACGAGTGATTTCCAAATTATCGATAAATTCACGACTCACGAAGTGAGGAGTGAATTTATCTAGAGAATTTGGAAATCAAGAGTGGCATTTGTTAGGACTATTTAACGAATAAAATGAAGCTGTTTACTCTCAAATCATTATTTAACTGTAGTTATTTTAAAATATTTATATATTTAATGTAAACGGCGATGTTTGAAAACAAATGAGAAACGATAGGTAAGCTTCTACTGCTTCTTTTGTCTATCACTGCAACCAGATCATACTATTTATTGCCAACGGAACGCAATATTGTAAGGAGGAGGTTTCTTTAATATGGTAATTATAACACTGATAAATATTTGGTGAAACACGACTCTGATTGGTTGTAAAACAGAAATCATTGAAACGTGATTGGTCATTGACTCCCATTTGGGGCATGAGTTAAACAGTCACAGAAAACTCTTGCCTGATAGGAAAAAGCTGAAATAATATTTAAATTCAGGATTTAAAATACTTCTAAAATCTCATATTTTTATTCTTGTGAAAGAAAAAAGTTCATTTTTGTCGACTAGTGCAATTTATGAGCTTTATTTAAAAATATATACAAAAGACTTTGAATCTACAGTGTGTTAGCGAAATATGACTTTCTGCTGTTATTACTTTGTATACCGAATTTATTAATTAAATAAAAATAAAACGTAGATTTATTTGATTTTCATATTTATTATAGGCTATATTTCAGTGACAGCTGTTTCGGTATACTGTACCGGTACAGTGTACCGAAACAGCTGTCACTGAATTATATAATAAGTATGAAAATCAAATAGAACTACGTTTTATTTTATTTTATTAATAAATATGGATTTTCATCAAGTAAACACAAACTCAATTGATTATACCGAATTTGTTTTTCTAATGCAGTGGTGCCTTCAGATACATTTGTAAATTTGTTTTAAAGATCGAAATTAGCTTTATGCGAAGTGCTATTTGAAACGCAGACATTATACTATGTATCCTATAAGAATGTATGTATATATATATATATATATATATATATATAACTTACATAATATGATGTTTGTAGGATAAATCTATTAAATATCTTCCAATGAAATATTGTTTCAAGTGGTAGCATGCCTGCTTCCTAACTAGCGGCTCGGGATAGATATTTGGCTCGGTTCAAAATTTCAATTCTTAAGTTTAATTGCAAAATTTTCATATTTGGCACCAGGAGGGATAGTGGTGTACAACTTCTTTATCGCTAGATTGTGTACCATATTCTTGTATTAAATTACATATCCCTCCGCAGTTAGAAGGCATGTAGTACTATTGATAGCTATTCGTCCATCGAATTGGGATGCTATGTAGGCTACATACCGGATCACTGTTTCACTTTTTTCTTCTCGTCATCCCTTTTACAACACTCTTTACACTTACTTACTTACTTACTCACTGGCACTATCGAACCCGTAGGTTCATGGCCGCGCGGACATAAGCTCTCCATACATCCCTATCCTGAGCTAATGCTTTCCAATCATTTCCTGTATAATCTACTTCCCTCAAATCATAGTTAATGTTGTTCTCCCACCTCATTCTTGGTCTACCAACTGGGCGTTTTCCTTCTGGCTTTCCTACAAGAAGTTTCCATGCACGTCTTTCATTCCCCATACGCGCAAAATGTCCTGCCCATCGCAGTCTACGGGACTTAACTGTTCTTATTATATCTGGCTTCCTATAAAGACCATGTAGTTCATTGTTATGTAGTCTTCTCCATTCACCTGTCTGTTCATCTCTCTTTGGTCCAAAAATTTTCCTAAGAACTTTATTCTCAAATACTCGTAATCTCCTTTCCTCCCTTAAAGTAAGAGTCCATGTTTCGCACCCATATAATATAACTGGTAGAATAATAGTTTTATATATTTTCAGCTTAACGTTTTTTGAAAGGAGTTGGGACATCAAAAGTCTCTGCAATGCATAATAGCATGCATTTCCAGAATTGAGCCTATGTTTAATTTCTTTGTGCATCTCATTCCTATTTGTGATTATTGTTCCTAGGTATTTGAATTCAGCCAATTCCTCAAAATTTCCCTCATTTGTCATTAGCTGTCCATTTCCATTATATAATGTATTTCTACGTGTGACCATATATTTAGTTTTACTGATATTTACTTCCAGTCCTAATTTCTTAGTGTTACTCAATAGTGTGTGCGTGTTGGCCTTTAGTATCTCCTCGCTATCGGCCAGTAGTACCACATCATCAGCATAAACTAACAGCTTATTAATACCATTCAGTTGTAAGCCTTCCTTATTCTCTAAAGATTTAAAAACATGCACTCATCGCACACTGCTTTCTATACGAAATATAGAAATACATTATCATAAGTAATGCCACGAGTGATTTCCAATTCATCTAGAGAATTTGGAAATCAAGAGTGGCATTTGTTAGGACTATTTAACGAATAAAATTAAGCTGTTTACTCACAAATCATTGTTTAACTATAGTTATCTTAAAATATTTATATCTTTAATGTAAACGGCGATGTTTGAAAACAAATCAGAAATGTGAGGTTATGTTCATTCACTGCTGCTTGATCATATTATTTATTGCCAAATAAGATCACAATATTGTAAGAGTGCACCCAAATGGAGAAATAATGAAAGACATCAAACTATATATCATAATCAACATTACGGGTTATTTATTTATTTTTTTAGTAAAAAACTCAGTAAAATCGTGGAATCTTTTCATTAGTTGCTATATTCAATGTATTTGTTGGAGAAAAATAATGCTTTGACCTGTTCAGAACATTAAAAAGGAGGAGCTTCCTTTATCACAAAAGCAGGAGCTGATAAAGAGAAATCGATAAAGAGCGAGGTGAAACACGACTGTCATTGGTTGTAAAACAACATTCATTGAAACGTGATTGGTCATTGATTAGCATTTGTGGCATGAGTTAAATAGTCTACGTAAATTGGTCTGCCCAAGTAGTGCGTAAATTTATAATAGATGGCATTAACGCCATCTATCCTACAACGCGGAACCCCAAGCGCCTAAAGTGTGGTAGGTGGCTTACACACACACACACACACACACACACACACACACACACACACACACACACACACACCTTACTGGAAAAAGGTAAACTAGAAATTATTAAAACGATTTTCGTATGTTAGCAAGAACCTCTTAAATCTTGGAGTGTAAATTAAGGCATAGATAATGTAAATCAACAGTCGTCTTGATACACCAGTTTTACATCAGAGATGATATTTGAATGTCCACGTTCCTATTAATCATACAATATTTCGCTGCCTTATTGGCCGTTTTAGATTTTCCTTCTTATTTTACAACATGTTATTTTGATATATTTGTTTGAATGTTACATGCAGCTTCCAACAACGATCATTCACTTCATAATTAGATGGTACAAATCGTCTACATTTGTTTTATTTTGAAATTTAAATTTAATTAAAATAGTTTACTGTTTATATTCATTATATTTTAATTACTTTATTTTTTATTTGCCCACGGTTTAGTCCTGCTTCGAAGCCAATTGTGATGTCAAAAGATACCTAGGTAAATCCTATGACTGATGGTATTACCGGTGATTTGCTTCATGTATTAAATAATTGTTTAAGCTTCTATGGACCACTGACTTTAGCTTACTCTCCAAAGAAAAGCATTTTCTAATTTTCATCACTTTCATCAATCGATCTTGCCTGGCATCAAACTCTCTAACATGAAGCCATCCTGCATACAAAACACACACACACATTACACGAAAATATAGTAAATTCTAGATTTCCATATTTGGAGGAATATCAGTAAGAGGGCTTTATAAAATACTTAACTAGTGATTGATTTGTCTTAATTAAGGTATTCTAAGAGGCGTATAAAAGTTCAATGTATTTAAAACAAGTATGATAACTTCTTAATTATGATCAGAAACCATTGGTGAGAAACGATGATAAAATAGAATTACAAAATATAATTTTTAAATAAATAAATTTACAATATATAATATTGTATAATATGCTATCACAATGTCTAAGATACTATATGAATTTTCGTTCTTCAGTAAAAAAAAAAAACTATTTAAATTAGCAAGTTACCATATGGATTTTTATTGGTAATAAAAAGACAATGTTGTCGACCCTGCGTGAATGTGAATATCTTACACAATTATAAATACAAGTGTATGCTTTTAGAAGAGTATTGAGAATTAGTGGCTAAATGAGTGAAAAATAAGAGAGGAATTAAATGAAGAGTTTCCAGGGAGTGGAGATGAGAGGATGGGAAATGAAGATGGTGACTTGGGAATTTAAGACGCATTAAATCAGAGAGGAAGTAAAACTTGAGCCATTAACTCTTATTCACAGAAACTGCGGTGATGGAGGTGGAGGTGAAAAGAATTTCAAACAAAAATTGAAGGTCATATAAAAATGATAGGAAAGAAGGAGAGAGTTTAAATGAATTTGCTAAGGACAGAGTTGTCTGTAAGATGAGACATAATTTCGCAAGTTGCTATTTAACTGATGACGGGTGAAAGGGTGAAAAGAGTACCCTTAACCTAGAATACGACAGTGTCACAAAAATTATGAAGTTTCGTTTATCTCATTTTCTAAGAAATTTATAAATCTGTTTTTTTCGTAGCACATAGTTTGTGATTTCCACATCATCTTATTTCTTGTAATTCTTCTTCTCATTTATACTTACTCTTACTTATTTACTCACTGGCACTATCGAACCCGTAGGTTCATGGCCGCGTGGATATAAGCTCTCCATACATCTCTATCCTGAGCTAATGTTTTCCAATCGTTTCCTGTATAATCTACTTCCCTCAAATCATAGTTAATTTTATTCTCCCACCTCATATTTGGTCTACCAACTGGGCGTTTTCCCTCTGGCTTTTCTACAAGAAGCTTCCATGCACGTCTTTCATTCCCCACGCGCAACACGTCCTGCCCATCGCAGTCTACGCAGTCTTTTTTTCAGATATCGAACTTTCCTTTTTTGAAATTATGAAATATATTGTGAAATAACTAACTCACTGGCACTATCGAACCCGTAGGTTCATGGCCGCGCGGACATAAGCTCTTTATACATCCCTATCCCGAGCTAATGTTTTCCAATCATCTCCTGTATAATCTACTTCCTATAAATCATAGTTAATGTTATTCTCCCACCTCTATCTTGGTCTACCAACTGGGCGTTTATCCTCTGGTTTTACTACAAGAAGTTTCCATGCACATCTTTCATTCCCCATTCTTGCTACATGTCATGCCCATCGCAGTCTACGAGACATGACAGTTCTTGTTATATCTGGCTTCCTGTAACTTCTTCTCATATATACATTTATTATTTTTCTCTTATATATATATTTACTTACATTAAATAAGTTTTGAAATGAAATATATTTATATGCACTAAATCCATTCAATATTTGAGCAAATATTAAGGACAGTAACTAAAATCAACAAAAAGGGCAGGTAAGTCAGTTTTTAAAACCAAAAAAAAAGTAATTTTATTTGTATAAGTTGTACACCGCATTAATTGAATCCCAACTTTTAGAAGTAAATAAACCCATGAATAAAATTTATCTTGTACTGTTTCACACTTTTAAATTATATAGCTTTTCATAGAGAATCTAATGAACTTCAAACTTAATTTCTCGAAGAAGAAGAAGAAGAAGAAGAAGGAGAAAAAAGTAATACCTTGTTGTTTCCCTGTACCCTTCATATATAAGTTACAATAATATGAATATATCTAGTAATTATAATTGCAAACAGCAAATGCATTACAGAGACTCTTCACTTCCCAACTCCTTTCAAAAAACGTTAAACTGAAAATATATAAAACTATTATTCTACCAGTTATATTATATGGGTGCGAATCATGGACTCTTACTTTAAGGGAGGAAAGGAGATTACGAATATTTGAAAATAAAGTACTTAGGAAAGTTTTTGGACCAAAGAGGGATGAACAGACAAGTGAACGGAGAAGACTACATAACAATGAACTACGTGGTCTTTATAGGAAGCCAGATATAATGAGAACAGTTAAGTCTCATAGACTGCGAAGGGCAGGGCATGTGGCACGAATGGGGAATGAAAGACGTGTATGGAAGCTTCTTGTAGGAAAACCAGAGGGAAAACGCCCAGTTAGTAGACCAATAATGAGGTGGGAGAGTAACGTTAACTATGATTTGAGGGAAGTAGATTATACAGGGGACGATTGGAAAACATTGGCTGAGGATAGGGATATATGGAGAGATAATGTCCGCGCGGCCATGAACCTATGGGTTCGATAGTGCCAGTTAGTTAATTTTAACATTTCGCATATAATGTTACCTTCTTCTTCTTCTTCTTCTTCTTCTTCCTTCCAAGTATTAGGCCAAAGTTATCAATGTACAAAATATAAAGGAATTGTATGTATCTGTGTCCTGATATTAAAAAAAGCTATTCCACTACAGGCCATAGGAGACCCTTGGGGTAGTAAGAGATTAAGACTCCCACTCTTTCTAGACAATCGGCATTCAATGTCAGTCGGGTAGTCGGTCCTGCGTGACGGCCGCCTTAACACCCAGAACAAGCGTCTGATACTCATTTACGTTACAGGTTAAGTCGACCCACGGTCTTTGTGCCACCAGAAGGTTTGGGTTAGTTTAAAAATCCTGACCCACCGGGACTCGAAAAATCGACCTTCCGGGTGTATAGCCTTAACAGACTTATTATCTATTAATAAATTGTATATTTGTTCTGCTTAGATCATATTTCTCTTCTTCTCTTCTTCTTTCCCCCACTTATAGGTTTGCCGTCTTTAGTTTCCATTTATCTCTATCATTCCAATCTCCCTCTTCCAAATTCCTATCATCCATTATAGTTCTGACGTAGGTTTTCCATTTCCATCTTGGTCTGCCACGTTTATTTCTTCCAGGGGGTGACCATTGGTATATATTTTTTGGCCATCTTTCATTTTCCATTCTTTGTACATGGCCATACCATTTAAGCGTTTGATTTTAAATCCTCTTAATAACAGATGTGGTGACATTCATTTCTCTCCAAAGGAATTCATTTATTATTTTATCCTGTCTTGTTTTTTTGGAGGCTTCTTCTAAAATAATCAAATCAACTGTTCTAATTTTATTCTTTTGTAATTCCGTCAAAGACCAAGTTTCACTTCCATATGACAAAATATTCTGTATTATGCTCTTATAAATTTTCATTTTAGTTTCCTTTGTAATATTTTTGTTCCAAATTATTCCATGTAATTTCTTAGTTGCATTTTTTGCCATTGCAATTTTAGTGTGTACATTTTTCTCACAGGTACCTGAACTTTAATTATTGACCCAAGATATTTAAAAAATGCACACTTTTTTTTTATTTCCCCTGTTTCGAGTATGAACCTATCCATATCCTTTCCCAAACACACACATATTCTGTTTTCTGTAAATTTATATTCAGTCTAGATCATATTTAATAGTTTTAATTCGTACAGATTATATCGCAAATTCTAAGTACCATATTACATGTGAAATATGATTTGTAAGGTATGATTTTAGAAACGTAAGTAAAGTAAAGTAAAGTAATCCCACAACAGGCCTCAGGAGACCCTTGGGGTAGTAGGAGGTTAAGGCTCCCACTTTTTCTAGACAATCGGCACTTGATGTCAGCCGGGTTGTCAGCCCTGCGTAACGGCCGCCTTTACCCCCAGAACAGGCGTATGGTACTCATTTCCGTTAGAGGCTGAGTCGACCCCAGGGCCATAGTGCCGCCAGAGGGTTTGGGTCAGTTTAAAAATCCTGACCCCAACGGGACTTGAACCCTCGACCCTCCGGCTTGTAGCTCAGTGTCTTAACCACTACGCTACGGCGTGCCCCTTTTAGAAACTTTATATTCCCGATTCCGATTTTTCCGATTGAGGGTCTTTCCACTTTTCAGCGGTTGCCCTTTTACCAGCCGGCTGCTGGCCCTTCACATCCACATGTGTCAATCACAGAGGTAGATGATCAACAGCCAGTGTAGGGGGTGACATGTGGTTAGCATGTCGAGTCCCCCAGCCGTTATAGCTGGTTCCTCAACCTGGAGCCGCTACTTATTGTAGCTACCCAATTGCCTCACGATGCTGGGTGGGCACCGGTCCCATACTGGCCGAAATACCATGAGAAAATTTCTTCTCCCATGGAGACTCGAACCAGCGCAAGTCCCGTAGCTCTGCGCCAAGGCTTCATACCTTAACCGCTCGGCTACGGCGCGGGACTTATATTCCCAAATTTGTAAATAATGAACTCATATTAAATGTATTAGGTACCTGTGAGAGAGATGTACAGACTAAAATTGCAATGGCAAAAATTCAACTAAGACATTAGATGAAATAATTTGGAATAAAAATATTATACAGGAAACTAAAATGAAAATTTATAAGAGCATAATACAGAATATTTTGTCATATGGAAGTGAAACTTGGTCATTGACGGAATTACAAAAGAATAAAATTAGAACAGTTGAATTTGATTATTTTAGAAGAAGCCTCCAAAAAACAAGACAGGCTAAAATAAGAAATGAATTCATTTGGAGAGAAATGAATGTCACCACATCTGTTGTTAAGAGGATTGAAAATCAAACGCTTAAATGGTATAGCCATGTACAGAGAATAAAACATGAAAGATGGCCAAAAAATATATACCAATGGTCACCCCCTGGAAGAAATAAACGTGGCAGACTAAGGTGGAAATGGAAAACCTACGTCAGAACTATAATGAATGATAGGAATTTGGAAGAGGGAGATTGGAATGATAGAGAAAATGGATACTGAAGACGGCAAACCTATAAGTGGGGGAAAGCCGGAGAAGAAGAAGAAATAGAAGGTGTGTTTTCATTTGGGGAAATGTATTTACTTATTCATGTTTAATTCTATTCACCGTTGTACGTTAATAATGATTCCAAAACTTATAATATATGAAATATATTAATGTAATGTTTTTGCTTCATTTATGTTCTTTTTTTCTCCTAGAAGTGAATAATTTAAATTGTTGATTTAACAATTATTTCGACGTCTAAAGTAATTTTCTACATGATGTGAGATGATAAATTGTTTATATCCACATATCACTTAACGTAACAAGACACGTGAAAATGGCATCGGGCTTGTTCTATGGTGTTTGAGAGCATAACAGTGTTAGTCATTTGTGCACAAGCTAATACATCAAATGTAATTTTACATGCGGACAGGCAATGATGTAAATAGTTGCTCTTATAGAGGACCATGTACACATTCAATCGTGCTATGAGTAATGCCATGTATTGCTAATATAACCTGGCTACATATGTACACATTAGTTAATAAATCAATGGCTTTCACTAGGATGCTTATATTATTTTTAGTCTTAATAAAATCCTCATATGCCTTTGAACCAACATTTTCTCTATCTCACTTTTTTGTAGACTAAGGGTCGGTTTCCCCTCCATGGTATCTTTACCTTGTCGTGGTGGAGTGGCTTGCGTGCTTAAATGATCCTGAGAGCTATGCCGGCGGTAGCATTGCTGCCGATAGGGTTACCCATGCCGGACTGGTCAAAGGTGATAAGCCAGACGAAAAAAGTACCTTGGGCGAAAGAGTGACGATCTTTCACCGTAAAAATACAACCGTCAAGAAATGCGGACATGGGTTCAAATTTTCCGGAGGTCAAATAGTCCCCCATTCGGATCTCCGGGCGGGGACTACTTCAGGGAACCCATGCCAAAGGCTCAAACACAGGGACATGTTCCTAGGAACATGGAATGTTAGGGAAGCTTCTTGTAAGAAAGCCAGAGGGAAAACGCCCAGTTGGTAGACCAAGAATGAGATGGGAGAATAACATTAACTATGATTTGAGGGAAGTATATTATACAGGGAATGATTGGAAAGCATTAGCTCAGGATAGGGATGTATGGAGAGCATATGTCCGCGCGGCCGTGAACCTACGGGTTCGATAGTGCCAGTGAGTAAGTAAGTAAGGGTCGGTTTCACCAACAGAGGTAACTGTATTACGCCAGCTTAAGCTATGCATTATGCACGGGGAATACTGGCGTAATACAGTTACTTCTATTGGTGAAATTGACCCTAAGTTGTAAGAACTATATTTACTGATGTGAAATGTTAGCTATAAACAAAAACTTATTTGGAGTGGCCCATGGAGTAAGCCCCCTCTTATTGGGCCATCCCTTACTAGCAGACATGCGGCCTTCACAGAATGCATTGCCTTATCCATTTGTTTCGTTCAATCATTCTTTTATTCATTCCACTTTCCTTCATGATGTAAGTGCTCGAATATGACAGTTTTGTAAATTAAATTATACTTTACTACCTAATACCCGGTGTGCGCTGCTACTCTTAAATAAATGTTAATGAAAGACAAAACTGGTTATTGTGAGATATCTGTAGAAGATAAACATATGCTGTCGCGGACTTTTTTGTAGAGTTTTTTTTGAGATATTAAATTCTGTGTTCATTAATTTGATATATCTATTATGGTTTAGGCAGCGGAAGCCATTTAAGCGTCAAAATAGGGACTTTATTTCACGTTTTTCACTACAAAGGATGATTTTTAGGGGTGAAGGGGTTGTGTATTATAACTCTCTTAAGCCTATATTAATCCGCGGAATCTCCTGAATATTTTTCATAAAGCCCCATCTCAATCGGATGAACGGTATGACAGAGCAAGCTTGCGCGGAATTTACTTATCCCGATCTTCTTGGAATCAATTAAAGACAAAAATGGTCATTGTGAGTTATCCGTTAAAGATAAACATATGCTGTCGCGGACGTTTTTATAGAGTGTTTTGAGATATTCAATTCTGTGCACATTAATGTAGTGTATTGGTTATGGTTTAGATAGCGTAAGTCATTTAAGCGTCAAAATGGGGACTTTATTTCACGTCTTTCGATACAAAGAGTGATTTGTAGGGGTTGAATATCACGACTCTCTTATAGTCCATGTTCATCCCGGGAATCTCCTGAACATTTTGCAAAAATCCCCATCACAATCGGATCAACGGTATGGCCGCGCATTGATTATTGTGACACTCTTTTTACAGACTTAAATATTATTTACACTCAAAGACTTCAACGTATTAACAATTCTTGCGCACGTTTTATTTGTGGTATTTGCAAATTTTGACCATGTTACACCGTCCCTGGAACAATTATCGTGGCTTCGTCTAAGAGATCGTAGAACTGTCCATTCACTATCCCTTCTCTATAAAATCCTTCACACATCATCACCTAATTATTTATCACGCCGCTTCATCAGACTATCCGACACACACAATGTTGACACTCGATCCCATCAGCACATTGTCCTTTATATCCCTCCTCATCACACTGTATATTATTCATTATCTTTTACGGTCTCACTTACCAAAACATGGAATTCCCTTCCGACCTATATCAGAGACTGTCAAACTATAACATCCTTCAAAAACAAATTAAAGAATTATTTAATAACAAACTAACTTATACACCTCACTGATAGAATTCTTTTAACAATTAATAAATTTAATTTTCTATGAAAATAATATTAAGATTAACAAATATTTTCTTTTATTTTGTTTTAAATATTGTACAAACATAAAAATTAGTTTTCTATATCTCATTATTTTCTTTGTTTTATATATACATTAGACAGGGACAATTTAATATGTCTTGCTTGTTGTATACATTGTATTATTAGTTTTAGTCTTAATTTTAACCAACATTAACTACGAGGGCGGATCGGAAAGTAACGCACAATAATTTTTTTCTGCCTTGGTAATACAGCTAGAATGTTGAACTTTCACAGAGATATAGTTTGAAGTTTTCACTACATATGGTATTTTTTTCTCAGGTGCACCTCTTGCGAGAGAAGCTTGAACTATGCAGCAAAGATGGCGCGCATGCTACAGTCGTCCACCTGTGAGGGACGGATCGGATCGGAAAGTAACGCACAATAATTTTTTTTTAAAAAGTTTAATAGTAAAAAAAGGAAAAAAATCACAAATGAACTTACATCTTTTACCTACTTTTCGACATAGTCACCAACTTTCTCAACACATTTTTCCCATCGTGTTACCAGTTTCAACATGCCCTGTTCGTAGAAGTCCGTTTGGTTGGAGTGTAGCCATCTGCGCACTGCTGATGCCTGCTTTGTTTCGGGCGTGTAGTGGTACGCCCACGACTCATCACCTGTGACGATTCCTTCCAGAAAGTCATGTCCTTGTGCGGTGTACCGCGTTAAGTGTCCAAGCTTGCCATCATTCGCTGGCCCTTGTGGTCGTCTGTCAGGTTCTTAGGCACCCAGCGAGCACTAACTTTACGGAAGACATTGCTACGGTCCATACAATCATCCCCATACACGCCACGCATGTCCCTGTGAATTTCACTGGGTTTATGCCCTTTGGCCCACAAAAATCGAACAACACTTCTCTGTTCCTCACAGGTGGACGACTGTAGCATGCGCGCTATCTTTGTTGCATAGTTCAAGCTTCTCTCGCAAGAGGTGCACCTGAGAAAAAAATACCATTTGTAGTGAAAACTTCAAACTATATCTCTGTGAAATTTCAACATTCTAGCTGCAATCCCAAGGCAGAAAAAATTATTGTGCGTTACTTTCCGATCCGCCCTCGTAGTTGCATTATAGATCGTAATATAATAGATATTATCTTTTTGATCAAATTTTTATTTAGTATTTAATATTAGAGTTCATTGAGATTGTTATATTCTGATGTAATATATGTTTGTCCACATGGCCTTAACTCCACCAGGCTAAATAAATAAATCTAAAGTACGAACAAACAAACAGTCATTTTTATATATTAGATTATTACCATTAAAATGGAACAGGTTTCACTACGATGCATAGATACTGATCAGATGTCCAGATTAAAATCAATACGTGTAGGCCTAATGGAGGAGTTCTAATTAAATATTTTGTGAAAGTAAATTATTGGTCGTAAATGCTAGCTTCGAGGACTAAACGATATTAAACAAGTAATAAATGTGATGAAAATAATTCTAATGGTTTGTCCTTTATGTCTGTAGATGGCTTAAGTTTAGAGTGATTGTTTAATATAGAAAACCCAATCTGTATTTGCAATAGACATACTATGGCACAGAGGAATCTGTCTTGCTCTCTCGAGAATTCCTGGCAGTTGTAGAAACCAAACAGCTTGGATCCAGGCAACTCATTTCACCTCGATTTCTCCTAAATGTTAAATCACTAAGATGTATACCGTATCCCTTTCAAACCTCCCACATTTTAATCATGACTCTAAAAGAATGCGGAATTATGAAATGAATTCTGGAAATGCGTGCTATTATGCATTACAGAGACTATTGATGTCCCAACTCCTTTCAAACAACGTTAAACTGAAAATATATAAAACTATTATTCTACCAGTTATATTATATGGGTGCGAAACATAGACTCTTTACTGTAAGGGAGGAAAGGAGATTACGAGTATTTGAGAATAAAGTTCTTAGGAAAATGTTTGGACCAAAGAGAGATGAACAGACAGATGAATGGAGAAGACTGCATAACAGTGAATTACATGGTCTTCATAGAAAGCCAGATATAATAAGAACAGTTAAGTCTTGTAGACTGCGATTGCCAGGACATGTAGCACGAATGGGGAATGAGAGACGTGCATGGAAGCTTCTTGTAGGAAAGCCAGAAGGAAAACGCCCAGTTGGTAGACCAATAATGAGGAGGGAGAATAACATTAAATATGATTTGAGAGAAGTAGATTATACAGGGGATGATTGGCTCAGGATAGGGATATATGGAGAGATTATGTCCCCTGGCCATGAACCTACGGGTTGCATAGTGTCAGTGAGTTAGTTATATATAATTAGTTTTCATATATTTTATTGCCATAAGAATCTAATTATTGCAGATGAGTAAGTTACAGAAAATTCTCCGTTTCAATACCTGAATAAATTATTAAGGCAATACTAAATTATAATATGAATTAATATTTTCATTGAGTAAAGCATGATGCATTATCTTTTTAAACTTGTTTTAAAAAGTTACACAGTTTCGTAATCTCAGACACAACTGTACTCCATGTACAGAATGAATGTTTTGCTTTTAATTTGTCGGTCTACTTAAAGGAGAAAAGAAACAAGCCAGGAATTCTTATTTCGAAGTACATTCTTCCCAGCACGAGTCCATACAGGATTTAAAAAAAAGTGTTCCTTCTTTTGGCTAGCCCATGTACAAAAACAGCCAAAATAGCCTATTGTTAGCAACTGTTGAAAACAGCGGCACTTGTGCAGGAATGCATTTAATTTTTATTGTGATATTGAGAAGGTTCAGCTTGTCAGGATGCACGATACAATCTGGAATGACCATAATTCTCTGTCGTATGGATGCAGTTACAAAAGATGGTAAAAACACGTTGAAATAAAATAGTAGGTATCAAAATAAGATACAAAAGTATATTGAGATCACGAAAAAGTAAAATTAACATATTATTATATAGGACCACACTTTCGTAGAAGTTTACAGCATATTTTTTAAACTGAAGTACTGAGATTATAATCTATCCTTCTGTTAACCCTTAAATTGGGAAAACACAAATTTCTTCTGTTAGTTATTTGAACGTGGCGGACCGCAGTGAAAACGGAATCTTGTATAATTGTTATTATTAAGTATATTGTATACTTAGACACACATTTCAGTGGTTTCTTTTTTGTTCGTTTTCTTCTGATTAATTTAAAATATTAAATTAATTGAATCAACTGATGTATCCGAGAGGGTACATTACGAATTTAAGGGTTAAAAAGGAGTGTATTTTTTAGATATTATAATATTATTAACATTAATAGAAATTTATAATTTGAAAACATCAATAAGTAAAACGAAAATCTTGGCTTTTAAGGGAACAGATACCGTGAGAGCTAAAATAATTCTGGAGGGGAAAACCATTGAACAAGTGAACCATTTTAAATACCTGGGTTATGAAATCTCCTATTTTAAAAATGAAGATCTGTTTAACGAACTTAATAATTTTAATTATATATGTGGCAACAATTAAAAGAATATTTAAAAACACAAGAATGGAAACAAAACTAACATTTTATAAAGCAGTGGCAGTCACGTGGACATATTGTGCTTATGAGGAATGGAAGATGTGCATGGAAGCTTGTAGGAAATCCAGAGGGAAAACGCCCAGTTGATAAACTAAGAATGAGGTGAGAGAACAACATTAACTATGATTTGAGAGAAGTAGATTATACCGGGAATGATTGGAAATCATTAGCTCAAGATAGGGATGTATGGAGAGCTTATGTCTGCGCGGCCATGAACCTACGGGTTCGATAGTGTCAGTGAGTAAGTAAGCAAGTGGCAGTCACGTTACTATTGTAGGGTAGTGAATTTTGGGTTTTAACTAAAAGAGAAGAGAAGATCATCGAAGCAGCTGAAATTATATTTCTGAGAAGTGTGGCTGGCTGCAAACTTTTAGATAAAAGAAGTGAAGATATTAGAAATGAGGTAAATATTTTTAAACTTCTGCATAAAATAAGAGAATCTAGAAAAAATTGGAAAGAACATGTTCAAATAGTCCACCGCTGTGGTCTCGAGGTAGCGTGCTGCCTTGTCACGCAGCGGGCCCGAGTTCGATCCACGGTCGGGGCAGTTTTCTGGATGAGGTTTTTATCGGGGTTTTTCCTCACCTGTAAGACAAATGTCAGGAAAACGTTAAGGTCCTAACGGTCCCCGAAATCATATGGTCATCATCATCATCCTTATCATTACCATTATCATCATCTTTCACCGGTGTGGAAAGCAACGGGAAGCTACCACACCTACACAATTCCCTAGTAAAGCTGCAAGCATAGCATGAAAATGCTCTGATTGCAGTGAAGGACCTGCCTTCGGGCAGAATTACTATGGATGGATTTTCAAAGAATGAAAGATGATAGGATTCCAAAAATCATACTTAATATTTCAAACCAAGAGGAGACAGGAACATTGGTAGACCAAAAAAGAGATGGATTCAACTTTTTGAATGAGAATCTATGAGACCGGAACAAGCCATATGGGGTTAATCCGTGATTGTTGCTGATGATGATGATGATAATATATACCAAAATAAGAGATTCTTTAGTAATTATTGCCGTAATAGTTATACATACCAAAAATATAAGTTAAATTAGTATGTTTTAATCCATGTATTTTACCTGTAAATCATGCTTTGACAATTCTATTTTCTATAAAAATATATACATTTATGAGAAAATAATGCACTAGATATTCAGGAATTGTGCAAGCAGGCTTCCACGGCTGGTAATCATAATATTAATATATTCCGGGCTATGTGGCCGTGGTCTATAACCGGCGTTTCTTCCAGACGCTTCTCCCTCAAATGCAGAGGGCACCTTTAGTGGCGATGCCCTCCACAGTTGAGAGAGAAACGTCTGGAAGAAACACCAGTTGTAGACCACGGCCACATAGCCCGGAATATATTAATATTATTATTCAGAAAGTTCTCCAGATGCTGATCAAAATATATATATATTTTTTTTTTTTGCGCGATAGTGCGTTTTGTCGCACTTACCTCCAATGGCGACCATTTTTGAAATATCTACTTCCTATACAGGATGATTCAATATTGACTTTACAACTTTACAAGCTTATAGAAATTTATTTAGAAGACCTACAGAATTGGTTTTAATGTCATATGATAGCACAACTCATCAAGTTTTCACCGACATAGTTTTATAGTACCTAGTTCTCTCACCGCGTGCGCTAACGTAGTTCATATCAAAATGGCTGCTTTCACAGGTGCCGAGCGTGCTCGTTGTGTGTTTTTGTTCGAAGAAACTAAATCTGCGACAATTGTTCAGCATAGATTTCGTACCTAGTATGGTAAGGATCCTCCTAGCATATCCAGATGAATCGTACCGTTGATAGTTTTTTCTTGGAAAAAAGAAGGGGCCGTACACTTTAGTTTTACTTAGGGCACAAAACTCATTCACTTTCGGGCTGTCACGTACGTGTTGCAGATGGATATGTGGAGGTTCAGAGCCTCAGATCCTGCAGTAACGGGTATTTACTTTGCCACTGACGTGGAATGTAGACTCGTCGCTGAAGATTACGTGGTTCAAATACGTTTCATCTTCCTCAATCCGACCAAGCATTTCTGCACAGAAATCACGTCGAACCATCTTATCATTATCAGTAGGCCTAATGTGTTGCACCATCGAAAATCGATATGGTTTCAAGTGCAAACGTCTCCGTAGTATGCGCCAAATGGTCGGTTGTGAAATGCCAGTCTCACGTGACGCACGCCGCGTTGATTTCCTAGGGCTCCGAGCAAAGCTATCCCTCACTTGTTCAACCACAACTTCAGCCGTACGTGGACGGCCAGTATGCTTGGAATGACTAACAGAACAGCCAGTCCTAACAAATGTTTGGTGCCAAGAATAAATTGTGGCCTGCTAGGAGGATCCTTACCATACTGGGTACGAAATCTACGCTGAACAATTGTCGCAGATTTAGTTTCTTCGAACAAAAACACACAACGAGCACGCTCGGCACCTGTGAAAGCAGCCATTTTGATATGAACTACGTTAGCGCACGCGGTGAGAGAACTAGGTACTATAAAACTATGTCGGTAAAAACTTGATGAGTTGTGCTATCATATAACATTAAAACCAATTCTGTAGGTCTTCTAAATACATTTCTATAAGCTTGTAAAGTTGTAAAGTCAATTTTGAATCACGGTGTATTTTGGGGTTGCCAACCTAAATAACTGTAGTGTAATATTACATTTACACCCATGTGCGGAAAGTAAAACCACTGCCCTCTATGTAAATTACGTAGGCCTACAATGTATATACAGGATGTATCCAAATGGTAGTGTTAATATACATTATACGAAACAAATCACTGCATTTTAAATGGACTGAACTTTATTTGAAACAATATAAAACAATAAATACGTACTTGCGGCCATGTTGTCAATAATTGTTCTCAAGGCCTCCTGTTGTTTCAATTAATAAACATTGCCCACACTGTTAATGTTAGTCAATTGTTTATAATGAACGCAAATATTTCCTACAAAAATATTATTACTTTACTAGTATTCATTATTTTGAAAACACCGTTGCGCAAAAAAAAATGTAAAACGCACGTTTGTGAAGTGTTTTACAGAATCTCAGAAATTAAAAACCTCGCCGTCGCTAGGTTTTTAAACATTTTCCTCCACTCTGTAAAAACCACTTCCCAACCTCGCATCGTAATATACCATTATCTTAGACGATGATGACAGTGGACCTATATTAATTAGATTTTTATTTCTGCTTTTTATCTAATCTCTGGTGGTAAAATAAAGCTACTCTTACTATTATTCTCTCTCGTGTTTAAATTTTAAAACATTCTTGACATTCTGTGCATTCTTTATATTTAATACAACTGTCTAGTTTGAAGTTAAAACGAAAACTGTATTTTTAATTTTGTGACTTAAATTTAGATACTTTCCTTATGTATCTGGAAATAAAGTCGCGTAAAAAAATAAACATATTATAAATGTATTATCTAAATTTGTACCATTTACGATTAAAGTAAATTTATGGTACATACACGCGGAGCTCTCTACATATATAAGGTAACGAAAAACACGAACAAGCGACGTAATGTTTTTGTATAACTAAGTTTCTACAGTGGTTGAATTGTTATAATGAATACGTATACAGATCAGTGCATAATGACAGTGCTGTACCATAAAAATAAGAAATAATTTGTACATTATGCAATATAATATTGTGTTTAGTTCTCAGTACCGTAGTTCCTATTTTAATCTTTGTCGACTAATGTAGTTCAGATCCAGAGCTATTAGAAAGGATAAATATACAGGTTGAAAATTATTTAAACCGACAAACTCTGGGAGCTTGTACGGGACACTAAAACAAATATTTTTTCCTAACGTCATTTTTTCCTATGAGGATTATTTAAACCGGTAGAGGAAGATTTCTGTAGTGGCAAATTAATTTAACCAACAAACACTTTTGCATTTTTATTACCAAGAGACAACACATTAACATAAGGCAATTACTTAAATTACAGTAGAGGTTCAAAAAATGCCTCCATTGACATGCAAACAAAGGTTACACCAGCGGATCATGTTCTGTCTAACACAGGCAAAAACTCCAGGAGTATCGTTAATTGTTCCTGCTGCTGCTACTATCCGGGCAACCAGATCCTTTTCTGATGCAACATGAGTTGTGTAAACAAGGTTGCGCATCTTTCCCCCACAACAAATCCAAAGGGGTCATATCTGGGGATCGAGCAGACCATGGTACAGGACCACTTCTGCCAATCAACTTTTATGAAAAAACGTTAGTTCAAAAATCGACGCACACGACGTCTGAAATGTGCCGGTGCCCCGTCATGTTGGAACCACATACGTTGTCTTGTAGGGAGCGGGACGTCTTCTAGCAATTCTGGCAATGCTCTGGCCTGAAAATTGTAATAGTGCCTGTCATTTAATGGCCTAGATAGGAGATATGTCCCAATTAAACAGTCCCCAACAACACCGACCCATACATACCAGTGTACTCATTCCAGGTGTATCGCTCCATTAGTAAACAGATACAATTCACTACTACACTGGTGGACAAAACAATTCCTACCATCAACAGCAGTTGCAGTCATGAGAACTGAAGAGCGTAATACACCCTCTACGGGTTTAATTAATCCTCATAGGAAAAAAATGGCATTAAGGAAAAACATTTGTTTTGGTGTCCCCTACAACCTCCCAGAGTATGTCGGTTGAAATAATGTTCACTCTGTATAAACATCAACGTTGCCGATGTACAAATCGCCAGTTTTAATTTATATTTTCAATAATTTTATTGCCCTTGAGTGTACGTGAGTTGACATAATGTCACGCTCTCTAAAGTCATTACAATGATTGCACAGAGCTTAATATTATCCTTCAATCGGGGTCCATCAATTAGTAATGCTTCAGCAATTCGTGTAACGTTTTACATTTGCCTGGGAGTAAGATTTCCTACCAAATTCTGTTTTAACGTCATAAGCGGAGGGTAGAAACAGGAAGCATGGCAGTAATGATTGGAGCTTCAAATTTCCACTTACAAAGTAGTTTCTAGAACAATTGCTGAAAGAGCGAATGAGGGAAAAATTTGATGTAGGAAGAAATGAGAGCCAATTTGATGTTCTTCCCCCATTATCTGATCCTCTTCCCTATATCCGTCATTCATTAAAGTTTCAAATTAAAATCGAAGTCATTTGGATTATCAGGGGCTTTGTCCTGGAGAGAAAGAGCCAGGAAATACGTCATATTCCCTCCCTCCCCTTCGTCTCTGTTAACACGACACATTATTTGGTTTTGTCTGACCAATTCCTTTTATAACAGCATTAGGGACCGTTGCCATTCGAAAAGAAAATAGAAATCTCTTTCAGTTATAATCTGATTACTGCGTCTAGTAATTCATTTGAATTCATGTTAAAATTAACTATGGCTTCAATTGGAATTGAAAAGTCACTGGAACAATAATAATGTTTTATCTCTGATTCAATAGCATGGAGGTTATGCACGTTACCTCCATAAACATCAGACCTTTATGTAAAAAAAATAGAGATAAAAACCGAGTTTAAAATTTATATAATAACATTAAATACAGTGTGATTATAAAGTCCCAGTACATTTTGTGGATAACGTAGCGCAAATAAAACAAAAATTATAAGGTAGTTTCTACTATCAAGTTAGTGTTCAACATAACCTCCATCGATCTCAAAACATGTTTCCCAACGACGCACCGTCGCCCGGAAAACATGCACCAACATGTCCTCTGTAATCATTTCACTCGCTTGGCGTATGCGTTCTTTCAGCACTTGCAGATTAGGAAACTTGGTTCTGTACACCTATTACTTGATGAACCCCCAAACAAAAAAGTCCAGTGGTGCGAGGTCTGGCGAACGAGGTGCCCAGATGCGAGGAGATGCCCTTCCAATCCACCTTTTGGGAAAACTGTCATTGAGATACCCGCGTATAGACAGAGCAAAGTGTGGTGGTGTTCCATCTTGTTGCAACACCACTGTATCAATGATACCATCTTGCTGTAACTGAGGCTGTAAGAAAAGTTGCAACATATCACGATACACGTCTCCCGTGAGGGTTTCCTTTAGAATCTGTCTCTAACTTCTTCGTACGACTGGCCTCTTAAACACGCAGCAACAATCTCTATCCGCTCTTCAATGGTGAACATATTTGTATCTTTCGAATGGCTGTAACAGAAATACGATATGTAAGCGATTTCTTTAAAATGTACTGGGACTTTTAATCACACTGTAGAACGACATTTTCGACGTAACATAATCGTGGCTTACATTTGTTATAGTAAATACACTGGTCAACATGAGTTTTGTATCAAGAGTACCAATAGTTGTACTTAATGCAGTTTTTATCGTGTTTTCAAATATGCGTGATCGACTATTCCGATTGAGGTTTTAAGCGGTTTTCCTCAATCCAAAGAGCAAATGCTGGAATAGAACCCCAAAAGGTCCGTTTCCGACTTCACTCTGCTAATTAACTTCAAATTTGAATTAAAAATTTTAACCGGGGCTAATGTATTTTCTACCTATTAAGGAGGACCAAAATGGATCGCTCACCGCCAACACTTAAGTGATGGCCACAGAGCTTTCCATCCATATATCTATCTATCTACTGTATTCGAAATTTCTCCATCACCCACAGTTTTTTTTTTCAATTTCAATTAATGGATTGAAATAATAATTTTTTTAACAAACATTTTTTCGTCTATTTGTCCATTGTAAAATAAAACCAAATGAGCTAACTCAGGAGATTTCAGCTATGGAAAAGAGATATCAAGGCAAATGGAATCCTAATATGCTGGCCGATTATTGTTGGACCATCAAGAGGGATGCTCCACAGGCGAAATATAGCAGAAAATAGTCATTTCTTACTTTCTAGGTGAGTCCGAATGTTCGAATATTGTGTTGTTACTAATGTAGAAAATATTAATGTGTTTTAAATTATAAAAATATAAATTTCTGTCTCTCGGAAACCTTGCGCGATGGAGAAAACCCGATATCGTATTTGAATTCAGGAGAAAAAATACTATCAGAATCACATCTTTCTGAGACAAAAAAAAAGTTTATTTTTTGTTGCTCAGTGATATCAATAAAATGTTTTGAAGGGCACGGTACTGGAAAAGGGCACGGTACTGGAAAAGGGCACGGTACTGGAAAAGAACCAGGTAAGTCACTTTTTTGTCGAAATCAAATTTGAGTGTCATTAGATTCTTCATAAAAACCACTATTGTTTAATGTGAAAGAATAAAGGACATAGTTTAATCATGTATTTATTTACGTCCAAAATGTATCATACATGTAAGGAAGTATGGATGTTGTACAACTAAAAGTATGTTTTCCAAGTTCCTGGAAAGGAATGATTTATCTGATTTTGTTTATCCTGAACCATTAATTTTATCGCCTACTTTATATTTCATAAGATAAAAGTTGAAAATTAAAATGTACTTGTTGGCAGGTGCCGTCGTCCTCAACGTTAAATGATGTATATAAAATATTAACTGGAGGCCTTTCGGAAGGTAACTTCCATCATCAGCAGGATGAGCTTCTGCTATTAGTAGTTGTTGTTTACGACAATGTAGACTCCGAGTGTCTGGCATCTGTATCCTTCTTGAGATCGTACCTACCATGTGTTACTTCATTATTGTTTGCACATGATCAAATATGTTTGCAGGGGATGAAGATGATATGAAATATATGATAAATAAACCAATTGAAGAATCTAAAAAATGGGAACTGGATATAAATTTACAGAAAACAGAATATGTGTGTTTGGGAAAGGATGTAAATGACCTCATACTCGAAACTGGGAAAATGAAAAAAAAATGTGATTTTTTAAAATATCTTTGGTCAATAATTACAAGTTTAGGTACCTGTGAAAGATGTGTACAAACTAAAATTGCAATGGCAAAAAATGCAACTAAGATATTACGCGGAATAATTTGGAATAAAAAATATTACAAAGCAAACCAAATTGAAGAGCATAATACAGAATATTTTGTCAAATGGAAGTGAAACTTGATCTGTGACGGAATTACAAAAGAATAAAATTAGAAACAGTTGAATTTGATTATTTTAGAAGAAGCCTCCAAAACACAAGGCAGGATAAAATAAGAAATGAATTCACTTTGAGATAAATTAATGTCACCACATCTGTTGTTAAGAGGATTGAAAATCAAACGCTTAAATGGTATGGCCATATACAAAGAATGGGAAATCAAAGATGGCCAAACTATATATATATACCAATGGTCACCCCCCCTGGAAGAAATAAAGTGGCAGACCAAGATGGAAATGGTAAACCTACATCAAAACTATAATGGATGATAGGAATTCGGAATGGTAGAAATAAATGGAAACTGAAGACGGCAAACCTATAAGTGGGGGAAAGCCGAAGAATAAGAAGAAGAATAAACTGTTCTTTGTTATTATTAAGAACGATATTCAAGTAATAATCCATATATTTATGAACATCTATGCAAGACATTTTTAAAAAATGTTGATTTACCAACCTCTTTAAATTCGTATATCTTTTAAATCACTGCATGTGTTGTAATATTGTTCTTTAGCTATTATTTTATTCTGATTTTAATCATATGTTTAAATAAAGGAGATTTAATATAATAGAAGTTCGTTTAGTGTTCATTGGAGTGTAATAAACAAATGAAATAAATCACAACATCTCTGTGCAGAATTATATCTAGTTGGTTTGTGCATTATAATTAATTTTCATAGTGGAAGAGGATATCAGAATTGTTCCAGCATGAAAACCGTTAACACGTCTACAAATCATGGTTCTATTCATAAGTTATATGTTGCTTCATTGGGGTGCATGGACGCGTCTTGTGTTAGAATTCCTCTTGAACATATACTGGTCTAGCATTTGTTTCTATTACAAAGCTCTGTTAAACGAGGAATTCCTACTTCCCTTTCTAAAGCTAATTACGTTATGAACATTCATCCAGTTGGTTAGCAGCTCCATATCGCGTTTGGTTATGGGGAAGGACCGTAAACTGCAAGACTAGTCGTAATAATGAACACCAAGGAGGTAGGGTCAATCGGGGTAAATGCTCTTCTATCAAAACAAAGTCAAAGTTGTAATACAGCAAAAAATCTTTTGAATTTTCAGTAATTATGAAAAAGTAAAGACAATCTCCTCTGTATATAAAAGTTAAAATAATTTTCATATTGATTAAAACTATATCATATGTATCTACGAGAATTATTCAATATACAATATTATTATTTTTTACAGAAAGAAATATTTTAGATTTATTTATTTAGCCTGGTGGAGTTAAGGCCATGTAGCCTTCTCTTCCACTCACCAGAGCAAACATATATTACATCAGAATATAACAATCACA
Source organism: Diploptera punctata (assembly GCA_030220185.1). Lineage (NCBI taxonomy): Eukaryota > Metazoa > Arthropoda > Insecta > Blattodea > Blaberidae > Diploptera > Diploptera punctata. The sequence goes on along the minus strand of JASPKZ010010681.1, from coordinate 72,821 downwards.
ATGAACTCTAATATTAAATACTAAATAAAAATTTGATCAAAAAGATAATATCTATTATATTATGATCTATAATGCAACTAGTTAATGCTAGTTAAAATTAAGACTAAAACTAATAATAAAATGTATACAATCAAGACATATTAAATTGTCCCTGTCTAACGTATACAAAAACAAAGAAAAATAATGAGATATAGAAAACTAATTTTACGTTTGTACAATATATAAAACAAAACAAAAGAAAATATTTGTTAATCTTAATATTATTTTCATAGATAATTAAATTTATTACTTGTTAAAAAGAATACTATCAGTGAGGTGTATAAGTTAGTTTGTTATTAAATAATTCTTTAATTTGTTTTTGAAGGATGTTATAGTTTGACAGTCTCTGACATAGGGCGGAAGGGAATTCCATGTTTTGGTAGACTCCAAAATAAATACATTTCAGACGGTGTGTGGAACAATACAGAGAACATTCAAAAATAAAATTAGAAAAGGAACAAAGATAAAAATGTATAATGTTATGGCGGTTCCCACAATATTGTATGGTGTGAAACTTGGGCTCCAATGAAAAAACAGAAGGATAGAATACAGACGGCGAAGATGGTGTTCCTAAGACAAGTAAATGGATGTACAAGACTTGATAGAATAATAAATGAGGATATAAGAGAAGAATTGAAAGTACAGCCTTTATTGGATAAGGTCACGAATTGCAGACAGAAATGGATTGATCATATGGATGGAATGAGTAAGGAGAGATATCCATTGTTAGCAAGAAATTATCAAGCAAGAGGAAGACGTGATGTTGGAAGACCTAGAAGACGTTGGGCTGATGCATTATGAAGTCGGAACGGGCAATTGCCTAATCCCTGGAGTGATGATGATGATGATTATTTTTACAGTCATAATTTAACTCGCAAAATTAGGTTTACGATATTTGTTAGTTGGATTATGACTACCAAACAAGAAAGTAAAATCCAAGTAGCTGTGATGACGTTTTTAAGAAGAGTGAAAATGTGTACTAGAATGGACCAGATAAGATACGATGATATTCGTGAAGAACCGCAGACCTACTCAATAAAATGAAATAACTAATAACAAGAAACAGTGGTAGGAACATATAGAAAGAATGGAAGAAAGTAGATTTGTGGTATACATAGATTTGATCACGTTACACCATCACTGGAACAATTGTCATGGCTTCGTCTACAAGATCGTAGAACCATCCATTCCTTATGCCTTCTCTATAACATATTACATACATCATTAGCTTATTATTTATCACACCGCTTCACTAGACTCTCTGATACATATACGTTAGGTACCCGATCCCTTAAGCACAGTGTCCTTTATATCCCTCCTCATCATACTACCTGCGTATTATTCGAAATATTTACAATTTGTCTTGCTAGAACATGGAATTTTCTTCCACCCTATGTCAGAGACTGCCAAACTTTACCATCTTTCAGAAACAAATTGAAAATACAATTATTAACAGAAACAATTCAGTAATATTACTTTTTAAAAATTAATAATGTGTTTTTTTCATTATTTAATAAAAATAGATTTAAGATTCGTAAATATATTTAGCTAATGCCTTGTATAAAAAGCATAGATTAATTCATTGTAGTTTATTACTTTCTTTATATTTTTTCTTTCTTTTCTTTTTATGTATAGTAGATTCGAGCTGTTATTCCTTTCTGTATTCATTCTATCATTAATTTAATTTTAATTGTATTTAATTTAATTATATTATACATTATTTTCATTATTATTCAATTTGACAGATAATTAATTATTTAGTATGACTGTTATCGTAATTTTTTGTATTCATATGTAACATATGTTTGTCCTGGTGCGTGGAAGAGAAGGCCACATGGCCTTAACTCCACCAGGCTAAATAAATCTAAATCTAAAATTACCAAAGCAAATCTTACATTATTTTCCGAGAGGAAGAAGAGATCACGGATGTCCTCGATAGAGATGGTCTTAGATATATTAGTGAAGATGGAACAGACAATCAATGCCTAAACAAGGAAGTAAAGAAGAAGAAGATATTTGTTAGCTTATTGTGTCATTACACGTGGTACAAGTTTCAATGTGATGCTTCCTGGTACCTGTCTTTGAGTGGTTTGCAAGTCAATTCATGTTTAGTACTGCCTGCAGCTACTATGGACTTGATCCAGAGTTTCTTTTAAAGGTAAACATAGCTGACGAAACTTGGTTACATCATTTTAATCCTGAGAGCAAACAACAAAGCTATGTGTGGAAATCTCCCATTACCAACCCCCAAAGAATCAAAAGTGATTTGTTCTGTTGGGAGAATTATGGTCAACTCATTTTTCCATTTCATGGAATGGTTTATCAACACTCGTACCTGTACACATAAAAGTAACTGGGCAATATTATAGAGAAGCCCTGATTACTTTGCTAGGCTATATTTCCGTGAAACAAGTTGGACGTTACAGCATGACATGCGAGGCCGCATTTCGCAAATGATTTTGCTGTATATCTTGCAAAAAACCAAAGTGAGCTGCGTCCCTCAGCCTGTCTGTAGTCCATATTTACTCCGGGCAGACTTTTTTTATATTCCCTAATCTAAAGAAACATCTGCGTAGGGGGCGTTTTTCGTTTACAGAAGCAGTGGTGAAGACTGCGGTCGCGGTATTCGAAGACTTGTCAAAAATTGTTTCTAGCAGGGGACAACCTAGGAAAACTTGTAAGCGATCAGTAGAGGAGAAAGCAAAGGAAAGAGTGAAAAGCTGGAAACAAGTGAAATGCCTGGCTGGAAGCAGAGTACGCTAGAGGAACTTTACTGATGTCCTACATTCCATGAATGAATTACAGGAAATAAATAAAAGAATAATGTCTTAGAATATGCAGAAACGCTGGGACAAGTGTCCCAGGAAACTAATTTTATATGGACCATCACAATTCTATATGTTTATTTCTACATGTCCGAACAATTTCCTCAGATATTCGAGATCTTTTCTCCTCTCTTAGAGTAAGTGACCATGTTTCACATCCTTATAGTATAATTGGAAGAAAACTCGTTTTATATACTTTTGGTTTAATTTTTTAGCGGAAGTTGAGATTAAAAGTGTCCCTGTAGTAGATAATAGTATGTGTTTCCAGAGTTGAGCCTATTTAAATATCTTTCTGAAATACTAATTACATTATAAATATTAATTATATTGTATTTATAACATGTAATCGTTTATGTATATTGTAATTTAGATATAAGATTTTTTTGTTTGTATTTTTTTAAACCTGGTTGAGTGGCAGACTCTGCCAGGTAAAATAAAAAAAAAATAAAAAACTTAAACCTCATTCCTGTTTGTAATTATTTTTCCTATGGTTGTAAATTTGGCCACTTCTTCAAAACTTCTTTCATTATTCTCAAACGACTCATTTCAATTTTTCAATTGTATATTTGTGTGTTGGCATGTATTTAATTTTTTGCATTTACTTCCAGACCAAATGTCTTAGTGTTATTTAATAGAATGTGTCTATTAACTGTTAATTTCCTCGCTAAAACTTATTCTACATCATCAGAATATGCTGACAGCGGGTTAATACCATTGAGTTGTACGCTCTCCTTATCCTCTAAGAATTTGATTTCACGCTCTACTCCAAAATTGAATAGAAGAGGAGAGAGTGCATCTCCTTATTTTAACTCATAGTGAATTAAAACATTTTCTGAAAACTTTTTGGTTACCCCGTACCCTATTATCTGTGGAATTAGACAGATTTAAACAAGTTTAACTGTTTTTGGAATTTCGAATTCCAGCAGGATTTTATACAACTTATCCCTCTTTTGAAGTCTACGTATGGTTGGTTTACAGTTGTATTATAGTACCATTTCGTTCTAAAAAATCTGATCTATTATAGACCTATTTATTTGAATCCACATTGATGAGCTCCTATTTACTTACTTACTTACTTACTCACTGGCACTATCGAACCCGTAGGTTCATGGCCGCGCGGACATCCGCTCTCCATACATCCCTATCCTGAGCTAATGCTTTCCAATCATTCCCTGTATAATCTACTTCCCTCAAATCATAGTTAATGTTGTTCTCCCATCTCATTCTTGGTCTACCAACTGGGCGTTTTCCTTCTGGCTTTCCTACAAGACATTTCCATGCACGTCTTTCATTCCCCATACGCGCAACATGTCCTGCCCATTGCAGTCTATGAGACTGAACTGTTCTTATTATATTTGGCTTCCTATAAAGACCATGTAGTTCATTGTTATGTAGTCTTCTCCATTCACCTGTCTGTTCATCTCTCTTTGGTCTAAAAATTTTCCTAAGAACTTTATTCTCAAATACTCGCAATTTCCTTTCCTCCCTTAAAGTAAGAGTCCATGTTTCGCACCCATATAATATAACTGGTAGAATAATAGTTTTATATATTTTCAGCTTAACGTTTTTTGAAAGGAGTTGGGAACATCAAAAGTCTCTGTAATGCATAATAGCATGCATTTCCAGAATTGAGCCTATGTTTAATTTCTTTGTGCATCTCATTCCTATTTGTGATTATTGTTCCTAGGTATTTGAATTCAGCCACTTCCTCAAAATTTCCCTCATCTGTCCTTAGCTGTCCATTTCCATTATATACTGAATTTCTACGTGTGACCATATATTTAGTTTTATTGATATTTACTTCCAGTCCCAATTTCTTAGTGTTACTCAATAGTGTGTGCGTGTTGGCCTTTAGTACCTCCTCGCTATCGGCCAGTAGTACTACATCATCAGCATAAACTAACAGCTTATTAATACCATTCAGTTGTAAGCCTTCCTCATTCTCTAAAGATTTACTATTACGTCATCAATATAGGAAGTAAGTCTGGATATACTATTTTAGAACTTTATAGAAGTTGAAAGTATTGAAATGCGTGTGTAATTGTTACAATAAGTATTATCTCCTATAGGTTGGTACACTAATAATAATCAATTATTTCCATTCATTTGGAAGGATACCACTTTCCCGGTTCATATTAAGCATATTAAGTACCTTTTCCATCATTATTTTTCTCCTACGGATTTATCAGGTCTGTTAGGATCCCATTTGTGAGTTGCGTCCAATATGGTCTGTTTACCTTTTTAAGTACGTGAGTTGCGGCTCGGCGTGCTTTTTTAAGTACGTGATTGCGGACCGGCGTGTCTTTTGGAGTACGTGAGTTGCGGCCAGAATAAAATGTCCTGTCGTTAGGGGTATACAAGACAAATTACTGTTTTGTGTAATCTGTTGATATGTATCGATATTTCAAATTACATTGCTGACGATGCTACTTTTCCGCCGAAAATATTTTATTATTAAAGGAAAAATGATGTTATCATTGGAAAGGGAATCCATCAAATTACAATAATAGAACAAAATAAAACAAATCACTGCTCACGTGCAGCTTGGCGGGTTGATTTATGTGGGCTAACGTCGAACGCCTCCACTATTCTCTTCGTTGTTTCTGCATCCGTGTTAATGCGAGGCCTTCCAAGAGGTTTGATTTTCTGCATCCTTCCCGTTTCCAGCAGTCGTTTTCTCCAATTCCCCACAGTCGACGGCTGCAATGTTACGTTAAACTCACGTCTTGCCCGTCTAGCGGCCCCATGATCATACATTATTGCCCATGCAGCAATTGTAATTTGCTGTTGCATATTCAACGCCATTTTGACTAAATGCGATCAAACGTATAGCCATATTTCTGAATCATTGTGTATATTTAAGTTTTATTATACATCTAACCTACTTTTTTTTTATTATTGATTTCGTACATCTCAATGATGGATAAATCATATTTGATGAGAAAAATTATACGCTCAGACCGGGACTTGAACCCGGGACCCTTGGTTCTCTAGAACAAGTGCTCTACCAACTGAGCTACATGAGCAAGTACCGATCTAAACGCATTGTAATTCCCATCCACCAAATGCTGTGAAGCCATGCTTCTATTTTGCAAATGGCGGCTCCTTTATTAAGAAGACATATTTGGGAATTATACATTACAGCCAGTACGGCTTTTTCCAAGTTTTTATTATTGATTTCGTACATCTCAATGATAGATAAATCCGTAAATGGAAAAAGCCGTACTGGCTGTAATGTATAATTCCCAAATATGTCTTCTTAATAAAGGAGCCGCCATTTGCAAGATAGAATCATGGCTTCACAGCATTTGGTGGATGGGAATTACAATGTATATAGAGAAAGATTTGCGTTTAGATCGGTACTTGCTCAGGTAGCTCAGTTGGTAGAGCACTTGGTCTAGAGAACCAAGGGTCCCGGGTTCAAGTCCCGGTCTGAGCGTATAATTTTTCTCATCAAATCTAACCTACTGTTATAATGTCAATTCTGAAAATAATTGTTTAGATATATTTGAGCAGAATGTTGTGTGGCTGAGGATAATAATTTATATAGTAATCCCCATAAAACCAAAATGTGTTTAAAATTATATAGAAAAATAAACATAATTATGGCGATAAAACTATAATTGTTTGGAAATGGCCAAAAATAAGCTTTGCAAACTTGGTATGAAGGCAGAGAACTGCATTTTAATTATATGTTTACAGTAAACATGTTAGCAGTTTATTCGTTATTAGATTTAAGGTTACAAAATTAATTGTTTGCATGCAACTGTGTGTACAATTTTGTTGACTTTTTAATAGTATTAGTTTGCATTTCTTTAAATTGTTTATTAGACCAAATAAATCAAGAAAATTATATTTTCCTTCCAAAATTTAATATCCCCTACATCAGTTAATTAATTATATTATGCAATTTTTGTACAATCCATCCATAGTAATTCGGCCCGAGGGCAGGTCTTTCACTGCAATCATAGCATGTTCATGCTATGCTTTGCAGCTTTACTAGGGAATTATAGGTGTGGTAGCTTCCCGATGCTTTCCAAACCGGTGAAGGATGATGGTGATAATGATAAGGGTGATGATGATGGCCGGATGATTTTCGGGGACCGTTGGGCCCTACGCTTCCTGACATTTGTCTTACAGGTGAGGAAAAACCCCGGAAAAAAACCTCACCCAGGAACCTGTCCCAACCGGGAATCGAATCCGGGACCGCTACGTGACAGGGCAGCACGCTACCTCGAGATCACAGCGGTGGATTTTTGTACGATATTATACGATATGTATGTATGTATGTATGTATATATATATATATATCATCATCATCATGAACAAATTCGTTTTAGGCCATGTGGCCTGTACGGATATATATATATATATTATAGTTAACGTAAGAATTATTTAACAATCAATATTTAATCCAAAATTGAACAGTATAATAGGTACGTGTCTTAGGAATTTCGGTTTTCAGATAAAATCCGCGCTTCTAATGGCCGGATTTCGCTGATTTTTTAAAAATACCTTTCTCACATTATTTTAATATCATATGCTGATTGTAGTTGCGAAACACTGAAAATGTTGTCCGCTATTACGTTTTTTTTATTTTCGTTTCAGGTGAACTCTTACACCTATTTGTAATAATCCGATTTTGCTCATTAACGAACTCTACCTTACATTTTTAATTGACTGCTACATTCGAAGTTTTGTTTTGATAAAACAAAAATTCCTGCCGCTATAACGTTAACAGACATATCTGCACACACACACACACACACATATATATATATATATATATATATACACCACCGCTGTGGTCTGTAGGTAGCATGCTGCCTTGTCACGCAGCGGGCCCGGCTTCGATTCCCGGTCGAGACAGGCTCCTGGGTGAGGTTTTTTCGGGGTTTTTCCTCATCTGTAACACAAACATCAGGATGCTTAGGGCCCAAAAGTCCCCGAAAAGCATCCGGCTATCATCATCATCTTTATCATTACCATTCTTCACCGGTGTGGAAAGCAACGGGAAGCTACCACACCTATAAATCCCTAGTAAAGCTGCAAATCATAGCATTAAAATTGTATGATTGCGGTGAAAGACCTGCCCTCGGGCAGAATTACTATGGATGGATATATATATATATATATATATATATATATATTGGTCATTGTCATTTTTTATGTCTACTATATATGTTCGGTGAAGATTTTGAATTTTTCATATGTTTTTTCACGAGAAGAAACACAATAGTTTCAATCTTTCTGAATTCCCTAAAAATCTTCTAATGTATCAATAAAGAATGTGGCGGCAAATAATTCAAGAAATTAAGGTCATAATTTGAAAACAACGATTTCAGAAGATTTAATATAATTTTAAGTTAAATAAATCTATAAATTTAAGTTGTCTTTCATATAAATTAATACATAATTTAAAAAGTCCATGAGCTATATACTATTTTGGTTCTCTGATAATATGTTTAATTGTCTGAATTTCTTTAAAAATCGTTCATTTTTATTTGCTTAAAACGTTGTTTTGGTTCCATATTTTCCCTGACAGACCCTATATTAAAGATAATACGGGCAATGCCCATGGCTGAAGGAGATCGGAGGAGTGGAAAATAGGTTAAATCTGTGTGGATAATTCAATTTTCGTGATTAGTTGCATTCAAAGGGGTAGTATGATATTCCCTGCCTGTTGTAGTTCTACTCTACTTACTTCTGTAAATTCCTGTCGGATTTATGATCCTGGACCACATTGTCTGGGGGAGGAGGTGCGGCGTGTTCTGTATCTCCCCCACTTGGGTTACCTCTCTAACTTACTTCATCAGCAGAAACGTAGCTCGCATGAAAATTAGCTTTTGATCCTGCCCTCCCTTTTGCTGTGCTAAGCTTTATTCAACGCGTTGTTACGAAATGTATGTACAGAGAACAATATGGATGTGTGTACACATTGGGAAATGCTACTGCACACAATGAAATTTCAGCACTTTTTCGCATGCAATTAAAGTTTTTGTTAAAATATTAGTGCCTCTATTTAACTTCTTCGAATGCTAGTTAATATTTACGATACGTTTTTATTGATTGACAGATTTATGAAAATTATACAATTACAATTATGAATTATTAGAGACAAAAATTAATAAGGATATCATTTCTGATTTATATACAAAATTTTAATGTTTACTCATCTTTCTGTGCCTAAAGTTTTATTTTTCTTCTCCACTCGTCTATCTGCATGCAGTATATGTCCTCCAGTCCTCTTGCTCTCATTCCAGTTCTTATTTCCTGCATCCACGAGTTTCGAGGTCTTCCTCTCCTCCTTCTTCCAGGTGGACACCTTTCCAATGTTTTCCTGGGTAATCTTTCTTCTTGCATTCGTCGTACGTGCCCATCATAATGGGACAAATATTATGTTAATTAATTAAAAATAAAACTTAGTTTTATATGATTTTCAAATTTATTAAAATACAAATTCGTAACAGCTGTATAAATGCTTTGTACCTTCTTCAGACGAAATTTATTATGATTACAAATGAATTTTGTTATTATATTAATATGTAATCAACTTTTATAAGATTCATGATGTGTTCCGTTGAGGTATTATTCAAAATTAATATAAAATTATGGAATATTCACCTGAAAGGTCCGTCTCCTCAACTTAATTAATCATTTAACTGTAGCGCTTTCGGGGCTTGTCCCATCATCGGCAGGATTCAAAACTAATCCTGCCGATGATGGGACAAGTCCCGAAAGCGCTACAGTTAAATGATTAATTAAGTTGACGAGACGGACCTTTCAGGTGAATATTCCATAATTTTATATTAATATTAATTTGTAATCATGATAAAATTCGCCTGAAGAAAGTACAAAGTACTGAAACAGCAGTTACGAATTTGTATTTTATTAAATATGAAAATCATATAAAATTTTAAGTTTTATTTTTATTTAATCAACATAAAAATGTATTTTCATCAAGTAAACGCCCAATAAATTGACTACTTAGGACAAATAATATTACTTAATTTAACACATTAATTTTAAATCCGGAGATATATTTATTTTATTTCGAGATAGGATCACTGCCTCGTACGCACTAGGCCAGGTTCTATCTAGTAACAACATTCACAAAATTGTAATATAAAAATACTAAATGAAAAATTTTCCAAACTGGTAAAAATAATATCTATAAAATAATAGTGTTAATGATAGCTAAGATCATAAGAATAAAATGTATACAAGAAAGATAAATGGTAGAGTATACATGAATAATGAGATGTAATGTATTAATATACCGATTATATATATAATAATAATAATAATAATAATAATAATAATAATACTTTATTTATTCTGGCAGAGTTAAGGCCATAAGGCCCTCTCTTCCACTCAACCAGTACAAATACAAATAAATATTCGACAAATATAGATATACACTATACTAATTATAAACACTTAAAGATACAATAAATGTAACAATGTAAATGTCATGTACAAACAACATTTTGTAGGGTAATAACAATAATGATACGATAATAATAATAATAATAATAATAATAATAATAATAATAATAATAATATAATAATAATATAAATATGATACATTATACGGGAAACACCAATTAATATATATATCTTACACTGGATAATAATGAAGTCGATTTTAGAGCAAATATAAATTTAGATTTCTTTTAAAAGATGCCAATGTCCGGCAGCCCCTTATTTCTTGTGGTAGGGAATTCCAGTTGCGAGAAGTGGAGATGGTATATGACATGGAGTGATGTGATGTCCTATGTTGCGGTATATTAAGTAAGAGACTATGTTGTGATCTTGTATTATAAAATAACGGTTTAGAATATTGTTCAATATGTATGCTATTTTTATAAATAAAATAATAATAATTGCTAAATAATACTATTAGTGAGGTGTTTATGTAATTACAGGAACTAGAATAAAATTCCATTTAGCATTTTTATATGGGTAAATTTAATGTAATTATATGCTTGTCTCATCCGAGTGTATAATATGATGGCTCGCATATGTGTATGCATTTTTAGAGACACGTTATTCATAAAATGGCTGGTCGTTGTTGTCAACATGGACTCATATAAGGAGTTTCGATAGACAGATTATAAGAATGTAATTTAATGCGTTAGGAAAACGACACTTTCGAATAATGATATATATGGACAAATTCTCGGCTTTACACAATAGGACCCTTCTACTGAATTTAGTCTATAAATGATATGACACTTTCTGAACTTAGCTTGAAGTATTATTATTATCTACAGCGTTAGAATTTTATTAAATATAAAATAGTGCCTGATATCTCGGTTGTCTTCAACAATCAGCAGTATAATTTTGTAGGAGGCCTTTCGAACACATATCTTTCATCTTCTGCTTGTAGTTTGGTATTTTAAAAATATTTATCTTCTTTGAGACTTTTTAGTATGGTTAGTCCACATAACAGGTTACTGGCCTGAAGTGAGCAAGTCCAGTGGTGGGGTTGCCACTTTAGGCCTCTGGACAGGCGCGATTATGATACAGCATTTACTCTGTATCTTGATGGAACGGTTATACCGCCGTGACTCGGTCCCCAGAGCCCCTCTTGTTTTAGGCAGGTTGCACGACGAGCAGGTGGGGTTGGGATTTAGATAGGAGAGGTTATATAGAATGCACTTCACTATCTTTTGCAACAACAAGAATACCACGCCAGATCTTAAATTACCAGCCACCAGGCAAGAGATGTTTGGGCAGACCATTCAAACGTTGGATTGAGACCGTAACAGACCACTAGGTCTATCACATTAAAGGAAGAAGAAGAAGAAGAGGAAGAAGAAGAAGAAGAAAAAATATTTAACTATAGTGTTATCCACAGCTTCGAAAACGGAGAATGGTGATACTTAATATGTTTTAAGTTAAAGATTTAATGAGATTAAAGCTGGCTTAATTGATACAAACATTATAATAATAGGAATACGTTATGCATATTGTCAATTTTCATGAAGTAAAAAAAATATATATATATATATATATATAAATGTCGAATTCCTCTTAGAGAACAATACAATGTTATTTATATTTACACAATGTGGATGAAAACTAGAAGAGGTAAAATGAAAAAGAAAACAGAGAGGGTAAAAGTAGAAAATGTCTCCCTTTAATTTTGAAAACTTATATTTCTTCACCGATATGGTCTCGGGTAGCGACGCTTCCTTGTATGCAGCGGACCCGGGTTCCATCCCCGATCGGCAAAAGTTTCCTGGTTGATTTTTTTCGGGCTTTTCCTTACCTGTAAGACTAATGTAAGGAACATATAACCATCGCTATTATATTCGCCATGTTTATTATGAATGTGTATGTGTGTGTGTGTGTGTGTGTGTGTGTGTGTGTGTGTGTGTGTGTGTGTGTGTGTGTGTGTGAATGGCGTATTTGGTCTTAATGTTGTGTTGTCTCTGAGGAGTCCCTTAAATTGAGCTGATAACTCATTCGTACAGGCACTCCTTTTCCTTATGTGATCAAAAACTAAGTATGTGATCCATAGTTGATATCCCTCTCTCGAAGGTCGTATCTCTATAAGACCCGGCTGACATAAGGCACATAAAAGTACAAATAAAGATGAGAGGTTTATAACTGTGATAATGGAAAATTGAAAATTTATTCACCAGAAAATATTTGTGAACATTGTTTCATAGGGATTTTAAATCACTATTCATTTTTGTTATATACGATATTATTAAGTTTTATTTCAGCCGCAATCAGATATCAGTGTAAGTTATTAGAGATTAAATTACACTGGTCAATATGATTTTTGTTTCATGAGTACCAATAGTTGTACTTAATGCAGTTTTTTATCGTGTTTTCAAATATGTATTTGGAATTTGTCCATCACCCACGGCTTTTTGTATTTCAATTTCAAATAATGGATTTAAATAATATTATTTTTTAATGAACCTAGATTTCTTCCCGGAAAATCTTGGCGCAGTGAGCGAAGAGCACAGGTAACACTTTCATCAGGAGATTTCAGCTATGGAAAAGTTTTGGGTTTTAACTAAAAGAGAAGAGAAGATCATAGAAGCCACTGAAATGAGATTTCTAAGAAGAGTGGCTGGCTGCAAACTTTTAGATAAAAGAAGAAGTGGAGATATTAGAAATGAGCTAAATATTTTTAAACTTTTAGATAAATTAAAAGAATCTAGAAAAAACTGGAAAGAACATGTTCAAAGATTGAAAGATGATCGGATTCCAAAAAGTATACTTAATTACAAACCAAGAGGAGACAGGAATATTGGTAGACCGAAAAAGATGGATTCAACTTTTTGAATGAGAATCTATGAGACCGCAACAAACCATATGGGCTTAATCCGTGATTGTTGTTGTTGATGATGATGAAAAGAGATATCAAGGCAAATGTAATCCTAATATGCTGGCCGGTTATTCTTGGACCATCAAGAGGGATGCTCCACAAGCGAAATATAGCAGAAAACCGTAATTTCTTACTTTCTAGGTGAGTTTGAATGTTGGAATATTGTGTAGTTACGAATGTAGAAAACATTAAGTGTTTGAAATTATAAATTCTGTCTCTCGGAAACCTTGCGTGATGGAGAAAAACCGAAACCATATTTAAATTCAGGAGAAGAAATACTATCAGAATTACATATTTTTCTTTCTAAGACAAAACTAAAGTTTATTTTTTGTTGGTCAGTATTATTGGCAGTGATTATTTCATCGAGTCTCATGCAGATATTTAGTCATACATAAGGACACATTCGCATGAGGAGTAGTCTCGCCATAGGCCTTGAGGTGGACTAGTGGTTATGCTCCTGGCTGTGGTTCCGAGGGTCGCGTGTTCAAACTCGCCCGCGGTCGATGCATTTTTAGGATGGAAAAATCCAAGTAGCAAGTCCTCCGGGAGGGACTGAACGTTTTCAGGCTCATAAAAATCCTTAAGCCTGAATAAAAAAAGATCTCCAAGCAACGTTTTCCGAACTCAAACATCCTAGTAATATCTTAGTTGCCTGATAGATGTCTCATTGAGTCGGTGTATTGACCGCCTGCCACTCATGACATCTACGACCAAATAAGTTAACTAAATGAATTTGGTCTATTAACTCATAACAAAGGAGAGGCTGTAGCTCACACAGGGCTACGCCATTACAGATTATAGATATATAACACAAAAAATCTGGTTCGATTATTATGAATTTCAGTGCCACTCTACTATTGAGCCAGTTTTCTGGATGATATCGAGTCTTTTCCATTTCGCGAGGTGGTATGGTAAGAAAGTGGAATTGGAAAACCACACGTTGAGAAAACCAGACGGAGCCATCGAAAATATTATTAGATTGGAACCCGCAAGGAGTAAGAAAGAGGAGACGAACTGGGAAAACATGGAGCGATCAGTAGAGGACGAAGCAAAGGAAAGAGGGAAACCTGGAAACGATTGAAATGGCTGGCTGGAGGAACTTTACTGCTGCCCTATGTTCCACTCAGGATCTACAGGAAATAAGAAAGAAGAAGATGATGTGGTGTGTTAATATATTTGTCAGTATTTATACCAATTATCGAATAAATAATTCAAAGTAATTTAGTTTCCCTAATGAAACAGTTTCTCAAGTGGAATCCCTTAACAGTATACAATGCAAACAAAAGACGTCTCCACAACAAATGATAGATAAATTCTGTCTCCAATCTGTTGTAAATTTCTTTTTAGAATGAGCCCAGCAGTTGATGATTTTCCCTTGCCCTTTTGATTTCCGCAGTGGTATAGCAGTCACTTCTATCACGCGGTGAGGTGTAATTTCACTCTGCACCACCATTATACCCCCTTCACATCCATTTCACCATTCATTCATTCATTCATTCATGCTTCTCACGCCACTTGTGCCAAGTTTAATTGCTGTTGGAGTAGAGACTTTAATGACTCTATTGCTGTTCCCAGACAAAGATTTTCATTACAATTACTTCACCGTTGTAACAGCCGCATGGTTCTTGACTAAGTTTCCATAGGAATAAAGATTCTGCTCTAACACTCTTCCTCATCTGTTAACGATACTGCATTGGTCCTGCTGAGGAGCTTATGTTGAAATCCTAACGCCTACACTCTACTTTATGACTTCGTAAAATTAATGATTACAGTTAATTGAAAATCCAGTTGAAAATTTAATGATAATAATTTGTAATATATATCTTAATATATAAAAATTTCGTATCACGTTGTTTGTCCGCGATGGAATCCTAAACTACTGAACCGATTTTAATAAAATTTTGCAGACTGTGTGCAGTTTGATCCAACTTGAGACTTAGGGTAGTTTATAACTAAATTTATAGTCGCATTATTTTTTTATTTGCTAATTATTTGTTTATTATTTAACAAAGAGTTATAAGTTTCTAACAGATGGCGATGTAATTATCTGTGAGTTCCATACGATTCTAACAGATGGCGGTGGAAGCAAATTTGGTAAGCTAATTGGTTTATTATTTAACAGAGAGAGATCCATATGGCTGTGCTTTTTGTTGTAACCGCGAATTTCAATTGAATTACATATATTGATTATTTCATAATTTAAGTGTTCAGTGTTTATTTTATTTTCAATATTATTAATTTCGTGTGTAAGTATTAATTTTAAGTAATCTGACTGAAAGACAGCAACTTAATTAAAATTTTTAACGTGTACCTAAGCTACAGCAACGCGTGGCCGGGACTTCTTGTGTGTATATATATATATATATATTATATATATATATTCAAATGTCCCAGGTTTGTCTTTCCACATTCCTGGTTTCTCTCCTGCCATGGAGTGCTTGTACCCATTTCTGAGGTTGGGGCGCCTGGAAGGCGGGGATACGTTGCCCTGATGATATGATGGGTGATGGTGATGATAATGGTGCGCCAGGAGAGTCCCTAAACCTAAGTTTAACCTAAGATGAATATGAATGATGATGATTGCGATGGCCATATGATTTCGGGGACCGTTTGGGCCTTAACGTTTTCGTGACATTTGTCTTACAGGTGAGGAAAAACCCCGATAAAAATCTCACCCAGAAAAACTGTCCCGACCGGGGATCGAACCCGGGCCCGCTGCATGAAAAGGCAGCACGCTACCCCGAGACCACAGCGGTGGACTGTATTATATTTTTATAAGGTGGATATTTTATTTTCGGAATTCGTCTTGAATATTTATTTGTCAGTGCATAGGTCCTACTAGTAAATCAGATATATTCCATCCATTAGTCGGAGATCTGGGAGCTGGAGTATTAATACCCTAATAAAAGGATATTTCATAATTCTTAATACAAAAAATCCTAATTTTTAGTTAACATTTAAGATGCTAATGATTATTGAACTAAATTCGTATTCAATAAGATATTTAGAGAAGCTTAGACTATATTGACTCTTGGAAGAAAGAAAATTAATATGTGCATGTGTATACACATGTCCAATGTGCGGGAATTTTGAAGATGAGATACATATATTAGGAAAATATAATGATTTAGAATATTGGAGACGTCAGTTATTACCGGAAAGATTTCTAAATTCAAATAGGGAAAGATTGGCATGCTACGAGTTATTGGTAAATCGAGAAAATTGGATAAACTTGGGTAAATCTCTGGACAAAACGCGGAAAATAAGAACAACACTCATTCATTAATAAATATATGTTATCAAAATGCAATACCATTAATTCTTAATAATTATATATAAATTAATTAGTGTATAATGCTATTGTGTTATTATTGTGTTTTCTTTATGTAACTGTAATGTTATTGTTTTTTTTTCTTGTTTATTTTTCTTTACACTACTACCAATTATTACTTTATTGTAACGGACTGTCAACAGCACGTACGGCTTACTGCCCGTGCGACCCATATTTCTAAATAATATTGTAAATATCTTACTTTTTGTCTAATAAAGTCCTACTACTAAAGTCCTACTACTGCATTGAAATAATTGGAAAATTAACAGAAAAAAAATAGAACTAACTTCGGTTTAAAACAGGGGTGTAGCCTTTCCACAACGCTTTTAAATATATATTTAGACGATATTCTTTATGAATGGAGACAATTAGTTCATAAGGGATTCACAATTGGACGAAACAAAACATTGTATTCATTACGTTTTGCAGATGATATAGTATCAATTTTTGACAGCGAGGTCAGGCTGCAAAAACCAGTTTATCAATTATATCCAGTTTTGCATTATATTTGTAGGATGTATTCTGAGTATAGAATGTCTTTGTAAATGGAAAATGATCAGTCCACATAAAGAGAAACCAGTGGTGCATACTTGGTCCATGTATCAACTTCAAATCACTGCACTTTACAAATTTTCCAAGATATGGATTTTTTATATGCTCTGTTTCAGTTTTTCTTTTGTAAATCCTTCAAGTATGCTTTCAGTTTTTTCTAACACGCTCCACTGCACTTCCTTAGGTAAACTCTCCTCTTGTTACCCTGTTTTATTCGGCGTTTTATTTTATTTTGTTTTGTTTTGTTTTGTTATCGTAGGTATTCAAAGTTCGAACAATCGCTTACATAACAGTGAACAAGTGATTATTGGCTTTTATTTTGAAATTTCGCAATTCTGGCATTATTTTTTTGCGCGATAGTGCATTTTGTCGTACTTACAGCAATGACGGCCATGATTGAAAGTTCAACTTCCTACATTTCGGGGCTGCCAACCGAAATAACTATACTGTAATAAAATAACTATGCTGTAGTATTAAATACTACAAACCACGTGTGGGAAGTAAAACCATAAAACCACTAACTTTTATGTATACTACGTACAATGTATATACAAAAAATATCAAAAAGTAGTATTAATATACATTATACGGAAAAAATCACTGCATTTTAAATGAACTAAAGTTTATTTGAAACAATATAAAAATAAATAGTACTTGCCGCCATTGTATTACTAGATTGGTGTCACCAGTCTTCTGATAATTCTATTAATAAACATTGCCGACACAACTGCTAACTGTAGACAATTAGTTATAACATGAACGCAAAAATATTTCCAACAAAGATAGTATTATTTTAAGGAAAACCATTATGTATTATTTTGAAAACACATCATCCAAGAAAATAATGTACAACGCACGTTTGTGAGTTGTCTTACAGAATCTGTGTGAAGAATTAAAACCATTGCGCTATCGCCTCGGATTAATTAACATTTTCATCGATTCTGTTAAAAACAACTTCCCCAACCTCGCATCGTAATATAATATTGTGTTATGAGATAAAATAACGCAAAAGTCATTTCTCTCTAAAATCCTGACGATGTATTGATGAACGTAACTATAAAGAATAGTTGTATCTGATGTCACGGTAATAAATCGATCTTTATTTCCTCCCTTTTTCCATCTATTTAATTCTTTGATTTTCTTCAGTGTAGATCGTCTCTTTCTTTATTAGTATTTCCTTTTTATCTTTTCTCTACTATTTTTGTATATTATTCCTTTCCTCCTTGTATTTTTTTTTTCTTTCATTCTATTCAAACGTCATGATACATCACACTTACGTGACACTGTTGGAGGTGGGAGAGTGAAGAATTAATGTGTGTTTTGTAATTATGTAGACAAGCCTAAGAGAGAGGCTATATTTTTGTTTTTAATCAACACAAAGTATTTAATGTCTCTTAAGACGATACGAACATAGTACAGATAATTATGAAATTTCAATTTATGTACTTCTTGAATACTGAAGGATTAATTCAACTATTGAATCAGTCATTTCGAAAAGGGATCATCTACAGCTGATCAAATTTTTCAGGAGAAGAAAAAAACTGATTCAACTTGTTCAGGATAAAGAATTGAATCTGAAATTGCTAATGAATAAAGTCAGAAAGGGGTAAAGGAATAGTGTATTTGATCCATTCTCACACGGAAACGATGTAAGTAGGTATTTAAACATGGAATAATGAAAAAAGTGAATTTAAGAAAGATTGGAGATGATCCCTTTTCGAAATGACTGATTCAATTGAAATAGCTTACCATAACGAAGATTGATTGTGATATATTCAGATTGCTAATTAGAACATGAAACCACTCCACTTAGGCAATTAAGTTAGTAAAAAAGTAAGTAGTCGTTGATTGTGAAAAATAGTACGGTAATATTAGTGGGGTGGAATTTTCAGTTGGGGCACGCCGTAGCGTAGTGGTTAAGGCACTGAGCTACAAGCCGGAGGATCGAGGGTTCAAGTCCCGTTGGGGTCAGGATTTTTAAACTGACCCAAACCCTCTGGCGGCACTATGGCCCTGGGGTCGACTCAGCCTCTAACGGAAATGAGTACCAGATGCTTGTTCTGGGAATAAAGGCGGCCGTCACGCAGGGCTCACAACCCGGCTGACATAAAGTGCCGATTGTCTAGAAAAAGTGGGAGCCTTAACCTCCTACTACCCCAGGGGCCTCCGGGCCTGTTGTGGGATCACTTTACTTGTCCCGCGCCGTAGCCGAGTGGTTAAGGCAGGAAGCCTTGGCGCAGAGCTACGGGACTTGTGCTGGTTCGAGTCTCCATTGGGGAAGAAATTTTCTCATGGTATTTCGGCCAGTATGGGACCGGTGCCCGCCCAGCATCGTGAGGCATTTTGGTAGCTACAATAAGTAGCGGCTCCAGGTTGAGAAAACCAGCTATAACGGCTGGGGGACTCGACATGCTGACCACATGTCACCCCAACACTGGCTGATGATCATCTACCTCTGTGATTGACACACGTGAATATTAGGCCAGCAGCCGGCTGGTAGGCTAATGGCCATCTAGGCCTGTCGCGCCAGGAGTTTGTAATTTTCAGTTAGGGGTTGAGTTTTGCAAGGACGGCTTTTAAGTTTAGAGGAGAGTGGAGGGTGTGAAAGTGTTGATAACGCACTTAACCCACTCACGTGCTCCGCGTGCTAATTACTACATTCCAGCCACTGCTCTTATATAATGAACATCTAAATAATATCAACTTCATGACAAATATATATGTTACGAATACATATATTACTTTACATAGATATTTTAATTATTTCATAGAATACTTTAATTATTCCATATGAAAACAGTTGGTGAAATATAAAGCATTTAGACATATTATATTTCAGGATAGAATTTTGATTATGGCAGGAACAAAGTTACAAGGCTAACTGTAAATCTCTGCATTTAGACTATAGGTATGTTAGTACAGTTAGTTATAGCTGGAGGAGTAGAAGCTTAGTATATAAACCTTGCAAAATATGGGACTCGTGTCTGTTGAAGCAGTGAGCTGATGGGTAAGTCAACATACCATTTTTCTTAATAAAATTTGCCTAGGACAGTTAGAAATGGAGTCAAGTATTTTAAATAATTTCATACTATATGTCTAAGGGTAAGATTTATTAGATAATTATTAGAATGTAAATTAGGGTAAATTCATAAACCCACATCTCCCTCTCTCGAAACTGAAGAAAGTTAGAATGTAGGTTTTCTTAATATAAGCTTAGATTAGTTATTTAGGACTAAAATTGTTAGGGTTTTGTCCCATTCATTATACGCTAGAAATAAAATAGTTCAATTAAGAATCCATTTATTTATATTCGAAAACACGTATGCCTTTATAACTAATACATCCACATACTAACGCTCGGCTAGAACCTCATGCTACCAAAAATCCATGTCCCGAAGGTCCTTTAAGCCCTAAGAAAGGCAACAATTCGCAACAATATATTGTCTTTTGATATCGATACTGTTAACTCAGTCTTACTTTGCCTAACGATGGAGTGCCTACCTTCTATTCCGGCGTCCCGGGTACTTTTACTGCCATGGTAGGGGATTTTAAACATCCACTTTATGTCTGAATATTTTCTCCAGTTTTGTGTTGTTTTATGCCTTCCGCAGTGGCTCTGGCATACTGTTATCCATAGATCCGGAAGGGTCCGGCATTTAGTATTTGTTAAAAGCATTATTAGGGATTTGTGCTTTTACTGACGACCCGCTGACGTACGTGGAAGAGTAAGTCTTGCATAGGAGGAAGGATACAAGGAATCAAAACAGAAGTGAGTAACAAAAAGTGAGAGTAGCCTACATAAAATTTATTGGGAAACAATTCGTTTCAAAGTACGGAAAAATGTTTACACACCACTATATATGAATAGAGAGACTTGAATGAGAGACTCATGTCAGCTCCATAAACCCTCACGGTAATAGGTGAAGTGATCGCACTACACTTCTGAAGAGTCCCTAGGGTAGTAAGAGATTAAACCCCACATTTTTTAGGCAATCGGCAGGTCCATCCACAGGCTATACTATTTTTGAAAAATCCTGCAAATTGTGTTTGTTTTTAGTGTGAAGCAATAGTCATATTTTTATGTTTAAATTAAATATTATTTTATCTTCCGATTTACTATAGGCCTATTATTTTATATTTATAAATTCTACGAGTAATTCACTGTTTGTTATTAGTTATGAAATCCCTAAATTGAAAATAAGAATAATATTGACTCTTGGAGAACTCCATAAAATTAGTTACCACAAATGTATAATTTATTGTTTATTTATTCCATATAGTCTATAGATTCTTATTTTTATTTGATATATGGCGAAGATATGTAACTTCAGGTAGAGAATATTTCATGATACATTATTTGAATCAAATAAGAATTTATTTTTTTTTAACATGATTTATTTCATAAGTCCAGGAAGAAGGAAAATTGTATATTATATGTGAAGTAAAACTGGAACTTAGAGAAGATTATTTATATCTTGTGGAAAATAAAACTTTTTTTTTCTTCACGAAATCAAACTATTACAAAAATGTCTAAATGTTGACCTATGTTTTTTTTTGTTTACAATAATTATAAGTATGTATCAAATATATCCGAATGAGAGTAACTCATGCTTGAGTATAGTCCAGTTACGTCAAACAATTGTAGAATGGCAAATCGTATTATAAAATATAGTTATAGCGTTGATTACTAACAATTATACATTCATCCGTAGTAATTCTGCCCGAAGGCAGGTCCTTCACTGCAATCATAGCATTTTCATGCTATATTTGCAGCTTTACTAGGGAATTGTGTAGGTGTGGTAGCTTCCCGTTGCTTTCCACACCGGTGAAGGATGATGGTGGTGATGATAATGATAAGGATGATTATGATGATGATGGCCATATGATTTCGGGAACCGTTTGGGCCTTAAAGGTTTCCTGACATTTGTCTTCCAGGTGAGGAAAAACCCCGATAAAAACCTCACCCAGAAAAACTGCCCCGACCGGGGATCGAACCCGGGCCCGCTGCGTGACAAGGCAGCACGCTACCTCGAGACCACAGCGGTGGACCAATTATACATACATACATATATATATATATATATATATATATATATATATATATATATGTTATAATTAAATGTTTAACATTGAGCAATGCAAGCTTAATATGGAATGATAAGAAAAATAAATGCCTGGAAGGGATTCGAACCCGGATCTCTGAGTCTGTACCTCAGCGTGATATCCATTACACTAACAGGCGAATCCAATTCAAACACTTATTTTTCTTATAAATGTATTATACTCTCCATTATTACTAGATGTCGCGAGAACATAAGAAAAATAAATGTTTGAATTGGATACGCCTGGTAGTGTAATGGATATCACGCTGAGGTACAGACTCAGAGATCCGGGTTCGAATCCCGTCCAGGCATTTATTTTTCTTATCATACCATTTATATATATATATATATATATATATATGTGTGTGTGTGTGTGTAATACCCGGCGTGCGCTGCTATGCCTAAATAAATTACATGTTTTTTCATGTTTAGTTGAATAAGTAAAAAAGAAAAATAATTATAAATTTATCGTAATTATTTTTAGATATCCCGTGCTGAGTATATGGCGATGCCCGGGAATCTACTTATCCCGATCTCTCTTGGTATCAATGAACTGAAAGATATAAATGATTATTGTGATTAATCCGCAAAAGATAGACATATGCTGCCACGATTTTTTTTTTGTAGAATGTTTTGAGATATTCAATTCTGCGTAAATTAATTTAGTATATTTGTTATTCTTTAGGCAGCGTAAACTGTTTAAGCGTCCAAAAAGAGACTTTTTAGTGCACCGATGACCCCTTCTCTTTTTAGTTCCGGCCCTTATAATACAAATAGTAATATGTTACAGCCTATACGTTAATTGTCCCATAAACATAACTAAATGATGATAAAAACTCCATTCAAATCTGCCAAGTATTTTTTGAGTCCATAAAGATAAACGAACTGACTGTCAGTCTCATTTTTACATGTAAAGATTTCAAATGGGTGATTAAAAAGAAATTGAATTTAGAAACGATATTATTTACAATGCAACATATATTCAGAATTATATATATATACATATATATATATATATATATATATATGTGTGTGTGTGTGTGTGTGTGTGTGTGTGTGTGTGTATGTGTGTTTATGAAATATGCCAAAAATGAAATAATACATAAGGATGCCATCAATATGGTTATTAAACATAAATGATGTACAGAGTGCATTTTCGTTTACATTCTATTGTCATCAACATCATCATCTGCATTCATGGATTAGGTCTGTTGACCCGTTCCGACTTCAGCCCATCTCTTTCTAGGTCTGCCCACATCTCGGGTGTCTTTAGGTTTGTACTTTGTTATTTGTTTTGGATATCTATCTTCATTCATTCTGTCTATGTGTTGCTTCCATTTTTGTCTATATGTATCTATTTTATCAGTTATTGCAAATATTTCAAGTTCCTGTCTTATTTCTGTGTTCTTGATTCTGTCTTCCTTAGCGCACCCTTTAACATATCTCAAAAAAATCATTTCTGCCGCCGTTATCCTACTTAGATCTTGTTTTTTTATGTATCCATGCTTCTGATCCATAGAGCAGTATTGGTACTGCTATTGTTTTATAAAATTTAAATTGGGTTTCTCTTGTTGTTTTATTATTTAGTGATCGTTTTATCGTTCCACATATTCCCTGGAATTTTGCTATTGTACATTCTATTGTATATATTTATATTAACCCATGCATGGCGGGTGACGGGGAACACATCGAACATATTCTTTAAAAGTAGACCTGTATTCAAGTCTGTTACCTGTGTAGAGAGTTATGCGCCAGCTTGTAGAGTGTAAAGTTAAAAATAAGATTATATTCCTATTTTTTTTTACATTTATAGGAATAGATAATGTTAATAGTTGCAGTTATATGAATATTTCGTGTTATAATAATGATAAGAAATGGAACTAAATGCTATAATAAAATTATTAAACAAAATTGAATGCAATAAATATCGAATAAAATCATGCAGATCTGTTATTAATTGTAGTAAGCGATAGTATTAGTTGCATCATTTGTATGTAGTGCTTATAATGATATGTGTATATATCTGTAAGTCCCTGTATAGAAACATGTTGCTTTCCCAGCGGGGAGTTTCTTATCTCAGCTTAATTTAGGTACGCTTATTTCCCTGCAGATATCAGTGAAGACATGTAGTACAATGATATATATATATATATATATATGTATATTATAATTAAATGTTTAGCAATGAGCAATGCAAGCTTAATATGGTGTGATAAGAAAAATAAATGCCTGGATTTATTTTTCTTATCATACCATATATATATATATATATATTTATATACAAATCATATTTTAACATATACCTTAGTTAATGAATCTGAATTCTGTGTCCTCGTAGTGTTAATACAATTTATTAATCCTGACTGCTGGTATAAATAACTTACACCTGGTGACAGACGACAGTATAGAATCATTATTCATTCTTAATCCATTCGCCTCAAAAGACGAGGTAGACTCGCTGGCAGTTAAATGACCTTCAATTCAGAAGACGAGGTACGCTCGCTGGCAGTTAAATGCCTTCGACTCAGAAGACGAGGTACGCTCGCTGACAGTTAAATGACCTTCAACTCAGAAGACGAGGTACGCTCGCTGGCAGTTAAATGACCTTCAACTCAGACGACGAGGTACGCTCGCTGGCAGTTAAATGACCTTCAACTCAGAAGACGAGATACGCTCGCTGGCAGTTAAATGGCCTTCAACACAGAAGACGAGGTACGCTCGCTGGCAGTTAAATGACCTTCAACTCTGAAGACGAGGTACGCTCGCTTGCAGTTAAATGACCTTCAACTCAGAAGACGAGGTACGCTCGCTGGCAGTTAAATGACCTTCAACTCAGAAGACGAGGTACGCTCGCTGGCAGTTAAATGACCTTCAACTCAGAAGACGAAGTACGCTCGCTGGCAGTTAAATGACCTTCAACTCAGAAGACGAGGTACGCTCGCTGGCAGTTAAATGACCTTCAACTCAGAAGACGAGGTACGCTCGCTGGCAGTTAAATGACCTTCAACTCAGAAGAAGAGGTACGCTCGCTTAACTCTGCTGTTATATATTTTCCAATATTTTGTACATCCCTTGGCAGGGTAATATTTTGTTAACATTTATGAATAGTAGAGGAATGTGTTTTGGCCTTCGTCCTTATTTTGATCTTAAGTACCATTATATTTTGTTTGTTTTGAATGTCTTAAAATAGACAATATAATTTACGGCAAGTTAAATACAGTTTCTGGTAAAATGCACTGAGCATTTAAACGTGAAGCGAGTGGGTTAAGATCCCGGCGCACTTACCATACTCGCCTCTGTGGTTACGAGGTTCACGGGTTCAATCCCACCGGAATCGATGGGATTTTATCGACTATAAATATGCGAGTATGTTTTCCTTTAAAAGGGATGTAAAGCTGTAGGATCCGTTTCCTAAGTTTAAGGCACACAAACGCACCTCAAGCCTGAAAATAGAGACCACTGCGCAAATTGTCTGCTTTTTTACACCTAGATATTAATTGCTATGCTAATGGCATTAGAAGTTAGAGAATTTCGTTAAATAATATACTAGGCTACTCACTACTCCTAACGAGAAGTTGGGAACAGCGTCCATGAAACAATTCAAGGACACCATTACAACGATAAAAGGACAGCACTAGCGTAATGAGATTGAAGGATTTTTTATTTGTTTATCCATTATATATTCATTCTTTAAACTGTGAACACTTTGCCTTCTTCAGTCATACAATATTTAATTTTAAAATTCGTAGTTTTTTTCTAATATTGTATATTAGTATATTACGATGCGAGGTTGGGAAGTGGTTTTTACAGAATCGAGAAAAATGTTTAAAAACCGAGCGATAGCCAGGTTTTTAATATCCGAAATTCTGTAAAACATTTCACAAACGTGCGTTGTACATTAATTTTTACGCGATGGTGTTTTTAAAACAATAAATAATAGTAAAATAATAATATCTTTGTTGCAAATATTTGCGTTCATTATAAACAATTGACTAACGTTAACTGTGTGGGCAATGTTTATTAGTTGAAACTACAGGAAACCGCGAGACAATGTTAGTGATAAAATGGCGGCAGGTAGGCCTACGTATTTATTGTTTTATTTTTTTCAAATAAAGTTCAGTTCATTTACAATGCAGAGATTTATTTCGCATGATGAATATTAACACTACCTTTCGGATATATTTTTGTATATAGATTGTATGTAGTATACATAGAGGGCGTTTTATATTATGTAATATTGCAGTATAGTTATTTTATTATAGTATAGGTATTTACGTTGACAACCCCGAAATGTAGGAAGTTGAACTTTCAATCATGGTCGCCATTGCTGTAAGTACGACAAAACACACTATCGCACAAAATAAATATTTGTTAGAATATTATTGGAAACTTATGATTAAAGATGAAATGGCCGTTGTACTGAAATTTCAAGGCCGGCTAAATGTTTAGACTCAAGAAAAACTTCAAAAACCCATATAATTTATCAGCGTTGGATTTGATTTCAGTATCTCATGAATACGTCTGACTGTGTGAGGTGTGCACCGGAAGCGGAAGGATGGAGGTTTTTTATTCGTGTTCATGCTCAGATTCCCATGAAATGTGGCGCAAGCTTTCCCGGGGATAACGTCGTTCGCATCTTATTATAATAATAAAATGTTAAAACAGGTATATTTTACATAGCATAATTGTGGCCATGAGGCCAGTCAACCACTACCTCATCCTCGTGTCTTCGGTAAAGAACCTCCGTTTGGACTTCAAGGAATGATAAAGTGATATATTGACCTTGTTTGCAAATGAGATATAATGTCAAACTAAAAAACTGAACAGGCACCTATCGAAAAACAAAAGAGAGAAAGTGGCATTGGTTTGGACGTACTCTGCATAAACCACAAAATGAAATAGAAAGATATTCACTGAATTAGAATTGTCAACTTTGAAGCATAATCTTTCACTCAGACTCCTTGATTAAGAGATTAAACTAATTAATTAATTAGGACGAGTATTATTACCATACAGATGTTAAATCTCCATAGGACGAAATTATCGTGATATACGAGATGTATATACAATCAAATCGTGAGAACACGAGGGATTTGATTTTTATATAATTAAATACAAATAAATTGAATTAAAGAAGTTGATACAATCCCGAATAAACGACCAGTTAGTTTTTTACGGAAATAATTTAGCAACTACATGGTACCGCGTTGTCAAACAACAGGTACTTGAAGCGGCGACAAAAGAGTTAACCTTTGAGGAAATTCATTGTAATAGCAGAATACCAGCAATCTAAGATATTAAACCGAGCTTCGCTGGCAGGTTATGAACA
This sequence comes from Diploptera punctata, assembly GCA_030220185.1. Taxonomy (NCBI): domain Eukaryota; kingdom Metazoa; phylum Arthropoda; class Insecta; order Blattodea; family Blaberidae; genus Diploptera; species Diploptera punctata. Next base: position 45,292 of record JASPKZ010010681.1, on the reverse strand, counting down.
AAGAATTGATGTATGGCTTCGAAACTACAGCGTAAAGTAAACAATTCCTAATAAGGAACCGGACAAACCGCGAGAACGCGAAGCTAGCAAACAAGCTGGAAAAAGTCACTGACCTAAAGAAATTTATATAATAAATTTAGACCGGAATTCCCCAGTGTACGAACTTTTGGTAGAACTGTATTTTAGAATGGGAGTATTCATCCAGGGAACATGGTGGATCCTTGTCCAATCAAAAGACGGCGATCCCTTCCTGGGAGCTAAGGAATCGTTGTCAGCCAATATAGTAAAAGGTTATATCGCGACAAGGTAATGACCTCATGACGACACGATTACAGAGAGAGGGTAAACGAAGTTTTCCTTATCATCATCATCTTCATTCATGGATTAGGTCTGTTGACCCGTTCCGACTTCAGCCCATCTCTTTCTAGGTCTGCCCACATCTCGGGTGCCTGTAGGTTTGTATTTTGTTATTTGTTTTGGATATCTATCTTCATTCATTCTGTCTATGTGTTGCTTCCATTTTGGTCTATATGTATCCATTTTATCAGTTATTGCAAATATTTCAAGTTCCTGTCTTATTTCTGTGTTCTTGATTCTGTCTTCCTTAGTGCACCCTTTAACAGATCTCAAAAATTTCATTTCTGCCGCCGTTATCCTACTTAGGTCTTGTTTTTTTATGTATCCAGGCTTCTGAACCATAGAGCAGTACCGGTACTGCCAACATTTTATAAAATTTCAGTTGCGTCTCTCTTCTTGTTTTGTTATTTAGTGTTCGTTTTATCGTACCACATATTCCCTGGGATTTTGCTATTTTATTATTTATATCATTATCATAATTAAATGAAATGTCACATCCTAGATAATTGAGATGGTTCACCTGTTCTATGATTTTGTTTCCTATTACTATTTTCGATCTGATTTGATTTTTCCCTTGGAATGCCATTACCTTAGTTTTTTCTATGGATATTTTGAGATTATATTGTTCACATATATTATGTAGTTTAAAAATATTCCTCTGAAGTTCGTCTTCTGTATTTGCTATTATTACCTGGTCATCAGCGTATAATAATGTTTTCAAGTAGTGTGTTTTATCTAATTTTATTCTTTATTTGTTTCTTCGTTCCTTTTTTTATTATATCATTGATGTATATGTTAAATAAAACTGGAGAGATACTGCATCCTTGTTTAACTCCTTGATTAGTATGAATTTTATTTTTACTTACTTCATTTCTAGTTTTTATAACAAAATGTGTGTTCCAGTACAAACTCTTTATAGCTGCTATTAACTGTTTCGGAATTCCTTTTTCTTTTTAAAATTGTCCAGAGTTTTCCTCTGTCTACTTTATCAAATGCCTTGACAAAATCAATAAAAGCTATGTGTGTTTCCATGTTATATTCTCTTCTTTTGTTTATAAATTATTTTATCGTAAATATATTATCCATACATGAACGCCCTGGTCTGAATCCACTTTGTTCTTCTGTTAACATTACCTCTGTTATTTGTTTTAACCTAAATGTTAAGATTCTTGAGTATATTTTATAGCCTGCAGTTAAAATGCTTATTCCTTTGTAGTTGTTGCAGTCTTTACGTTCTCCTTTCTTAAAAATAAATTGTACTATTGCTGTTGTCCAGGTTTCTGGTATTGTTGCTTGTTTCCAACACATAAATTTAAAAAATGTAATAATCTCAGTTTAAAAAAAATTCCTCCATATTTTATTAATTCCATATTAATTCCGTTTTCCTTATACCCAACAAAATTATGTTAAGTTAGTTCTTCGTAGCTCACTGAGGCGGGAGTCGGAACAGACTCACGGACATAGTTGTTAATCGGCACAATGGCCATCAACTAGGAAAATACATAACTCAGGGATTTTCACACTTAGAAACAATTCTGCCGTGATAGATCCTCAGAGATTCCATCTTGCATTCTAAATGCGTTCCTGTGGTTAATACCATGTCCGACATTAAATGTGTCTACAATGACACGTGTAACCAGTGTCCAGTTCAATTAATAAATAAAGCACATTTATTAAAATTCATCTAGCGTAGTCTTGCGCCGGCCAGCTCCTTGCTTATCCATATAGAAAGAACCTCAACTCTACCAATTTCCAAACTGAGCAACCTAAGTTCTCATACATGGAGAATTCCTTCCATATTCCTGGCGCCCACTAAATCCCATCTTCACCTCTTTATGCCCATAATTAATCCTCCCTTAACTTTCGAGGAAGAGAGGAAGGAGAAATACATGAAATGGAAAAGACTTGGTTGGAGGTGAAGAGCTTGGCAGATGATAGAACTAAACGGAGGAATGCCATTATGGCCCTATGATCCAGCTAGAAGAGAAAGGAAACGATGGTGATGGTGAAATTGACCTTCACTGTATAGATATAAGAATCGAACACAAGGTGCCGTCCAATTCCAGCTCTTTCGGTTTATTTATTTACAACATGACTTAATTTGATGCATTTACGTTATATTTTATGTTGAAAATATTTGTTACATCATTATCATCACTCCAAAGATTAGGCAATTACCCGCTCCGACTTCATAATGCATCAGCTCAATGTTTTCTAGGCTTTCACACATCACGTCTTCCTCTTGCTTGATAATTTCTTGCTAGCAGTGGATATCTCTCCTTACCCATTCCATTCATGTGATCAATCCACTTTTGTATATAATTCGTGATTTTATCCAATAAAGGCTGCACTTTTAATTCTTCTCTTATATCTTCATTTCTAATTCTATCAACTTTTGTACATGCATTAACTTGTCTGAGGAACTTCATTTCCGCCATCTGTGTTCTGTCTGTTTTTTCGTTGGAGCCCAAGTTTCACATCCATATAATATTGTGGGAATTGTCATAACTTTATATGTTTTTATTTTTGTTTTCTTTTTAATTTTATTCCTAAATGTTCTTTGTATTATTCCGCACACCATCTGAAATGTATTTATTTTGGAATCTATATCTCCCTTCATATTGAAGCTAATATCGCAGCCCAAATAGTAAAACTAGACACCTGTTCTATAAAAAAATTAAAATATATATGTAGTCAATATGCCCATTTCACCAATTAATGTTTTAAAATGGTCAACAAGTTTCTACAGCCAAGCTGTCATTCTCAAGACCAGATATTGGAGTCAATATCTGGTCTTGAGAATGACAGCTTGGCTGTAGAAACTTGTTGACCATTTTAAAACATTAATTGGTGAAATGGGCATATTGACTACATATATATTTAATATTATATCACCAAGAAGATCACTTGTGTATTAAATACCTGTTCTATACTTTGGTTTTCGAAATAATTTTGATCTCACTGGATCTTTCCCTCTAAAAGCCATAATCTGAGTTTTTCTTACTGATATCTTAAAATCGTATAATGTACATATTTAATTTAGTTCATACAAAGATATGTGTAAGTCACATTCATTTTTTCTCTGTATAATAATTAAATCGTGTGCAAACAAAATATTATATATATATATATATATATATATATACCCATAGTAATTCTGCCCGAGCGCAGGTCTTTCACTGCAATCATAGCATTTTCATGCTATGCTTTGCAGCATTACTAGGGAATTGTAGGTGTGGTATAGCTTTCCCTTGCTTTCCATACCGGTGAAGGATGATGATGTTGATGATGATGATGGTGATGACGGCCAGATTATTTCAGGGACAGTTTGGGCCTTAAAGTTTTCCTCACATTTGTCTTACAGGTGAGGAAAAACCCCGATAAAAACCTCGCCCAGAAAAACTGTCCCGACCGGGGACCAAACCCGGGCCCGCTGCGTGACAAAGCAGCACGCTACCTCGAGACCACAGCGGTGGATATATATATATATATATATATGAAAGTTTTCTTGGGTTTTCCGCGTCTTGGATTCAAGTTCGGCCTCTGGCCAATGATTCCGATGTTTCGGCATGATCCCACATGCCATTATCATTCCTTGATAATGACATGTGGAATCATAGCGAAACGTCGGAATTATTGGCCAGAGACCGAAATTGAATCCAAGACGCGGAAAACCCAAGAAAACTTTCATATCCATACTTATATCCGCGTAAATCTGCAATATAACATAAATATATATATATATATATATATATATATATATTATTTTTTACTCTTCTTCCTTTTCGGATTCATTAAAATTTCCGTCTATTTAAAATGTCGTGTGTGTGTGTATATATATATATATATAATATATATATATATATATAATATATATATATATATATATAATTTTGTATATGAATAAATATTGAGTAATTTAATACTGATGCTACAGTGTTAATTCTGGTTATTTTTAATATTACTGCACAGTGTATGTAGCCCGTAGGGCTGAGCGAATATGTAGCGTGGGGTTTTGCAAGGGCCGCAGGGGCTTCGCCAGATAAGCTCTTTCCTCTATAAAAGCGCGTGTGGTGGTGGGGGGGATGATGGATTGGAACTGTTGGGGCTATAAACCAAAACCTGAAGTTTGACTGTCCGAAAGTCTCCTCCAGGCTCGCGCATTGTTTGTGACTAATCTCGTGCATCTGTACCATTATTTTCATCCTTGTTAACTTATAAGCAGCGCTCTACTTTTTAAATTAAAATTAACGGCGTCCATTAAAAATAATAAAGTACGTGTATACTCTTGCTATTCGCGATATAAAAATTAGGTTAAGTGCTGCATAATGTGTAGTGAACTTAACCAAATATCATGAAACAAATTTTCGTGTTAGCCTGCAAAGAAAATTTAAAAAAATAGCTAAACTCTAATAATATTTAACCCTTAAATTGGCAAAAGACAAATGTCTTGTGTCAGTTATTTGAATGTGGCGGACCGCACTGAAAACGGAATCTTTTATAACTGTTATTATTAGGTATTTTGTATAATTAGACACATATTTAAGTGGTTTCTTTTCGTTCGTTTTTTCTGATATATTAAAAATATTAAATTAATTAAACCAACTTGTGTATCCAAAAGGATACATTATGAATTTACGGGTTAATTATTGTAAATTTTCCAACTTTTAAAGAAGTAATTAATTGAGTTGGTTAAAATTCATCGGAGAACATATTGTTTAAACAACTCACCTCATAGGATTCATGCTTCCATGATATCGCGATTTCAAACATAATCATGTTCATCGTCAGCCATAACTCCGACTGATGAAATTCTTCGGCCGTCAACTATTCTATTGTCGCCATCTTCAGTGCTGCCATCTATGGTTGAATTTATGAACTTCGAAATCAATGTAATTTCGTTAGGGATATCAAAATTCATTGATCTATTTTTGTTTTTCTGAATGTATATTTTTTCCCAAACTGTCAATTCCAAAGGTTTTCCCAACTTTAATTAAATATAATTGACTTGGTGTTTACTTGATGGAAATCCATAATTATAAATTAAATAAAAATAAAACTTAGTTTTATTCGATTTTCGTATTTATTAAGATATAATTCAGTGACAGCTGTTTCGGTACACTGTACCTTTGTTAACATGTCTGAAGAAGGTACAGTGTGCCGAAACAGCTGTCACTGAATTATATCTTAATAAATATGAAAATCAAATAAAACTAAGTTTTATTTTTATTTCATTTTAAAGAAGTGTTAATTACACTTGTCAACAAAAATGAACTTTTTTTCTTTCACAAGAATAAAAATATGAGATTTTAGGAATATTTTTCATTCTGAATTTAAATATCATATCAGTTTTTTCCCATCAGGCAAGAGTTTTCGGTGATATTCATTTACATTTTTTATAATTTTTATAATTTTTGATAAAATCCATCTAACTCTAACTTATTCTGACTTACCTAGAAAGTGGTAGATAGTGATTTTCGGGCATATTTTGCATCTGGAACATCTCTCTTCTTGGTCCAGTAGTAGAACCCATTTAATCAGAATTAACTGTTTATAGTATCGTTAAAGTTACAGGTACTTAAGAATCACATAACATACACAACGATTGACACACAATCCACTGGATTCACTTAAAGATTCAATATCATGGCTTTGATTGCTTGGCTCGTCCTGTCTGATATATGCAGGTTGAAGGAGTTTCCCTTAGGCTGGAGAGTGATACCTAGGTATTTGAAACTGTTGAAAATACCTAGGTATCACTCTCCAGCCTAAGGGAAACTCCTTCAACCTGCATATATCGGACAGGACGAGCCAAGCAATCAAAGCCATGCACGAAATAAAAGACATAACCAAGATGTCTATGGAAGCAGCAATAAAACTCTTCCAAGACCAAGATTGTACCCATAGCCACATACGGTCTTCAACTGATATGGGATCATCTGGACGCCAACAGCTTTAGAATCCTGGAAAAAGTTAAATCCGTGTATTTGAAAAAGGCAGCGGGTCTGCCAAAGTTCGCACCCTCCCGCACGGTCTATGAACTGACAAAGGAGCTATTTCTCATAGAAGAGCTCCGATTGAAACTATTCCTGCCATCTACAGCGAGCTATAATACTGTACTAAGAGAGCTGCAGTGAAAAAAGAATCCATTTGGACCGATTTCTACAACACCGATGCCACGATCTCAGAAGACTGGAAGAAGCCGAACTACGAACTACGACACCTAGTGACCCGGCTAGCAGTACACGGCTTCCATCACAGACTGTGCAAAATGAAACAGTTTCATGACCCGGGACCAGAATGCGTGTGCGAGCGATGCGGCATGTTATGTGAGAGATACCATGTGCTAAAGTGCAAAAACAGAGGGCAATTTCTGACAGGATTCTGTTTGGACAGATAAACTAATATAGATTAACTAATCTTTGCACATTGTGCGCTATACATTATTATTAATTATTGTAAATTTTCCAACTTTTAAGGAAGTGTTAATTACACTTGTCAACAAAAATGAACTTTTTTCTTTCACAAGAATAAAAATATGAGATTTTAGGAATATTTTTCATTCTGAATTTAAACATAATTTCAGTTTTTCCTTATCAGGCAAGAGTTTTCGGTGATCTTCATTTACATTTTAAAATATTGTTTATAATTTTTGATAAAATCCGTCTAACTCTAACTCATTCTAACTTATCTAGAAAGTGGTAGATAGTGATTTTCGGGCATATTTTGCATCTGGAACATCTCTCTTCTTGGTCCAGTAGTAGAACCCATTTAATCAGAATTAATTGTTTATAGTATCGTTAAAGTTACATCAGTCTGGTACTTAGAGAAACACATAACATACACAACGATTGACACACAAGTCTACTGGATTCACTTAAAGATTCTATATTTATCCGATATAACATTACATTTTAAAGCTTGTATACAAATGAGAAACAGGGAAAATAAAATGTGAATTTTTTAAATATTTTAGATCAAAAAATACATGTTTAGTTACATGTGAAAGGGGCATACAAACTAAAATTTCAATGGCAAATGCAACTAAGCCATTACATGGAATAAGTTGGAACAAAAACATTACAAAGGAAACTAAAATGAAAATTTATAAGATCATAATACAGAATATTTTGTCATATGGAAGGGAAACTTGGCCTTTCACGGAATTACAAAAGAATAAAATTAGAACAGTTGAATTTGATTATCTTAGAATAAGTCCTCAAAAAAAAAAGACAGGATAAAATAAGAAATGAATTCCTTTGAAGAGAGATGAATGTCACCACATCTGTTGTTAAGAAGATTGAAAATCAAACTCTTAAATGGTATGGCCATGTATAAAGAATGAAAAATGAAAGATGGCCAAAACATATATATATCCGGGTTCGAATCCCGTCCAGGCATTTATTTTTCTTATCATACCATATTAAGCTTGCATTGCTCAATGTTAAATATTTAATTATAACATCGATAAAGCGTCACTGCTATAAAGTAAAAATGTTCTCTTTAATTTACTTACTTGTTATAGTCAGCTACTAGATGGCAGTGAAGACCGAGTTCTCGCGACATCTAGTAATAATGGGGAATATAATACATATATAAGAAAAAATAAATGTTTGAATTGGATTCGCCTGGTGGTGTAATGGATATCACACTGAGGTACAGACTCAGAGATCCGGGTTCGAATCCCGTCCAGGCATTTATTTTTCTTATCATACCATATATATATATATATATATATATATATATATATATATATATACCAATGGTCACCCCCTGGAAGAAATAAACGTGGCAGACCAAGATGGAAATGGAAAACCTACATCAGAACTATAATGGATGATAAGAATTTGTAAGAAGAAGATTGAATGATAGAAATAAATGGAAACTAAAGACGACAAATCTTCTAAGTGGGGGAAAGCCGAAAAAGAAGAAAAAGATAAAAATGAGAATAAAATTAGTTAAATCATACGAATTGTATTGTGTTAAAATTATCTTATTTTTCGTGTAACAAGAGCTATAATACATTCCCTCAGTCATCAATTTTCATTAATGGAAGTGGAATCATGGACTTTAACGCTAAAGAGTGTAAACTTGATCCCGTCTTATCCTTACAACTGAAACTTTATCCAGTTTTAGATTAACTGCTTGGGTTGTACGATGTTGGGTAATCTGGCAGCAGCAGTTAGAGATCCTATGTGATGACTCTTAACATTAGATGGGAGTTTACATCGTTCAGTCTATCTTATATACACATAAAGACAATCAGTTTGAGGTATACTTGGAAAATGTTACTGTTATAGAGCAGGTACACAGCAAATAGTGTGTCACAAAAATGAATGCTACAATTGTTTTTATTGTGATTTGGTTTGATTGTTGCAAGATTTTTTTAAATTATCAATATGAGCAGTATAACATATATAAAATTATAAATACATATAACATTCTGTACAAAATTATTAGTTTGACAGTTATATGGCGCATTTAGTACTTAATTATAATAATAATTATTATTATTATTATAATTATTAGTGTTATTATTATTATTACATATTGTTATTTGCGGATGACCAGATAATAATTGCTGAAGAATATGAAGACATGGAGTTTATGTTCAGAAAATTATTGGACGAATACGATAACTGGGGTTTGAAAATAAATTTAGAAAAAAACATTTTATATGGGATGTGGAGCCGAAACCGAAGATTTGATATTTGAAAATGAAAAGGGGTATATTAGAGGATGTGAAGAATTTGAGTATCTGGGAGTATAATTAGATAAAGAGGATAAACAAGAAAGTGATATTAAGAACAGAATAAATAAAGGTAGAGCAATAACAGCAATGATGAATGGAGTCTTATGGAACAGACATATAGGCCTAACCAGGAAAAATATGTTACAAATATATAATTCAATAGTGAGAAGTACTGTCACATATGGAGCTGAAGTTTGGAAATTCAACAAAAACTTATATCGATGGAAATGGATTTCTTGAGGAGAGCAGCAAAATGTTCAAAATTAGACAAAATAAGAAATACTGTCATAAGAGAAAAAATGTATATTGGTTATTCAATAGTAGATTATATACAGTATAAGCAATTAAATTGTTATGGGCACGTACGACGAATGCAAGAAGAAAGATTACCCAGGAAAACATTTGGAATGGTGTCCACCTGGAAGAAGGAGGAGAGGAAGACCTCGAAATTCGTGGATGCAGGAAATAAGAACTGGAATGAGAGCAAGGGGACTGGAGGACATGGATTGGATGGAGAGAGACGAGTGGAGAAGAAAAATAAAACTTAGGCACAGAAAGACGTGTAAACATTAAAATTCTGTATATAAATAAATACAATTATTATTATTTCTATTATTATTATTATTATTATTATTATTATTATTATTATAAAATGATAAATAATTAAAGTAGTACCTAATATGTCAGTCGTCCTCATCTATTTTAATATTTTAACATTTTATTACATAACCTCAACGGTGTTTTAAAATAATATTATGAATGTGTATATAGCATTTGTGGAAAGCGACAGTTGAATTTAATATCGATAATGAGTTCGTAAAACTGCATTATTTATTCGTTTTAAAGTGTTACTCTAAATGTGATTTGTCAATTTAGTAAAAAAGATGAATGTAAGTGACTGTATAATTTATAATTTACAAACTAGATCATTTTCGTGCACACCTATCAACGAGAAAAAATGACCTTGAACAACAAGGTAGGCCAACTCCATATTTATCGGATCTAACAAAAAAAAGAAAAGGCTGTAATCTTTAATATACTACCCTTTAACCCCCTCAAAATTCCCTTATTAAATACAACTATTTTACTATCTTCAGGGGTTACTGTTACTTGGGCCCATCATGGTTTACTCTGAGTATCGTCGAGGCATTCCTGCTAGGCCTAAAAAATGTTGAGGGAAAAAAGATAAATTGTAAATATGAGTATAAATTGAACTTTTAATCACTTAGGGTTTATTGAAAGTCCTGTAAACAGGGGATATCATTGAATAAATCCTGCGTACAACTGGGGTAATAGCTCTGACCACCGCACGCCACCGCGTTTAAGTTATTTCTATTCGTTTATTTTCTTCTGATTTATTTAAAATATTAAATAAATTAAACCAATTGTTGTATCCTGTAGGATACATTGCCAATTTACGGGTTAAGAGTCCAAAAAGCTACTTTTATCGCGTTTCTCACTTAAAAGGGTTGTTTTCAAAGGTGTAGGAGTTGAATATCACAACTATCTTATAGCCTATGTTCTACCCGGGAATCTCCTGAAAATTTTGCAAAAAGCCCCATGACATCGGATGAACAGTATGGTGGCGCATAAAATACGAACAAACAAGCAAACATTAATGTTTATATATTAGCCTAGCCAATTCCCGGCGAGCGCTGTTACACCTAAATTAATTAAATGTGTTTTTATGTTTAGTTAAAAAAGTAAAAAGAAAAATAAATATTAATTTATATCGTAATTATCAGTTCAGCAGTTCTGTGTTCGGGTTAGAGATAAATTGGCGGGTTTACGGGTAATTCGATCTTTTTAGGCGTAGATTCATCGGTTTAAGAGTAATTTTAACGTTTTACGTCTAGTTTCTAGTTTTAGAGGTAGTTTAATCGGTTTACTGGTAGTTTTGGTCTTTATAGAGGCAGTTTGATTAGCTACTGGTAATTTGGTTGTTATAGAGGTAATTTAATCGGTCTAGGGGTAGTTTCGTCGGATCGGTTGTAATTTTTAGTTTATGTTTCTGGGTTAGATTAGGTCAGGTATCGGTCCGGTCAGGTCATATCAGGTTGGGTTAGGTTGGTTTGGGTTCCATTAGGTTATGATAGGATAGGTAAGATTAGGTTTAGTTAGGATCGGTTCGGTTAGGTCAAGGTTAGGTTAGGTGAGGGTTAGGTCCGGGTTAGGATAATGTTATGTCAGAGATAGGTCAGGATTAGATAAGGTTTAGTTTCGGGTTAGGGTCCGGGTTTGGATTCTGGTCCAGATTCGGGTTCAGTTTGGGTTTGGGTTTAGTTTCGGGTTCAGTTCGGGTACAGTATGGGTTTAAGTTTTGAGTTCCGTTTTTCTATCAGTTTTGGTTTCGGGTTTTGATTTCAGGTTTGGGTTCACGTTTGGATTCGGGTTAGGTTAGGTTAGACACGGTTTGGTTAGGTTTAGATTCATGTTAGGTTCAGTGAAGATTCAGTGTAGTCTCTGTGTAGGTTCGGTTTAGGTTACGTTAGGTTCAATTTAAGTTCAGGCTAGGTTCCAGTTAGGTTAAGGTTAGGTTAGGTTCAGTTATGTTCAGTTAGGTTTCGTTAGTTTAGGTTCGGTTATTATCGGTTATGTTCGGTTAAGTTAGGTTACGTTGGAAATTTGACAGTAGCCTATAGGTGATGTCGGTCAGGTTGGGTCAGTATAGTACAGATTAGGTCAGATCAGATCATTTAAGCATCCAAACAGCTACTTTTTCACGTTTTTCACTACAAAGGGTGATTTTTAATGGTATAGGAGTTGAGTATCACAACTCTCTTATAGCCTATGTTCACCCCGGGAATCTCCTGCATATTTTGCAAAAAGCCCAATCACAATCGGATGAAGGGTATAGCAGCGCATAAAATACAAACAGACAAGTATTCATTTTTATATATTAGACTAACTAATACCTGGCGTGCGCTGCTACGACTAAATACATTAAATGTGATTTTATGTTTAGTTGAATAAGTAAAAAGAAAAATAATTACATAAATTTATATCGTAATTATTTTTAGATACCCTGTGCTGTTTACCCGGCGTTGCCCGGGAATCTATTTATTTCGATCTTCTTGGCATCAATGAGCTGAAAGACAGAAATGGTTAATATAAGTTATCTGTAAAGAAGATATATAAATATATACATGATGTTACAGACCTTTTTATAGAATTTCGTGAGATGTATAATACTGGGTACATTAATTTGATGCATGTGCTATGGCTCAGGCAGCGTAAGTCATATATTCTTCCAAAAAGCGATTCTTTTAGTGCATTGATGAACTTTTCTTTCAGCTTTGGCCCTATAGTTTTTTATTCAATGTCCCAGGTTGTCATTTAGACATTCCTGGTGTTCTCTCCTTGCATTGGTGTAATTATATAACCCACTTCTGATGTTGTGGTGCGTGGAAGGCCTGGTTAAGGTGCCCCAATGATATGATGTGTGGTGATGATAGTGGTGCGCCTTAATCCTAAACATAATCTAATGAATGATTATGAATATTGATCTTGCAGAAGATTTCCGGGCTGTTGGCCGTGGTCTTGAGGCTTGTAGTTCCCCAACGTTTCGCCAGAGACTGCGTCCGGCATCCTCAAGGGTTGTCTTGTCGCCAGTCTGGCGAAACGTTGGGGAACTACAAGCCTCAAGACCACGGCCAACAGCCCGGAAATCTTCTGCAAGATCATCACAGTAACTCCGGCCGTGAAAGCCTAAGTCAATAGGTTATGAATGCGTTGGCCAGATTGTTTTGGGGGGATCATTTGCGCCTTAAAGGTTCCTGACATTTGTCTTACAGGCGAGGAAAAACCTAAAAAAGTCATCGAGGTAACTCGTCCGGATTGAACCCGGCCCCGCCGCATGACAAGGCAACACGTTGTCTCAAGACCACAGCGGTGGACCTGGCCCTATAGTACATTTGATAATATGTTATATATATATCTTAATTTAAAAAATCTCTAAACGATGGTAAAAACTCAATTAAAATCAGTGAAATAATGTTTGAGTTCATAAAGGAATGACCGACTCACAGACAATCATTTTTATATATGAGATTTAAAAAAAGTGTTTTATGTAATTATTTTATAATGTATTTAGGTTTTTGTATCAAATGGTATTGCGAGAAAATGTTATTGTTGTATCTGGTAGAAGGGATCGCTTGTCTTTTCTGAACGCTTCGCAAGCTTCTCCCTGTAGCGTTTGTGTTTTGTTGATGTGCAACACAGTTGAGTTTAGAGATGGCGTCCGTTGTATAAAACCCACGCGTGCCGTGTGCAAAACTTAATAAACAAAGTTTGTAATAATTGTGATAGTTGTTTAAGCGTTTGTACAGTGTTTTAGTAATGTTTTACGCGTGTTTTGATGTGTGTGGAATGGACACAGGAACAGGGGTTGTCTTGAAATCTGCACAAGGTTCGTAGATTTGTATTACGATATTTGTAAGTTTATTGTTAGTTGATGTTATCAATAAATCTCCCTATTTTATCCTTAGTTTGACCTTCACCTTAAAGGTACCTTCGCTCAAGTTTCCAACACGAATCGAAGATTTAAAAATAATATATCCTTATGCAGATTTTATCATGTTTTACTTTCACGTATTAATTTAGTCGATTACGTAAGAGGAAAAATGTATCATCATCACAGTTCATTCACGATATTAGGCAATTTGTTGACCTGTTTTGACCTCAAGAGGAATAAATTATATCGTAATTATTTTTAGACACATCATACTGATTATCCGGCGTTACCTTATGTATGTTCGTTGTATTGTAGGACCCATCGTTACTGGTTTCAATGAGTGGAAATGAAATCTGTTCTACGATGTTATGTAGTAGGCCTATATTATGGTATTCCAAGTTTAAATATATATATCCGGCAATCAAACATGACTCATGTCACCATGGTGATGGCGAAGTAATAAGTGACATTTCATCTAATACATTACTATAACTGTTGTATTTTACATTAGTAAATTGTCAATTTTTCATTTAACTTGATTAACTGAGGTTTGCTTAAGGGAGGATTATAAACAAATTTCTTCCTGATGGCTTAGCGTATTTCCCTTTCTACTAACTTAGCTTCAGGAGCTGTGCTATGATTTGAATTAAATTGTTGAGTAGGATTGCGTCCCAGCTGTGCCCAGGGCCTGCGGCTGGTAGATAGCGCTACTGTCTCCGAAATAAAAAAAAATATAACTGGCAGAGGCAAGGCTAGCTAAGCAAACATTCCATATCATTCTGGAAAATTAGCTAACATATAATGGAGAAAGAAAAAGGTAGAAATACAACGCAGATTTTATTTCAGCTTAAAATTTCTGTGTTTACTTTTTGTTAATTTGATTTTAGTAATTATAATTTTTCCCAGTTTCCTGTAATCTGCCTTCATTTCAATCTTTCATTCGTCCGTTCATTAATTTCTTTCATTTTGTTTTATTTATTTATTTTACTTTCTTTTTTTCTTTTTCATATTTTGATTTGCCTCCGCCCCTAGTTAAATCAAGCTCTATCTTTGACTACTTAACTCATGCCCCAAATGGGAGTCAATGACCAATCACGTTTCAATGATTTCTGTTTCACAACCAATCAGAGTCGTGTTTCACGAAATATTTATCAGTGTTATAATTACCATATTAAAGAAAGCTCCTTCTTCTTAATATTCTGAACAAGTCTGACCATTATTTTGCAGTGACTGAGCCTGTGAGAAATACGGCTACCAGATTGTATATATAGTGCATGAATGCCAACACATGCCGCATGCGGGAGTTAATATAAAAACATTTGTAGCAATTGATTATACCACCAATTGATTATAGAAAAAAGAAAACACTGTTTATACTTTCTTAAATGTATTTTTTCCCAGGTAACAATCCAGAAAAATATAATTGTCACACTTACATCATACGACATCAGAAATGAATTAATATACAGTTTGATGTGTTTCATTTTTTCTCCACTAGAGAATATTCTTACAATATTGCATTCCTTTGGCAATAAATAGTATGATTTGGTTGCAGTGATAAACAAAAGAAGCAATAGAAGCATATGTATCGTTTCTCATTTGTTTTCAAACATCGCCGTTTACATTAAATATATAAATATTTTAAAATAACTATAGTTAAATAATGATTTGTGAGTAAACAGCTTAATTTTATTCGTTAAATAGTCCTAACAAATGCCACTCTTGATTTCCAAATTCTCTAGATAAATTCACTCCTCAATTCGTGAGTCGTGAATTTATCGATAATTTGGAAATCACTCGTGGCATTACTTATGATAATTATTATAGCCTATTATAATTATTATATAATTTAATTATAATTATTATACACGTCATTTACTGAAACTAGCATGAAGTTATTCTGTACATTTAGTCGTTGATAAAGGTCATATAATAGGCCTAAACCTAACGAAGAAAATAGAAGAAAATCATTTACTAATATTAACAATAGGGATATTTTTTGTAAGTTTTCATTTGCAAACCGTTTATTCATATTTTACATCGCAAGATGTATTCAAGTAAAAGGTACCACACACTTACTATGCAGAACTGAACGTAATCTATGCTTATCGGCAAAAAACATTTCTTACAAATGTGTTTCATATTTTTGTTTTTCTTAAATATTTATTAATTAACACAAAAATGGATAATACGTCGTTATACGAATCGTACAAAACATATTTATCAACTATCAGGTTTTGTAACACTCCCTTCAGTCGTTTTGTAATCATATTCTTTAACAAAACTGTATTTTGTAACTACATTATTTTTAACGTGTCACCATGCTGTTTTAAAATGAAAATTTATTAAAAAATACCACGCAATACTCCAAACATTTATTTATTTATATGATTAATTTCCTAGGAATAGATAGCTTATCATTACGGTATAAGTTAGCAGTTTGTATTTCGGGGATAATGCAAAAATTAAATACTACAATCTTGTAATGACTTTAAAATGGACATAATGATATTTTCTTCAGTGTATATATATAAAAGGCCAACACGCACACACTACTGGGTAACGCTAAGAAATTGGGACTGGAAGTAAATATCAATAAAACTAAATATATGGTCACACATAGAAATACATTGTGTAATGAAAATGACAAATGAGGGAAATTTTGAGGAAGTGGCTGAATTCAAATACCTAGGAACAATAATCACAAACAGGAATGAGATGCACAAGGAAATTAAATATAGGCTCAATTCTGGAAATGCGTGCTATTATGCATAACAGAGACTCTTGCCTTCCCAACTCCTTTCAAATAACGTTAAATTGAAAATATATAAAACTATTATTCTACCAGTTATATTATATGTATGCGAAACATGGACCCTTACGTTAAGGGAGGAAAGGAGATTACGAGTATTTGAGAATAAAATTCTTAGGAAAATGTTTGGACCAAAGAGAGATGAACAGACAGGAGAATGGAGAAGACTGCATAACAGTGAATTACATGGTCTTTATAGGAAGCCTGATGTAATGAGAACAGTTAAGTCTCGTAGACTGCGATGGGCAGGACATGTGGCACGAATGGGGAATGAAAGACATGCATGGAAGCTTCTTGTAGAAAAACCAGAGGGTAAGTAGACCAAGAATGAGGTGGGTGAATAACATTAACTATGATTTGAGGCAAGTAGATTATACAGGGGATGATTGGAAAATATTGGCTCAGGATAGGGATGTATGGAGAGCTTATGCCCGCGTGACCATGAACCTACGGGTCCGATAGTGCCAGTGAGTTAGTTATATATATATATTATTGTGTGTGTAATAAAAGTAGACGAATTACTGTGCGTTCAAGCGATGAGAAGGTTCGCGAGTAGACCGTTACATGTACCGTTTTGATTCTGGTATAGCATCTGACTGTTTTTTTATATTTATGGATGAAATATGTTGGTTCTTTATTCTGAAAACAATCACACTTCTTAATAAGTCATGATACGTTCTGATCTACTTGATGTGGAAGTGGAGCGATTACTGTTAGAGTGTTATCTTCTTTTGCAACATCTGTTGTATTTCCGTCACTTGATATGTCTCGTCCGCAGTGTCTGTTGATTCACTACTGTAAATGTCATCAAAATCTTTATCACCAGTTTCACTTCTATTTGTCCATCCTCTATCCCAGCGGTTCCCAACCTTTCTCGACTCGCGAGTCCCTTCCGCAACGATCCGAGTTTGGGTGAAACACTGACTTTTAAATATACGTAGAGTAGACATGCATAAAATTTTATTCCAAGCAAAATGTTTAATAACCTTAAATTAACTTAACCCTTATCAGTTAAAATCTAAAGTTACTCTAGTTACGGCTTAAAAGTTAAAGTTATGCAACGTGTAGGCCTAGTTGTAGCGAAATCAAATGCATTCCTAACGTTGTTACATAGGCCTAATCTAAATCAGGCATTCGCGGTAAATATTAATTTATTGTGGAAATATTGTGATAAATTCCCGATGTTACACATATGCAACAACGAACATTATAGGATTAATTTAATTTAATTTAATTTTAAAATAATAATAATAATAATATTATTAATAATAATTTATTTTTATTATTATTATTATTATTATTATTATTATTATTATTATTATTATTATTATTATTAGTCCACCGCTGTGGTCTCGAGGTAGCGTGCTGCCTTGTCACGCAGCGGGCACGGGTTCGATCCCCGGTCGGGGCAGTTTATCTGGGTGAGGTTTTTATCGGGATTTTTCCTCACCTGTAAGACAAATGTCAGGAAAACTTTAAGGCCCAAACGGTCCCCGAAATCATATGGCCATCATCCTTATCATTATCTTCCTTACCATTATCATCATCATCATCATCATCATCCTTCACCGGTGTGGAAAGCAACGGGAAGCTACCACACGTACACAATTCCCTAGTAAAGCTGCAAGCATAGCATGAAAATGCTATGATTGCAGTGAAGGACCTGCCTTCGGGCAGAATTACTATGGATTATTATTATTATTATTATTATTATTATTATTATTATTATTATTATTATTATTATTGTTATTGTTATTATTGCCACCGCTGTGGTCTCGAGGTAGCGTGCTGCCTTGTCACGAAGCGGGCCCGGATTCGATCCCCGGTCGGGGCATTTTTTCTGGGTGAGGTTTTTATCGGGGTTTTTCCTCACCTATAAGACAAATGTCAGGAAAACGTTTAAGCCCAAACGGTCCCCGAAATCATATCACCATCATCATCATCATCCTTATCATTATCATTATCATCATCATCATCCTTCACCGGTGTGGAAAGCAACGTGAAGCTACCACACGTACAATTCCCTAGTAAAGCTGCAAGCATAACATGAAAATGCTATGATTGCAGTGAAAGACCTGCCTTCCGGCAGAACTACTGTGGATTATTATTATTATCATCATCATAATGCTGGAGAAATTAAGGAAACAATAAATGACCTAACCTCAAAACCGCCATTACGGAAGTTTTGGCGAACCCCTTGAAATATTTTGCGAACCACCTGGCGGTTCGCTAACCACAGGTTGGGAATCAATGCTCTATCCAATATTCTTATGATATTTGTCTTGTGTGTTGGGCAATTATTTCCATGCATCTGCTGTGATAAGTGTGTGTATTCGAGACAGTTTCTTTTAAAGTGATAATGGTTAGATTGTCCAAATTTTACTCTGCTGCCTTCTTCTTTGCTTGGCTCCATATGTTTTGAGGTAATCTCAATTATTGTTAGATAAGGTGTACAAGTTCTCTTTTTCTCAGATTTTAACCAAATTCAACCCTGTTCCTTTGAAAACAATATTTTATTTCTTGTTTAGAACCCGTTGCAAGAGGTGGCTTATTAAGCTGTTTTTATGGTAGGGTGCGTTGTTAAAGCTATTACGCTTTGTGGAGGAAACATTGTAATTACCTGATTAAGATACCATGAATGAATTTTCCGGCGTTCATTAAATTTTGTATTCGCCAATTTTACTTTCCGTATTATACATTAGAAATGCTCTAGGAATAAATCCATCCTCAGCACCGCAACTATGAGTCTACGTCTGGATTATAATTTCTGAACATCCCTGATAAATTAATATCCTGCCAACGTATATGAAACCATGTCTCATATATATATATATATATATATATATATATATATATACTAGAAGTTCCGGCCACGCGTTGCTGTGGCTAAGGTATACGTTAAAAATTTAAATTAAGTTGCTGCCTTTCAGCCAGATTACTTAAAACTAACACTTACGCACGAAATTAATAATATTGAAAATAAAATGAACACTGAACACACTTAAATTATGAAATAATCAATATTTGTAATTCAATTGAAATTCGCGGTTGCAACAAAAAGCACAGCCATCTGGATCTCTCTTTGTTAAATAATAAACCAATTACCTTACACCGCCATCTGTTAGAATAGTATGGAACTCACAGATAATTATAACTATTTGTTAAATAATAAACAAATAATTTGCAATAAAAAAACAATGCGAATATTAATTTAGTTATAAACTACCCTAACTCTGAAATTAGATCAAACTGCACACAGTGTGCAAAATTTTATTAAAATCGGTTCAGTAGTTTAGGGTTCCATCGCGGACAAACAACGTGACACGAAATTTTTATATATTAAGATATATACACATGTGATGTCTAGTCATTCTCTTCATTCTTCAGAAAACGAAGATACGTTGATTCGTTTTGTAATAAAAGTTGGTGTTTATATTCATACACGTGTCTTTTGCCCTTACGAATTTTAAAACCCAATTATTTTGCGAAGAGTTTGCCTGCAACTTATAAAAGCAATATCTGTTTCACAAACTTGCAATAGCTTATTCGAAGTTGGAATTTGAATAGACATCCAGAACAAGTTTTAACTATTTTCTTTAAGTAGAGCTTTACGTGAAAAACAAAACTTATTAATAGCACGTATTATCTTTTTTTCATGTAAAAATCGAATTTGAGAAAGAGTGAGGGTAATAAACTTGTTGCGGGTGGATATTAATTTATTTATTTACTTAGTGGTTTTGAAAATGCACCCAAATTGTATTTTTAACCAATTCGTTCAATTCAAGTTAATTTTTATGACCAATTTTATTTTTATTTTTTTGGCGTTCAGTTTTTTTAATCAATTTATGCTTGTACATCCTATTAGCACTTGAGACTTCTGCGTAATTTTTTTTTACCTGGGTGGGTTACCAGGCCAACCGCAAAACCCGCAACCTGGAGGACCAGAGTTTAATCTTGCAGTTGTCTTTTTCCTAGAATACTGCCTTGCAAGGCTTCAGAGTTCTGTCTGCCCCGAGCATCTGGTTTTAAGGCGCCAGAAACTCGCCATTCATTCTACATCTTCAGTAAAAGAAGCCCCGCCACGTTAAGATAGATGGAAGGGTTTGGTAGAGAGACGCTATATTTTTCGTTTGAGTCAATAAGAAATGAACTGGGGATATTTTCAATACTCGATGAACTTGAAGAGCACAAATACCGATGAAAAAAAACATTTAGACAGAATGGACAATACAAGAATATCCAAAATGATAAACACCTACAAACCGCATGGAACAATATCTTTGGGACGGCCAAGGAAACGATGGACTTGAGACCGGAACAGGTCGTATTGACCTAATCCTGGAAGTGAAGAAGAAGAAGCTCTCAAATATATTGTTTTGCCCCTTTGCCTTCTTTACATATTTTACTTCTCTTCTTCTTCTATTACAAGGTTTAGGCTATGCAGCCTGTTCCGGCGAAGTTAAAAGTGGAGTCCATCTTCTACGTGGTCAGCCAACATCTCTTGTTCCTCTGGGATTATACAGGAAGGTTCTTTTTGGTATTCTTTCGTTGTTCATTCTCATTAAGTGTTCTGTCCATTTCTTATTATTTTCGCTGATTTTATCTTCAATTATATATATATATATATTTAATTCTTCTCGTATAGTTTCATTCCTTATTCTATCCGCTCTTATGCACCCTTTCACATTACGTAAAAACAGCATTTCCGCAGCCTGTATCCTGCTTTTATCCCTTGATTTCATTATCCAATTTTCACTTCCGTACAACAACAAAGGAACAGCCATTGTTTTATATAATTTAAGTTTCGTATCTTTCCTTGTTTTCCGACCTAAGGTTCTTTTTATGGTTCCACAAATAGCCTGAAATGTATTTACTTTATTTTCTTTATCTTTATTTTCTCTATAAGTTATATCACATCCTAAATATTGGAAATGTGATACTTGTTCTATTATTTTGTTATCCAGTGCAATTTTTTATCTAATTCCATATTTACCAATAAATGCCATTACTTTTGACTTATTTATTGATATTTTACAATTATATCTATTGGCTATTAATTTAAATTTATATGCTAACGTTTGGAGCTCATTTTCAGATTCTGCTAAAAGTACAACATCGTGAGCGAATAATAAAGCATTTATTTTATCTTTATTATCAATTAATATTCTAGTTAAAACCCTCTTCCATTCTTTTAGGTAATCGTCCATATAAATATTAAATAATATAGGTGAGAGTCAACAGCCTTGTCGTACTCCTTGGTTTATTTGAAAAAAATGTCTTATTCTCTTAATTTATTTTAAATTTTATAAGAACATTTAAATATCTCTTCTCAGACATAGAAACTTCTAAGCTTTCACAAACTTTAAATCAAAATTCCTGATTTTGAATTACACAACCAAACACGACTGCACATGATTCACATTCATATGTTTACATAAGGAATGGAAATCGAGTCTCGATCACTCCATGTGAGTCTATTGCTGGATGAACCTGTGGTTGGGTAGATTTTTCTCGGGGTATCTGCCTTTTTTACTGCCACAATTTTCAGTTTTGACTAAAAATGTGCAATTGAAATCAGACAATCTATCGACCTATAATCTCAACAAAAGACTCTTAAAATTGGATAATTTGTGGAAAAGCCCTACTTTTACCTGTGTATATAGTTGAAATATTCTTGTCAGAAGAGGTAAAGAACAATTTTAAATATTCTCTTCTTCTTCGTCTTCACGGTTTAGGCTTATACTAGCCTGTTCCGGCTCCAAATTGCTGATATTTCCATCTTTTCTTAGGTCTTCCCAAACCTCAGCTTCCTCGTGGTGAATAGCTGTATGCTGCTTTTGGTTTCTATTCTCAGACATCCTTGCCAAGTTTTCTTTCCAATTTGTTCTGTATTTCACTATTGTTATGTTTAATTCCTCTACTTTTAGTTATTGGCTTATTTCTGTGTTATGTTTTTTGTCTGTTCTTTGATATCCTGGTCTGAGGAATTTCATTTCAGCAGCTTGTATTCTGGCAGATTTTTGTGTTGTCACTGTCCATGTTTCGGATCCATAAGTAATAATAGGCACTGCCATTGTCTTGTATAATTTCACTATAGAGTCTTTCCTGACTTTATTTTTCAAAGTTCTTTTTAGTGTTCCTGTTATATAATTAAACTTATTTAGTTTGTTGTTTATACCTTTTTCCGCTGTGTATGATATTTCGCAACCTAGGAAGTTATATCTTACCACTTGTTCTATTGGTTTATTTTCTAATATTATCTTTGTCCGAACTGGATGAGCGCCCTTGAAGGCCATTGCTTTTTATTTTTCTGATAATATTTCCATGTTTATATTTTACTTACTTACTCACTGGCACTATCGAACCCGTAGGTTCATGGCCGTGCGGACATAAGCTCTCCATACATCCCTATCCTGAGCTAATGCTTTCCAATCATTTCCTGTATAATCTACTTCCTTCAAATCATAGTTAATGTTGTTCTCCCACCTCATTCTTGGTCTACCAACTGGGCGTTTTCCTTCTGGCTTTCCTACAAGAAGTTTCCATGCACGTCTTTCATTCCCCATACGCGCAACATGTCCTGCCCATCGCAGTCTACGAGACTTAACTGTTCTTATTATATCTGGCTTCTTATAAAGACCATGTAGTTCATTGTTATGTAGTCTTCTCCATTCACCTGTCTGTTCATCTCTCTTTGGTCCTAAAATTTTCCTAAGAACTTTATTCTCAAATACTCGTAATGTCCTTTCCTCCCTTAAAGTAAGAGTCCATGTTTCGCACCCATATAATATAACTGGTAGAATAATAGTTTTATATATTTTCAGCTTAACGTTTTTTGAAAGGAGTTGGGACATCAAAAGTCTCTGCAATGCATAATAACATGCATTCCCAGAATTGAGCCCATGTTTAATTTCTTTGTGCATCTCATTTCTATTTGTGATTATTGTTCCTAGGTATTTGAATTCACCCACTTCCTCAAAATTTCCCTCATTTGTCATTAGCTGTCCATTTCCATTATATACTGATTTACTTCCTAAATTAATTCCCCCAGTCGTCATTTGTTTCCATGATATTATCATGTCGTCAAAATAAATGTTAAAATATTCTTACTATATGAAATAAATGTAGTTGTAGGTCAGAGAGACCCAGAGAGGGCAAATCATAACGCGCCGTACAACCGAGTATGATATAAATCTGTTTTTTCTATGCCAAAATGCTATTCATATGAAGAGTTGAAGCATTGATGTCAATCTATACATCTCACTTTCTCTTCTGCTGTGACGATTTTGATTGATTACTGGAAACATTTGAGAAGCGGGCGTTGTTAATATTTTATAGTGACTGTAATAAGAAAAGAGGAGAATGAGTGACTGTAATAAGAAAAGAGGAGAATGGGGGTGGAGAAGACGTCGACACTCTTGCGAATGTGGTTATGCTTTATGAATATTTCATTGAGAGTCTGAGTCCTATCTTGTGCAGCTTTCATCGTGTGTGAGAGAGAGAGAGAGAGAGAGAGAGAGAGAGAGAGAGAGAGAGAGAGAGAGAGAGAGAGAGAGAGAGAGAGAGAGCGCTCTGATATAATAGAGTGTGCCCTCGTAATTACATACCACCTGAGTAATGCTGGCGTACTCCATTAACATGGAGATTCTGTGGTTTCTTATTGCTGCCTGCATAATGAGATGACATTCTTCTAACCGATATACGATAAAAACAGTTATGAAAGTCATTTATATATCTTTGCAGTGTTCATAAATACCGGCGCTATTTACTGCCACGTTACTGTCTTTACAATTGAATTAGATAAATCAATTTAATATCATAGTGAATATTAGCTTAATATGCCAAATAAAGTAAATCGAATCACAGAATAGTTTTAGTAATACCGTACAAGCAGAAAAATGTCTTCAATATCCGTATGTGACCAATTCTCGATTCGAATTTAAAATGTTTTATATGCTCAGAGAGATGCGAGTGTAAATCGCAGTTCATAAGTAACTTTAATTTACCGCTCCTTAAAAGATTTAATATTGTACAGTGCCATCTATTAACTGTTGTAACAATGTACTGACTCAGGCTTTCGCAGCCGGAGTTGCTATGACGATCTTGAAGAATATTTCCGGGCTGTTGGCCGTGGTCTCGAAGCTTGAAGTTCCCCGACGTTTCGCCAGAGACTGCGTCTGGCATCCTCAAGGGTTGTCTTGAGACTGTCTTGTACCATTGTTGTAAACTATGGTTATAACATAATATTATTTATGTAAAATTGTAGACTTTCACGGCAGGTATTTTGATTCGTGTATTTTATGTCTTTTGGGCTAAATGGCCGTGGTCTGGTTTTATTAAAACTCGACGTTTCGTCTACTACTGCGGTAGACATCATCAGGAGATTCTGGGTGTTCTTTGACTTCTTAACTCTTCAAATGTCGGCTGCAGACTGGTTGTGTGTTGGAAATCGTGTCCTATTTTGACTTCTTAACTCTTCAAATGTCGGCTGCAGACTGGTTGTGTGTTGGAAATCGTGTCCTATTTTGACTTCTTAACTCTTCAAATGTCGGCTGCAGACTGGTTGTGTGTTGGAAATCGTGTCCTATTTTGACTTCTTAACTCTTCAAATGTCGGCTGCAGACTGGTTGTGTGTTGGAAATCGTGTCCTATTTTGACTTCTTAACTCTTCAAATGTCGGCTGCAGACTGGTTGTGTGTTGGAAATCGTGTCCTATTTTGACTTCTTAACTCTTCAAATGTCGGTTGCAGACTGGTTGTGTGTTGGAAATCGTGTCCTATTTTGACTTCTCAACTCTTCAAATGTCGGCTGCAGACTGGTTGTGTGTTGGAAATCGTGTCCTATTTTGACTTCTTAACTCTTCAAATGTCGGCTGCAGACTGGTTGTGTGTTGGAAACCGTGTCCTATTTTGACTTCTTAACTCTTCAAATGTCGGCTGCAGACTGGTTGTGTGTTGGAAATCGTGTCCCTATTTAGACTTCTTAACTCTTCAAATGTCGGCTGCAGACTGGTTGTGTGTTGGAAATCGTATACTATTTAATATGACACGATTTCCAACACACAACCAGTCTGCAGCCGACATTTGAAGAGTTAAGAAGTTAAAGAACACCCAGAATCTCCTGAGGATATCTACCGCAGTAGTAGACGAAACGTCGAGTTTTAATAAAACCAGACCAGGCCATTTAGCCCGAAAGACATAAAATACATGAATCATAATATTATTTATAAATTCAGTGCTGAATATATAGTCAAAGTTTATTTTAAGCAGCATATATTAACTGTTGTAACAATTTTGTAAACTAAGTTTAAAAACTTAATGCTTAGTTATTATGCATTACAGGGACTGTTGTCGTCTCAACTCCTCTCAAAAAACTTAACACTGGAAATATATTAAACTGCTATTCCCCCAGTTATATGGATGTGAATAATGGACTCTTAATTTAATAGAAGAGGAAATATGAGTATTTTATAATTAAGTTCTTAGGGAAAAAGTTGGACCAAAAAGAGATGAACAGCCAGCCAATTGGAGAAGACAACATAGCAATTAGCTACTTTATATTTTATAGGAAACCAGATATAATAAAAATAGTTAAGACTCGTAAACTGCAATGGGCAGGACATGTGGCAGGAATGGGGAATGAAAGAGGAGCATGGAAACTTCTTGTAGGGAAACCAGACAGAAAACGCCCAGTTGATAGACCAAGAATGTGATGGGAGAACAACACCAACCATGATTTGAGTGAAGTAGATTGTACAAGGGATAATTGAAAAACATTAGCTCAGCTAAGGATGAATGGAAAGCTTTATGTCCATGCGGCCACGAAGCTACGGATTTGATAGTGCCAGCGAGTTAGTTGTGCATGCGTTTGTTGGCTGTTACTAACTTAACTATAGGAAACATGCTTTGCTGAGTCGGCTCAGATGCAAACTTTTTTCCTCTGTAGTTTAACGTCATAAATATATGATTATACTCTATGTGTGTGTGTGTATATATATATATATATCTGATATGAAAATAAAAATGAATGCTTGAGTCGGGATTTGAGCTCGAGTCTCTAAAGTCTGTACCTTTAGCGCTCTAACCAACTGAGCTACCCAAGAATTCCAAGACAAACATACAATTTTCTTATACATGTAGTATTCTCAATTCACACAAGAGGTAGCGGAAAGATCTTCCGACTGCCATCTAGCGGCTAACATAACAGTTAAGCAAATTATTAAAGAGAATATTTACTTTATAGCAGTAACGCTTGTATATATAGATATTATAAATATATTTTTGACATTTGGCAATGAAGGCAAATATGATATTAAAAGAAAAATGAATGCTTGAGTCGGGATTTGAAATCGAGTCTCTAAAGTCTGTACCTTTAGCGCTCTAACCAACTGAGCTACCCAAGAATTCCAAGACAAACATACAATTTATATATATATAACTTAAACTCACCGATTATTTATAATGATTTGTTTATTATTAAATTGCATTTTTTTTCTTATTCTTACAAGGTAACTATGAACCATTGCATGTCGAAACGTACCTTGAAATTTCTCCCAGAGAAGCGATGTGATGTGTTGAACAAATTATAATTTGTTGATAATTATTTGCCGTTTTTAATTGGATGGCACAGAAATCGAAGCCAAAAAAAAAAAAACAGCCATGGCAACCCATTGTGCGGAGCAAGTGGACATCCCTGGCTCGTAGAACGGAGTGAAGTAAGGTGTGATGCAGCGCCTGAATTAAATGCGCTGCAAATAGGAAATCACTACCGGAATAAATAATCAAGCGAACGATATCACGCTCACTTCATTCACCCTCCTCTCCCCACTCCATGCGCTAACGGACGATTTGGAGGTAGTGAGGGTTAATCAATCTATCGAGTCTACAGTGATATTATTTTGGTGTATTTTATATGAGAGATTTGGCGCTGGATTTTAGTTTCTTGCAGTTAGAAACGGCAGATATTATTTTGGGCACGGTCTTGGTGCATCACAACGCTTCTCTGGGAGAAATTTCCAGAAGGTTTCGAACATGAAATGATTGACAGTTGCCTTGTTGGGTTAATCTTCCAGGTGCTTTAATGTGTCCCATATCACATGAGCCTTGGAAGCACAGGGAGATGATGTTTCAACTTTTTACCACATACATACGTTATAATCACCCTAGGATATTCAAGGCCTCCTCGAACATGGATCAGCTCAATATGGGGCCACATCCGTGATATCAAGAACATTTAAGACAAGTCTCCAAATCACTCACTCATTAATACAGAACAAGACGAGTATGATAGGATGATTATGATGGCTAAATATTCTTCGAGGAATGTTTGGGCCTTAAATTTTCCCGACGTATTTGTCTTACATCTTCATCATCATCCGGTATCATGACAGCTACCGCCGTCTTCCGGAAATCAAACGCCATTCCTCTCTGTCCATCCATTGATCTTCCTCTAATCCTCTGATATTCATAGTCGCTTTTACACCTTCAATCCAAGTTTCCTTTCGTCTTCTTCCTTTCCATTGGGATCCATTCCATAACAATTTTAGGCAATCTTTGCTCTGGCATTCTTTTGGCATGGCCATACTACTGTAATCTTTTCTTTTCTATAATGTCTATGATGTCTGGCTCCTTTTGTACATCCAAATTTCCCTTATTTCTTTATTTCGCATTCTATTCATTGTAGATTTTAGAGCCGATCTTCTTAAAACATTGATTTCTGTACTTAAAATTCTTTTCATTTCCCTGGTAGGAATTTGCTAGACTATATTAAAGTGCTCTGAATTATGGTTTCATATACACTGGTGTCCAAAAGTTTAGGATAATTTGTAAAACGGAAAATCAAAATGCTTAAAGAGGAGCAAGGAGTAAAAATTATTTATCAAAACGTTTCTCAGTACATTTAGTTTAGTTTACATACTAAATTATAATCTCTCTTCAACAATGAAAAAATTAATAGCAATCATAAATGAAAATTGCATTGTTGCAGTTAAGCCCTGTTCCATAAATCTTCATTTTTAAAGAGAGTTATGATATAATCAGATGTAGTGTAAGAACAGATTGCAGTAAAATGGCACAAAGACAACATCTGGACCCTCTGCTTCGGGGTAGAATTATTGGGCGGGTAGAAAACAGGACAGACACAAACTGAGGTCTCCATAGCACTTAATGTGCCACAAAATGTTATATCTAGGTTATGGCGACGGTTCCAAGAGACCTGAGACGTTAGGCGAAGACCAGTGGGAGGTCGTCCAAGAGTTACAAATCCTCAGCAGGATCGATATCTTGCGTTAACTGCAAGAAGAAACCGAACAATGTCTGCCAGACAACTGAGTTCAGAACTTGCGGCCGCCTCAGGTATCAGAGTATCCAGACAAACTGTCTATAGAAGACTCAGAGCTGCTGGTCTGTATGCTAGACGGCCTGTAGTGTGCGTCCCACTCACCCTTGATAACAAGAGAGCACGTTTACGGTGGAGTCAGGAACATCGCGACTGGACTCTAAATCAGTGGAGCAGCGTGCTATTTACAGACGAGTCCAGATTCAGCTTGAACTGTGATTCGCATCGCGTGACTATCTGGAGGGAGCAAGGAACTCGTTACAACCCCATGAACATCATGGAAAGACATCCATTTGGTGGCGGTGGTCTCCTGGTATGGGGAGGTATAATGATGAATGCACGCACAGAGCTTCACATCTTCGCAGGTGGCACTGTTAATGCTCAGCGGTATAGAGAAGAGATCCTGGAACCTCATGTAAGACTTTTCAGGGGAGCTGTGGGTCCAGAATTCATATTCATGGATGACAATGCCCGACCTCACAGGTCACAACTGGTGGATGAGTTTCTTCAGAAGGAAGATATCCAGCGTATGGAGTGGCCAGCGAGGTCTCCGGATATGAATCCTATAGAGCATGCATGGGATGCCTTAGGGAGACAAATTGCATCTCGTCAGCCTCCTCCGAGGACACTTCAAGACCTTCACATTGCTCTTCATGAGGAGTGGAATTTGCTGAGCATCGAATTCCTGAACAACCTCATCACTAGCATGCCACGTCGATGTGAGTCTTGTGTAGCTGTCAGGGGTAATCACACCCCATACTAATCATTTGAACCATTGTTGTTCAACTTTTATGTTCGAATTCTGAAATGCAGTTTTCGTTTGTTGTGAAAATGACACGTGAATGACGTATTCATGCCATTGTTTCTTTCGTGCCATGTTTCTAATTATCTGTGACATACCCTTACCAAATTTTGTATTATTCTGACAAATGCTTTATAATAAGTCGGCAAATGAACTAATTATCCTTAACTTTTGGACACAAGTGTATTTGTAATTTTCTATTTTTTGTAATATCCTTGCTCTTCCGAATAGAGTTTAAAGCATTTATTGCTTGTTTTTTTATGCGATTATTTTTTTAAATTTCCACTGTATTATCGCCTGAATGTTCTAATTTTGTTCCTAAATAAGTGCACCCAATACTAGGTTTTAGTTTTTCTCAATTGTTGAAATTTATATTTTGCATTGCTTCTCCTATACACAGATATTTAGTTTTCTACACATATTTATATAAAGTCCCCATTTTCCATATTCTTGTCTTACAGGTGAGGAAAAACAGGAACAAAAAAAAACTTATCCAGCAAACTTGTCCCAACTCAGTATCGAATTTGGGTCCTTTTGTACGAGGCAACGATGTTGCACAGATACAACAACTGTGGCAACTAAATAGTCATTAAGGAAAATAAAAGGTTTTTAATAAACTTAATTAACTTTCGATGTTACTCAGTTATTTTTTGTTGTTTAATTAATTTCATGTAATTAAATGCATGAAAGCAAGAACATCGGTGGAAAGATCAAGACCATCTTCGCTAGGTTTACCGTACAGGCCACATGGCCTAAAACGAATTTGTTCATGATGATGATGATGATGATGATGATGATGATAAATGCATCATCTAGACTTTTCATCAGTGAATAACGACTATATTTATTTTTATAAAAGTTACTTCAGGACATTGGAATATCTTGATAGCTCAGTGATTTTGTACAGCCCTATTGTTTAAAGAGAGGGCCCTGTATCAACATATTGACAGCGTACTGTAAACGTAAACATATGGTGCAGTCTAGTAAATATACAATGTAAAGGAAGGGGAGTCGATAGATTTGTAAGCACTGTGTGTTGTTACAGACTAGAGGAAGTACTCCCTCAATCTTTTACCTTATTGTGCTTCATATGAATCTTACATAAGTAAACAGACTGAAATAAGGAAAAAAATCATAAGAATTTTTAATCGCATGCACTCTATTATGCATTATACGGACTCTTGTCGCCCTACCTTCGCTCTAAAAACGTTAAACTGAAAACATAAAAAAAACTATTATTCTCGCTGTTATATTATGCGGATAAATTGTTGATTAAAGAAAATATTCCGATTCCGATTGAGAGTCTTTCCACTTTTCAGCGGTTGCCCTTTTACCAGCCGGCTGCTGGCCCTTCACATCCACATGTGTCAATCACAGAGGTAGATGATCAACAGCCAGCGTAGGGGTGACATGTGGTTAGCATGTCGAGTCCCCCAGCCGTTATAGCTGGTTCCTCAACCTGGAGCCGCTACTTATTGTAGCTACCCAATTGCCTCACGATGCTGGGTGTGGGCACCGGTCCCATACTGGCCGAAATACCATGAGAAAATTTCTTCCCCCATGGAGACTCGAACCAGCGCACGTCCCGTAGCCAAGGCTTCCTACCTTAACCGCTCGGCTACGGCGCGGGACAAAATATATATACTTAGCAAAATTTTGGTCCAAATAATGGACCAGACCAAACTTAGAATATCAAAAGAAATAATAAAATAAATAATATAATTAAAAATCAAAATATAATACATCATATCAGATCTCTTAGGATTGAATAGTTTGGTCATCTGATAAGAATGAATCAACAGATTAGTTACAAAAGAACTATATAAATTGAAGCCTACAGGAACTAGAGCTGTTGGTAGACCTAAGATGAGATGGCAGGACGATGTTTGGGAGGATTTGAGGAAAATGAGGGTGATAAACCTAAAATTGACAGAAGGTAGAAGAGTCTGGAGGAAGATTATTGAGAAAACCAAAACATTCAATTTTGAAGTTGTTGTGCCTTAAGATGATGATAATATTATACAGATGTGAAACATGATTTCTTACTTTAAGAGAGGATAAAATATTACGATCATTTGAGAATAAATTTCTTAGGAAAATTGTTAGACCAAAGAGAGATGAATAGATAGGTGAATGGAGAAGTTTACTTAACGGAGAGCTTCATGAACTTTATAGGAAAACATATATAATAAGAAGAGTTAAATTTCGAAGACTCCGATGATCAGGGCATGTGGCACAATGGAGAATGAAAGAGGGGTATGGAAACTTCTTATAGGAAAACAGAGGGAAGACGCCAGTTGGTATACCAAAGAATGAGGTGGGATAATGAGTTTGATCATGACTTGAGGGAACTAAATTTTACAGGGGATAATTGGAAAACATTAGCTGAGGATAGGGATATATGGAGTGGTTAAGTCCGCGCAGCTATAAAGCTACGGATTCGATAGTGTCAGTGAGTTATTTAGTGAGTTAATTATAAATGTTAGTTATAAATTTCTCCATTAGGGTGCATTCTTACAATATTGCGATCCCTTGGCAATAAATAATATGATCTGGTTGCTGATGAAAAAGCGTAGCAATCGTTTCTCATTTGTTTTCAAACATCATCGTTTACTTTAAATAAATAAATATTTTAAAATAAGTATATTTAAATAATGATTTATGAGTAAACAGCTTAATTTAATTCGTTAAATAGTCCTAACAAATGCCACTCTTGATTTCCAAATTCTCTAGATATATTCACTCCTCACTTCGTAAGTCGTGAATTTATCGATAATTTGGAAATCACTCGTGGCATTACTTATGGCTATTTAACTCATGCCCCAAATGGGACTCAATGGCCAATCACGTTTCAATGATTTCTGTTTTACAACCAATCAGAGTCGTGTTTCACGAAATATTTATCAGTGTTATAATTAGCATATTAAAGAAGGCTCCTCCTTTTTAATATTCTGAACAGGTCTGACCATTATTTTGCAGTGACTCAGCCGGTAAGAAATGCGGCTACCAGATTGTATATATAGTGCATGAATGTCAACACATGCCGCATGCGGGAGTTAATATAAAAACATTTGTAGCAATTGATTATACCACCAAAAAAATAAACCACGTTTGCACTTTCTTAAATGTATTTTTTCCCAGGTAACAATCCAGAAAAATATAATTGTCATATTTACATCATACGACATCAGAAATGAATTAATATACAGTTTGATGTTTCATGTTTTCTCCATAGAGAGCATTCTTACAATATTGCGTTCCTTTGGCAATACATAGTATGATCTGGTTGCAGTGATAAACAAAAGAAGCAGATGAAGCGTACCTATCGCTTCTCATTTGTTTTCAAAAATCGCCGTTTACTTTAAATATATAAATATTTTAAAATAACTATAGTTAAATAATGATTTGTGAGTAAACAGCTTAATTTTATTCGTTAAATAGTCCTAACAAATGCCACTCTTGACTTCCAAATTCTCTAGATAAATTAGAAATCACTCGTGGCATTACTTATGATAATGCTAAGTGTTTGTTCATATTTTTAGACATTTTGAAGTGTCCGTCTGTATACCTTATCAGAATTATCTTTACTTAAAAATGCAAAAATAACACAAACCCTAAATAAATCATAATTTAGTAAACTAAATGAAGTGGTGAAAGCGTTATAAATATAACATTCTGATTATTAAACATATTTAATGATGTGCAATACATTCCACAATAATATAAAATAAATCATAATCCTTTGTTTTTTAATATGTTTTGTAAGATTTATAAGATATAATATTATGTGACTTGACACAATGATACCTCTAACATATTGTAGTTTAATTAAATAGTTATTCTCTCTGTGAAACAAAGGAACGACATTTTCTATATTATCTTATTTCTCGTCATTGTTTAGGTTTCTGCCAAGGAATAAAATGAAACAGGAACACATACTTACAAGATCACGAGATGATTCCCGGTTTTTATTGAAGTGCGCAACATGTGTCTATATCCGGTTCTGTCTGCTCACAGAGAATGTTTGAATTTCGTCACACATTTCGATTAAAACTTTTACTATTTCCTTTACTTTCACCTTTCATTCTTTTATTCCTTTTATATATTTTTTTTATTCCTCTATAGAATTTAAGAGTATATATTCTATTTTTTAACATAGAGATATAGTGTCTTATCTTAACAAACTACCAGATTTCTTGACTCGCACAACTTAAGCCACTTACTTTTACCGATACTTATGGATTACTCATCCGAAGAAGTCCTCCATGCTCTGATATGACTAGAAACAATGTATGCGAGTTAGAATTTAAAATACTCTCCAGTCAGGTTGTGTCCAGCAGGCGTGGGATTAAGTAAAAGTAACGCAAATGGAGAGGAGATTAAACTAAGTAAAGGAAATAAATAAATAAATAAATATATTATTAAATACATATAATATATATTAATAACACAGTGGAAATTAAACATAAAATCGCACAAACAAAACAAGCAATAAATGCTTTAAACTCTGTTAGGTGGAGCAAAAATATTACAAAAAACAGAAAATTACAAATATATCAAACCATAATTCAGAGCATTTTAACATATGGTGCTGAAGTCGGGCAAATTCTTACTAGGGAAATGAAAAGAATTTTAAGTACAGAAAAGGATGTTTTAAGAAGATCAGCTGGAAAATCTAGAATGGATAGAATATGAAATAAAGAAATAAGGGAAATTATGGGTGTCCAAGAGGAGCCGGACATCATAGACATTATAGAAAAGAAAAGATTACAGTGGTATGGCCATGTCAAAAGAATACCAGAACAAAGATTGCCTAAAATTTTTATGGAATGGATCCCAATGGAAAGGAGGAAGAGAGGAAGACAGAAGAAAACTTGGATAGAAGAGGTACAAGCAGCTATGAATATCAGAGGAATGGAGGAAGATCAATGGATAGACAGAGAGGAATGGCGTTTGGACATCATAGACATTGTATAAAAGAAAATATTACAGTGGTATGGCCATGCCAAAAGAATGCCAGAACAAAGATTGCCTAAAATTGTTATGGAATGGATCTCAATGGAAAGGAGGAAGAGAGGAAGACCGAAGAAAACTTGGATAGAAGGGGTACAAGCAGCTATGAATATCAGAGGAATGGAGGAAGATCAATGGATGGACAGAGAGGAATGGCGTTTGGTTTCCGGAAGACGGCGGCAGCTGCCATGATACCGGATGATGATGATGATGATGTTGATGATATTATTAATATGTATGTACCTATTCAACAGTTCGTATGAAAGGATCATATGGTCACAATTAACGTGCTCGTATGAAATGTTTCTTTTCGTTAATTTTATTTCAGGATTGTTTCTGTTATTTACACAGGTATCCTCAACCAAAATATTATTTTTTTTCTTCCACACTTCCCGGTCTTGCGTGTCTGATTCTGTAATATTTCTCCTCTTCATGTTGTCTTGAATTCCCTTTATCGATGTTGGCTCTGGTCTGCCACGTTTTCCTTTTTCAGGAGGTATCCATTTCAATACTTCTTTATTTGTTTCTGTGTCCCTTCTTCTCGTATGTTCATACCATCTTACTTGGATTTCTTCAATCTCTTGTACAATATATTTTTGTACATTCATTATTTATCTTATTGTAATACTTTTTATTGTATGTAATTTTCATATTCTTGCCGATCTTCTTAAAATGTCAATTTCTCTGATTAATAATTTATTTCTGTGTTTTTGCTTCAACATCCATATTTCCGCTCCATGTGACAAAATAATCTTCACAGTTGTGTTACATCCATATTTCCGCTCCATGTGACAAAATAATCTTCACAGTTGTGTTACATCCATATTTCCGCTCCATGTGACAAAATAATCTTCACAGTTGTGTTACATCCATATTTCCGCTCCATGTGACAAAATAATCTTCACAGTTGTGTTACATCCATATTTCCGCTCCATGTGACAAAATAATCTTCACAGTTGTGTTAAATCCATATTTCCGCTCCATGTGACAAAATAATCTTCACAGTTGTGTTACATCCATATTTCCGCTCCATGTGACAAAATAATCTTCACAGTTGTGTTACATCCATATTTCCGCTCCATGTGACAAAATAATCTTCACAGTTGTGTTACATCCATATTTCCGCTCCATGTGACAAAATAATCTTCACAGTTGTGTTACATCCATATTTCCGCTCCATGTGACAAAATAATCTTCACAGTTGTGTTACATCCATATTTCCGCTCCATGTGACAAAATAATCTTCACAGTTGTGTTACATCCATATTTCCGCTCCATGTGACAAAATAATCTTCACAGTTGTGTTACATCCATATTTCCGCTCCATGTGACAAAATAATCTTCACAGTTGTGTTACATCCATATTTCCGCTCCATGTGACAAAATAATCTTCACAGTTGTGTTACATCCATATTTCCGCTCCATGTGACAAAATAATCTTCACAGTTGTGTTACATCCATATTTCCGCTCCATGTGACAAAATAATCTTCACAGTTGTGTTACATCCATATTTCCGCTCCATGTGACAAAATAATCTTCACAGTTGTGTTACATCCATATTTCCGCTCCATGTGACAAAATAATCTTCACAGTTGTGTTACATCCATATTTCCGCTCCATGTGACAAAATAATCTTCACAGTTGTGTTACATCCATATTTCCGCTCCATGTGACAAAATAATCTTCACAGTTGTGTTACATCCATATTTCCGCTCCATGTGACAAAATAATCTTCACAGTTGTGTTACATCCATATTTCCGCTCCATGTGACAAAATAATCTTCACAGTTGTGTTACATCCATATTTCCGCTCCATGTGACAAAATAATCTTCACAGTTGTGTTACATCCATATTTCCGCTCCATGTGACAAAATAATCTTCACAGTTGTGTTACATCCATATTTCCGCTCCATGTGACAAAATAATCTTCACAGTTGTGTTACATCCATATTTCCGCTCCATGTGACAAAATAATCTTCACAGTTGTGTTACATCCATATTTCCGCTCCATGTGACAAAATAATCTTCACAGTTGTGTTACATCCATATTTCCGCTCCATGTGACAAAATAATCTTCATAGTTGTGTTACATCCATATTTCCGCTCCATGTGACAAAATAATCTTCACAGTTGTGTTACATCCATATTTCCGCTCCATGTGACAAAATAATCTTCACAGTTGTGTTACATCCATATTTCCGCTCCATGTGACAAAATAATCTTCACAGTTGTGTTACATCCATATTTCCGCTCCATGTGACAAAATAATCTTCACAGTTGTGTTACATCCATATTTCCGCTCCATGTGACAAAATAATCTTCACAGTTGTGTTACATCCATATTTCCGCTCCATGTGACAAAATAATCTTCACAGTTGTGTTACATCCATATTTCCGCTCCATGTGACAAAATAATCTTCACAGTTGTGTTACATCCATATTTCCGCTCCATGTGACAAAATAATCTTCACAGTTGTGTTACATCCATATTTCCGCTCCATGTGACAAAATAATCTTCACAGTTGTGTTACATCCATATTTCCGCTCCATGTGACAAAATAATCTTCACAGTTGTGTTACATCCATATTTCCGCTCCATGTGACAAAATAATCTTCACAGTTGTGTTACATCCATATTTCCGCTCCATGTGACAAAATAATCTTCACAGTTGTGTTACATCCATATTTCCGCTCCATGTGACAAAATAATCTTCACAGTTGTGTTACATCCATATTTCCGCTCCATGTAACAAAATAATCTTCACAGTTGTGTTACATCCATATTTCCGCTCCATGTGACAAAATAATTTTCACAGTTGTGTTACATCCATATTTCCGCTCCATGTGACAAAATAATCTTCACAGTTGTGTTACATCCATATTTCCGCTCCATGTGACAAAATAATCTTCACAGTTGTGTTACATCCATATTTCCGCTCCATGTGACAAAATAATCTTCACAGTTGTGTTACATCCATATTTCGCTCCATGTGAAAATAATCTTCACAGTTGTGTTACATCCATATTTCCGCTCCATGTGACAAAATAATCTTCACAGTTGTGTTACATCCATATTTCCGCTCCATGTGACAAAATAATCTTCACAGTTGTGTTACATCCATATTTCCGCTCCATGTGACAAAATAATCTTCACAGTTGTGTTACATCCATATTTCCGCTCCATGTGACAAAATAATCTTCACAGTTGTGTTACATCCATATTTCCGCTCCATGTGACAAAATAATCTTCACAGTTGTGTTACATCCATATTTCCGCTCCATGTGACAAAATAATCTTCACAGTTGTGTTACATCCATATTTCCGCTCCATGTGACAAAATAATCTTCACAGTTGTGTTACATCCATATTTCCGCTCCATGTGACAAAATAATCTTCACAGTTGTGTTACATCCATATTTCCGCTCCATGTGACAAAATAATCTTCACAGTTGTGTTACATCCATATTTCCGCTCCATGTGACAAAATAATCTTCACAGTTGTGTTACATCCATATTTCCGCTCCATGTGACAAAATAATCTTCACAGTTGTGTTACATCCATATTTCCGCTCCATGTGACAAAATAATCTTCACAGTTGTGTTACATCCATATTTCCGCTCCATGTGACAAAATAATCTTCACAGTTGTGTTACATCCATATTTCCGCTCCATGTGACAAAATAATCTTCACAGTTGTGTTACATCCATATTTCCGCTCCATGTGACAAAATAATCTTCACAGTTGTGTTACATCCATATTTCCGCTCCATGTGACAAAATAATCTTCACAGTTGTGTTACATCCATATTTCCGCTCCATGTGACAAAATAATCTTCACAGTTGTGTTACATCCATATTTCGCTCCATGTGACAAAATAATCTTCACAGTTGTGTTACATCCATATTTCCGCTCCATGTGACAAAATAATCTTCACAGTTGTGTTACATCCATATTTCCGCTCCATGTGACAAAATAATCTTCACAGTTGTGTTACATCCATATTTCCGCTCCATGTGACAAAATAATCTTCACAGTTGTGTTACATCCATATTTCCGCTCCATGTGACAAAATAATCTTCACAGTTGTGTTACATCCATATTTCCGCTCCATGTGACAAAATAATCTTCACAGTTGTGTTACATCCATATTCCGCTCCATGTGACAAAATAATCTTCACAGTTGTGTTACATCCATATTTCCGCTCCATGTGACAAAATAATCTTCACAGTTGTGTTACATCCATATTTCCGCTCCATGTGACAAAATAATCTTCACAGTTGTGTTACATCCATATTTCCGCTCCATGTGACAAAATAATCTTCACAGTTGTGTTACATCCATATTTCCGCTCCATGTGACAAAATAATCTTCACAGTTGTGTTACATCCATATTTCCGCTCCATGTGACAAAATAATCTTCACAGTTGTGTTACATCCATATTTCCGCTCCATGTGACAAAATAATCTTCACAGTTGTGTTACATCCATATTTCCGCTCCATGTGACAAAATAATCTTCACAGTTGTGTTACATCCATATTTCCGCTCCATGTGACAAAATAATCTTCACAGTTGTGTTACATCCATATTTCCGCTCCATGTGACAAAATAATCTTCACAGTTGTGTTACATCCATATTTTCGCTCCATGTGACAAAATAATC
The DNA here is from genome assembly GCA_030220185.1 of Diploptera punctata. Lineage (NCBI taxonomy): Eukaryota > Metazoa > Arthropoda > Insecta > Blattodea > Blaberidae > Diploptera > Diploptera punctata. The sequence goes on along the minus strand of JASPKZ010010681.1, from coordinate 6,099 downwards.
TTCACAGTTGTGTTACATCCATATTTCCGCTCCATGTGACAAAATAATCTTCACAGTTGTGTTACATCCATATTTCGCTCCATGTGACAAAATAATCTTCACAGTTGTGTTTACATCCATATTTCCGCTCCATGTGACAAAATAATCTTCACAGTTGTGTTACATCCATATTTCCGCTCCATGTGACAAAATAATCTTCACAGTTGTGTTACATCCATATTTCCGCTCCATGTGACAAAATAATCTTCACAGTTGTGTTACATCCATATTTCCGCTCCATGTAACAAAATAATCTTCACAGTTGTGTTACATATTTCCGCTCCATGTGACAAAATAATCTTCACAGTTGTGTTACATCCATATTTCCGCTCCATGTGACAAAATAATCTTCACAGTTGTGTTACATCCATATTTCCGCTCCATGTGACAAAATAATCTTCACAGTTGTGTTACATCCATATTTCCGCTCCATGTGACAAAATAATCTTCACAGTTGTGTTACATCCATATTTCCGCTCCATGTGACAAAATAATCTTCACAGTTTGTGTACATCCATATTTCCGCTCCATGTGACAAAATAATCTTCACAGTTGTGTTACATCCATATTTCCGCTCCATGTGACAAAATAATCTTCACAGTTGTGTTACATCCATATTTCCGCTCCATGTGACAAAATAATCTTCACAGTTGTGTTACATCCATATTTCCGCTCCATGTAACAAAATAATCTTCACAGTTGTGTTACATATTTCCGCTCCATGTGACAAAAATAATCTTCACAGTTGTGTTACATCCATATTTCCGCTCCATGTGACCAAAATAATCTTCACAGTTGTGTTACATCCATATTTCCGCTCCATGTGACAAAATAATCTTCACAGTTGTGTTACATCCATATTTCGCTCCATGTGACAAAATAATCTTCACAGTTGTGTTACATCCATATTTCCGCTCCATGTGACAAAATAATCTTCACAGTTGTGTTACATCCATATTTCCGCTCCATGTGACAAAATAATCTTCACAGTTGTGTTACATCCATATTTCCGCTCCATGTGACAAAATAATCTTCACAGTTGTGTTACATCCATATTTCCGCTCCATGTGACAAAATAATCTTCACAGTTGTGTTACATCCATATTTCCGCTCCATGTGACAAAATAATCTTCACAGTTGTGTTACATCCATATTTCCGCTCCATGTGACAAAATAATCTTCACAGTTGTGTTACATCCATATTTCCGCTCCATGTGACAAAATAATCTTCACAGTTGTGTTACATCCATATTTCCGCTCCATGTGACAAAATAATCTTCACAGTTGTGTTACATCCATATTTCCGCTCCATGTGACAAAATAATCTTCACAGTTGTGTTACATCCATATTCCGCTCCATGTGACAAAATAATCTTCACAGTTGTGTTAATCCATATTTCCGCTCCATGTGACAAAATAATCTTCACAGTTGTGTTACATCCATATTTCCGCTCCATGTGACAAAATAATCTTCACAGTTGTGTTACATCCATATTTCCGCTCCATGTGACAAAATAATCTTCACAGTTGTGTTACATCCATATTTCCGCTCCATGTGACAAATAATCTTCACAGTTGTGTTACATCCATATTTCCGCTCCATGTGACAAAAATAATCTTCACAGTTGTGTACATCCATATTTCCGCTCCATGTGACAAAATAATCTTCACAGTTGTGTTACATCCATATTTCCGCTCCATGTGACAAAATATCTTCACAGTTGTGTTACATCCATATTTCCGCTCCATGTGACAAAATAATCTTCACAGTTGTGTTACATCCATATTTCCGCTCCATGTGACAAAATAATCTTCACAGTTGTGTTACATCCATATTTCCGCTCCATGTGACAAAATAATCTTCACAGTTGTGTTACATCCATATTTCCGCTCCATGTGACAAAAATAATCTTCACAGTTGTGTTACATCCATATTTCCGCTCCATGTGACAAAATAATCTTCACAGTTGTGTTACATCCATATTTCCGCTCCATGTGACAAAATAATCTTCACAGTTGTGTACATCCATATTTCCGCTCCAGTGACAAAATAATCTTCACAGTTGTGTTACATCCATATTTCCGCCTCCATGTGACAAAATAATCTTCACAGTTGTGTAATCCATATTTCCGCTCCATGTGACAAAATAATCTTCACAGTTGTGTTACATCCATATTTCCGCTCCATGTGACAAAATATCTTCACAGTTGTGTTACATCCATATTTCCGCTCCATGTGACAAAATAATCTTCACAGTTGTGTTACATCCATATTTCCGCTCCATGTGACAAAATAATCTTCACAGTTGTGTTACATCCATATTTCCGCTCCATGTGACAAAATAATCTTCACAGTTGTGTTACATCCATATTCCGCTCCATGTGACAAAATAATCTTCACAGTTGTGTTACATCCATATTTCCGCTCCATGTGAACAAATAATCTTCACAGTTGTGGTTACATCCATATTTCCGCTCCATGTGACAAAAATAATCTTCACAGTTGTGTTACATCCATATTTCCGCTCCATGTGACAAAATAATCTTCACAGTTGTGTTACATCCATATTTCCGCTCCATGTGACAAAATAATCTTCACAGTTGTGTTACATCCATATTTCCGCTCCATGTGACAAAATAATCTTCACAGTTGTGTTACATCCATATTTCCGCTCCATGTGACAAAATAATCTTCACAGTTGTGTTACATCCATATTTCCGCTCCATGTGACAAAATAATCTTCACAGTTGTGTTACATCCATATTTCCGCTCCATGTAACAAAATAATCTTCACAGTTGTGTTACATCCATATTTCCGCTCCATGTGACAAAATAATCTTCACAGTTGTGTTACATCCATTATTTCCGCTCCATGTGACAAAATAATCTTCACAGTTGTGTTAAATCCATATTTCCGCTCTCCATGTGACAAAATAATCTCACAGTTGGTTACATCCATATTTCCGCTCCATGTGACAAAATAATCTCACAGTTGTGTTACATCCATATTTCCGCTCCATGTGACAAAATAATCTTCACAGTTGTGTTACATCCATATTTCCGCTCCATGTAACAAAATAATCTTCACAGTTGTGTTACATCCATATTTCCGCTCCATGTGACAAAATAATCTTCACAGTTGTGTTACATCCATATTTCCGCTCCATGTGACAAAATAATCTTCACAGTTGTGTTACAATCCATATTTCCGCTCCATGTGACAAAATAATCTTCACAGTTGGTGTTACATCTATTTCCGCTCCATGTGACAAAATAATCTTCACAGTTGTGTTACATCCATATTTCCGCTCATGTGACAAAATAATCTTCACAGTTGTGTGTGTTACATCATATTTACGCTCCATGTGACAAAATAATCTTCACAGTTGTGTTACATCCATATTTCCGCTCCATGTGACAAAATAATCTTCACAGTTGTGTGTACATCCATATTCCGCTCCATTGTGACAAAATAATCTTCACAGTTGTGTTACATCCATATTTCCGCTCCATGTGACAAAATAATCTTCACAGTTGTGTACATCATATTTCCGCTCCATGTGACAAAATAATCTTCACGGTTTGTACATCCAATTTCCGTCCATGTGACAAAATAATCTTCACAGTTGTGTTACATCCATATTTCGCTCCATGTGACCAAAATAATCTTCACAGTTGTGTTACATCCATATTTCCGCTCCATGTGACAAAATAATCTTCACAGTTGTGTTACATCCATATTTCCGCTCCATGTGACAAAATAATCTTCACAGTTGTGTTACATCCATATTTCCGCTCCATGTGACAAAATAATCTTCACAGTTGTGTTACATCCATATTTCCGCTCCATGTGACAAAATAATCTTCACAGTTGTGTTACATCCATATTTCCGCTCCATGTGACAAAATAATCTTCACAGTTGTTGTTACATCCATATTTCCGCTCCATGTGAACAAAATAATCTTCACAGTTGTGTTACATCCATATTTCCGCTCCATGTAACAAAATAATCTTCACAGTTGTGTTACATCCATATTTCCGCTCCATGTGACAAAATAATCTTCACAGTTGGTTACTCCATATTTCCGCTCAATGTGGACAAAATAATCTTCACAGTTGTGTTACATCCATATTTCCGCTCCATGTGACAAAATAATCTTCACAGTTGTGTTACATCCATATTTCCGCTCCATGTAACAAATAATCTTCACAGTTGTGGTTACATATTTCCGCCTCCATGAACAAAATAAGCTTCACAGTTGGTTGCTCCATATTTCGGCTCCATGTAACAAAATAATCTTCACAGTGTGTTACATCCATTATTCCGCTCCATGTAACAAAATAATCTTCACAGTGTGTTACATCCATATTTCCGTTCCATGTGACAAAATAATCTTCACAGTTGTGGTTACATCCTATTCCGCCCATGTGACAAATAATTTTCACAGTTGTGTTACACCTATTTCCGTCCATGTACAAAATAATCTTCGACCGTTGTGTACATCCATATTTCGCTCCTGTGACAAATAATCTTCACAGTTGTTACATCCATATTTCGCTCCATGTGACAAAATAATCTTCACAGTTTGGTACATCATATTTTCGCTCCATGACAAAATAACTTCACAGTTGGGTACATCCATATTTCCGCTCCATGTGACAAATAATCTCACAGTTGTGTACATCCATATTTCGCTCCATGTGACAACATAATCTTCACGTGGTACATCCTATTTCCGCTCCATGTGACAAAAATCTTCACAGTTTGTTACATCCTATTTCGCTCCATGTGACAAACTACTCTTCAGTTGTTTACATCATATTTCGTCATGTGACAAAATATCTTCACAGTTGTGTTACACATATTCCGCTCATGGCAACAATAATCTTCACATTGTGTTACATCCATTTCCGCTCATGTGACAAAATAATCTTCACAGTTGTGTTAATCCATAGTTCGCTCCATGTGACAAAAATTTTCACAGTTGTGTTACATATTTCCGCCCATGGACAAAATAATCTTCACAGTTGGTTACATATTCGCTCCATGAACAAAAAATCTTCACAGTGTGTACATCCATATTTCCGCTCCAGTAACAAAATAATCTTCACATTGTGTTACATCCCTATTTCCGCTCCATGTGACAAAATAATTTCACAAGTGTGTTTCATCCATATTCCGCCCAGGACAAAATAATCTTCACAGTTTGTTACATCCATATTTCCGCCTCCATGTAACAAAATATTTTCACAGTTGTGTTAATCCATATTCCGCTCAGTAACCAAATATCTTCACAGTGTGTTACATCCATATTTCCGCTCCAGTGACAAAATAATCTTCACAGTTGTGTTACATCCATATTTCCGCTTCCAGGTAACAAATAATCTTCACAGTTGTGTTACATCCATATTTCCGCTCCATGTGACAAAAATAATCTTCACAGGTGTGTTACATCCATATTTCCGCTCCATGTGACAAAATAATCTCACAGTTTGTGTTACATCCATATTTCCGCGCCATGTGACAAATAATCTTCACATTGTGTTTACATCCATATCCGCTCCATGGGACAAAAGCATTTCACAGGTGTGTACATCCATATTTTCCGCCTCCATGTACAAAATAATCTTCACAGTTGTGTTACAATCCATATTTCCGCTCCAGGTGACAAAATAATCTTCACGTTGTGTTTACATCCATATTCCGCTCCAGTGGACAAAATAATCTTCACAGTGGTGTTACATCCATATTCCGATCCATGTGACAAAAAGTAATCTTCACAGTTGTGTTACATCCCATATTTCCGCTCCATGTGACAAAATAATCATTCACAGTTGTGTTACATCCATATTACGCTCCATGTGACAACATAATCTTCACAGTTGTGGTACATCCATTTTCCGCTCCATGTGAAAAATAATATTCACCAGTTGTGTACTCCATATTCCGCTCCATGTGACAAAAATAATCTTCACAGTTTGTGTAAATCCGTATGTCCGACCATTGTGACAAAATAATTCTTCAAAGTTGTGTTACATCCATATTTCCAACTGAGCT